>CM044016.1:5564248-5609137 GCA_024085815.1 Flaveria linearis | reverse complement strand
CTATTTACATTAACAATTAGAAATACCGACAAGTTCTTAAGGCCCAGCCGTAGTATTGTATTGATTTCATGCCCTATTCGAATCCTAGGGTCAGTTGCGTACACGTAATACCTAACATATACTTCTATTATGTATTGGAATATTTTGGTATTTAAAAAAAAAAGTGTTATTTCCAATACATAATTCATTTTTTATTTTTTTTTTTAAGTACACATTATTTTTCTCAGGCCCACACTTTTTTACGCCTCCCGCCTAGGCCCCCATGCAAAGCCTAAGCGCTTTAGTAAGCCTCATGCCTTTGTTAACTATGATCCAGCTTAATGAACCCGACTCACTAGATACGTATCAATGCTTCCCTCCAGAAGAAACGACTTGTCTTAAGTCAGAAAAGATAAATTGCTTCGCCAACCTATTTGAATTTTCCTAGAAGGGCTTGATGGAGAGTTGATGGAAAGTGGTTGATTTTGAATGTCATGTAGTACACCTCCAATCTTTGAATGTCAGACTTTGGGGTTGCATGTTGTAATAATTTGGCCCCTAATACTAACTCTGTTAGTTTATTCTGTTAAGACTAAGGTATTTTTGTTCCTTTACATCTCAGGGATTATTTGTGTAAATTACAAAGTGACTACTTATGTAACTACTCAAATTTACAAAACAAACCCCACCATATCTTTGTTTCTATTATTTATGTATTTTTATTAGTATATTTTTAAAATGTTTTTTATACCATTTTTGTAAACTTTTTTTTGTACTTTGGTTTTTTTTTTATTTAAGAGTTATTATTTAATTAATCACCATGTAAATATAAAAATAAATAAGTCCTTTAAAAGCTTTTGTTTTTTATAAACAAAATTTAAAATAATTTTTTTTCAAAAAAGTTTAGATCTTTAGCTTCAATACAAATTAGAAATTTTTTATTTTAATTGTGGTTTTTTTTCGTTATTCGTGTATTTTTTTAATCTAATAAACCACGTGATGTTTACCTATGTGTTGCATGCTATATAATCTGCTTGCTATCGTTCTCGAGTTGGAGGCCTCTTTGGAGGTCTCTCTATCTCTCTAGATAGAGGAAGACTCGCCACCACCTTCCCCTCCTAGACCCTGCTTTTTAGTGGGATATACTGGGTATGTTTGTTTGTTTTTGTAGTACACCTCCAATCCTTCGAAGTCGTGTTGGAGGCCCGGGTTTGTTTTTCGAAGTGTTTATGCCCCAAGCCCTAAACTTCTTATCTTTGGACACACACTAAGACATAACTAAAGGGTTGTTCCTCCAATGTAGTTGTCCATGCAAATCTTTCCAGCTTCATCTCTAATTTTATTTAGGACACCGGTAATCTCAACTTCAACTCTACAAGGGTCTGAGCAGATGTTACAACCAATTTGCAACTTGAGCCTTCCTTTTTCAAAGTCAAAGCGTTACAACCAATTTGCAACTGAGCCTCCTTTTTTAAAATCGAGTACGAATGTATCACACTTTTCATTCCCTTCAGAAACGATGCTACGGGCATTGTCATTCAAATTACCGCCAAGCTGAACATCATTATTCCAATTGAGAATTCATAATTTCCTATCCAAGAAGCACTTAGTCTTGCTAAGCGTTCATTCCAGTAGCAGTAACATGCGAATTGTGGTCCATAAGAAGAACTATGTAAAGTCCATTCTTGTTCCATTAATTCCAATTGAGAATTCATAATTTCCTATCCCATAAGCACTTAGTCTTGCTACGCGGTTCATTCTAGTAGCGGCAACATGTGAATTGTGGTCCATAAGAAGAACTGTGTAAAGTCCATCCTTGTTACCATTCATGGTGAACACTAGGATTTGATCCAGATCTTCGTGTTCAAGGGCGATACGTCCACAACTCATTTAACACACAACTTTTTGATTCTAGAATATCTATTTTGGGACTTGACGCCAACTACACAGCAACCAAAACATGTTTAGATCTAGCGTCATTATCACTAGGATGTTGCTGGGAGCTTCCTCCTGGACTAGATCTATGAGTGGGCCTTGAGGTTCACCCTATGGTTCCTTAATTACATCAGTTTGCTTTTCTATCAAGCTTCCTTAACCACTGCAATATCCTTTTTCAAGGCTACCAGAGAGTCTATGTGGCCTGCAATGCAAATTAAGCAGCGATAGAACCTAAATTAGAACCTATCTCCTGAATCATTTGCTCTTCGTTTCCCGACAATGGAACCATTGTTAGATACTAAAATAGGCTGGATTTGATTAATAAGAACAGGTCAAAGATAACCCAATTCATGATGTTGAAGTCTTCAAAAAATACAAAAGTAAAGACAAATAATTTCTAATTTACCTACAAATGAACTTGCAAACTATTAAATAAACTACAAAATGCAGAAAATAATTGTTCGTAACCACCCCACTCAATCATAATTTGATTGTGTTTCGACCAGGCAACTTCATTGACTACCCATCAAAAACGGGTTGTTCCCTGACACACTGGATATGTATCACCAATCTTGTCTTTTTAGAAGCGGGAGTAGTAAACGTCTCAAAGCACACTCAAAACGGAAAAGGGCCCCGTGAACCGGCTCGAGAACGAATAAGTTTCGAAGTTAAGCCTTATATTCATATTAACATTAGAAAATTTTATATTACAAATAGGTGTTAGTTGCAATCCTTTATGTGCTTAATAAAAGCTTGATTTGGCATTTACCGATCAAAGATCTCTCTCAAATAGTATGAAGTATATTTTCTTTTCTTTATTTATTACTCGTGTTCTTAATTCTGCCTTGGTAATGGTTTATCTAGGTTCGGGCCTTACCAACCGCCTTAAATCAACCTAATCGTAAATTATAAGTACAAGTTTAGTTAATAATATATAGACCCTACATGACTCAAGTGATTTATTACCACAAACACTATCTTTTGACTACTCAATTGTTGGGTTGTGAAGGCTTTGGGCCGAACCGGGCTTGGTTCGGGCCTGTTTTCGCTGCAAACAGAAACAAGGGCAGCCGACCCTAAGGCAATTAGGGTTATTTAGTTAATTCTTGGAGCCTAAGTTATTGCCTTAATTACTAACCCTAATCTAGCATTATAAATAGACCCATTGATGTAATTGTATTCTTTGAGCACAATAACAATATAAACCCTAGTTGCAGAGTGGACGTAGGTCACCTAGACCGAACCACTATAATTCTCTCGTGTCTACTCTTTCTTTTGTGTGATTGTGTGTGTTTGTTTGCTTCCGCTGGAACCTACTCTAATTGTGATACCTAACAAGTGGTATCAGAGCTGAGGTTCGGAAACACCCGGTTTTACATACTGAAATCGCAGGAGGCTGTTCGAGAGGGCCGTGGTGCTACCGCATACAGGGCTGCTGATTATCTGTGGAGTTTGCGAATTAGGGATTGATTAAACCCTAGGGTCGCCGCCTTCCAGGAGAGATCGCAAGGGCTGTTTGGCTGTTGATAGCTGCTGCGATTAGGGGTTTCTGTTTCGAACCCCTTGAAATCGCTGGCTGCACCCGATTTTTTGCAGGTGAAGTTGCCGGTTCAGGTACTTCGGTTTTGGGGTTTTATTGGAGGTGTGCTTGGCTTCGGTTAGCTTTGGTTCTTTGGTTTTTTTTACTACAAAGGTTAATCTTTCTTCGCGGCGTTCATCAACTACAGTTTCTGTTTCGTGATTGTATTCGTTTCTCGTTTGCAATGGCTGAAGACGGGAGAGTTCGAATTGAAAAGTTGAATGGGACAGACTTTGCTTGGTGGAAGATGCAAATAGAAGCATTGCTTGGTGAAAAAGATTTGGAAGTAGTACTGGAAGAAAAACCGGCTACAATGAGCAAAGCTGAAGAAGCAGTTTGGAACTCAAAGGACAAGAAGGCTAGAGGGGCTATTACATTGGCTTTGACGAGGAGCGTTGCATTTAACGTTATGCACGAAACCACGGCTCGTGGTATAATGACGGCTCTATCAAACATGTATGAAAAGCCGTCTGCTGCTAATAAGGTGTTCTTGATGAGGGAGTTATTCATGACTCGAATGAATAAGGAACTTCAGTTTTGGAGCATATTAATAATCTCAAATCGATTACCTCCAGGTTAGCTTCTGTGGGGATAAAGTTTGATGATGAGACTCAAGCTGTAGTATTATTATCTTCTTTGTCAGAAAGTTGGTCTGGAACTGTAACGGCTATTACTAGTTCTGTGGGGACCAATGGTTAACATTTGACGGGGTCCGAAACATTGTGCTAGGTGAGGAAACTCGCCGGAAAAGCACTAGTGGTGGATCATCTTCTGGTTTGTTATATGTTGGCAGGGGAAGGGAAAATAACAAAAGCAGTGGGAGTCGAGGGAGGAGTTCATCTAGAGCTCGCAAAACTGTGAAGTGCTAGAGTTGCGGTGAGATTGGCCATGTTAAGAGTCAATGTCCAAAGCGTAAGCAAGGAAAATCTGGTGAAGTAAACACTGCTGTTGAGGATGAATGTGATGATGACACGTTACTACTTGAGGCTGAAAATAGTGTGGACTCTTGGGTTATGGATTCTGGATCTTCGTTTCACGCGATGCACAGCGAGGAGGCGTTGGTGAATCTAAAAGTTGGCAACTTTGGGAAGGTACGAATGGCAAATGGTAATATTCTTAATGTTACGGGCATAGGTGTTGTTAATCTGTTAACTCCATTGGGAACCTACTGGAACTTGAAGAATGTTAGGGTCATTCCAGCTTTGAAGAGAAATCTTATCTCTGTTAGTCAACTGGATGAACAGGGACAAAAAGTAAAGTTTGGTAAAGGTAAATGGAAAGTAACAAAAGGAAATTTGGTTATTGCTCGTGGAAACAAACGAGGATCATTATACATGGTGGAAGTACCTGCTGAGGAAAATATGAGCGTTCCTCAATACAAAGTTGGGTTCGTTGAGTCAAAGGGGCAAAAGAGGGTTCAATTTGCAAGACTGAAACCTGGTGCCAAGGTGATTCAAGCTGAGCGGGATTGGAGGTCTAAACCAGGTCAGGGGTTTGGTGACAGTGGGAGCACGGGGCGTGTTTCGAATACAGTCATAAACAACGTTGGGTTTTGAAGACCACTACTCCGATTGTTAAATTCTCTCCTGTGGATGTCTTGCTAAATGAGGAGAGTGTTGATGATTCTCGAGTTATCTCTGGAGCAGGTGAATCGTGCATACCAGTTGAGTTAGAGAATGGGTTGGAGCTCGGGGGAGCTTCAACTGTCCCCTCATGTACTTGATGAGAGGGGGTGCAACTAGGGGTTATGATGAAGTCTTAGCTGATGGGTATGAAGCTTGGAAGACTTTGGATATGAAGAATACTGGAGTTACTAGATCTGGGTTACTTGGACGGCGTTTGTAGACTTTTGCAAAGCCTTCAAGTGGGAGATTGTTGGGTTGTGAAGGCTTTGGGCCGAACCGGGCTTGGTCGGGCCTGTTTTCGCTGCAAACAGAAACAAGGGCAGCCGGCCCTAAGGCAATTAGGGTTATTTAGTTAATTCTTGGAGCCTAAGTTATTGCCTTAATTACTAACCCTAATCTAGTATTATAAATAGACCCATTGATTTAATTGTATTCTTTGAGCACAATAACAATATAAACCCTAGTTGCAGAGTGGACGTAGGTCACCTAGACCGAACCACTATAATTCTCTCGTGTCTACTCTTTCTTTTGTGTGCTTGTGTGTGTTTGTTGCTTCCGCTGGAACCTACTCTGATTGTGATACCTAACACAAATAACAACTTGTTTGAACCAAAATGATTGAATGAATGATTATGGTATTGACAGCCATGTAAGCAAACACCATCTTTTCATATGTATGAAAGAAACGAGTGATATAAGACACCTACCTGTGAAGAGTATAAAGATTGTGAACACTTCTATCTGCATGCGGTGATAAATACTTCCCATTTTCTCTATCAAGATCAAGTTGCAACGGAAATTCATATCGATCATTTATCTACCAAATTTGATAAAGAAGATCGAAATGAGAAGTTTTAGCTAGTAACTTTCTCTTAACAACAATTTAATATATAAAAAGAAAAATAAAATTGCACACCACCAAGCACTAGAAAGTAAATAAGTAAAGGGAAAAACCTTTAAACAAAATATACTAAACAAAATTGACCCAACTACCATAAGATTTTCCTTTCTTTTAGAATAGCGTGATTACAACAAGAGAAAATGTGAGTTAACTAACATGCTTATTTTAACCAAAATGAATAATCATTGCATCACTACTGGTCCTCATACAATTGTCCTTTACCACCTGTTTATATTGTTTCTATGGAAGAAGCATACTAAGACAATAAAGATCATTGAATAAATGAATAATCATTGTATCTAATAAAATTTCTAGTGGTCCTCGTACATTTATCCTTTACCACTTGTTTACAGTGATTTATGGGAGAAGCATCTTGAGACCATAAGGATCATTACATATCTACACGCACATAGACATATATATACATATATAAATACACGCACATTAATATATATATATATATATATATATATATATATATATGAGAGAGGGAGAGCGCTCATGGCATTCCTAAAGATAATAGTAAAGAAACTGCAATATATGATTCTCAAGTCTTGACAATTTAGTGGTTGCATAAATGGCAACATTAAAAATGCAAAATAAAGTGGGAATTATGCAAATCAACTTCAAGTTGCAACTAACCTTCACCATTGTATCTCGCATGAAATCATATTCAAAACGTTTTAGTTGAAGCTGTAAAACAGGGGGAAATCAAGGAACAGAACGCCCTTTTTTGCATCCTGAAAGTCCATATTTGCAAGATTGTTTTGTCAAAAAAAAAAACACATGGCACATCAAACTCAAAAAAAGTAAACAAAATAACAACTTAAAACAGGAAATGAGTGTCAATAAAAGAATTTGAATACTGATAAACCAAGCATGTTAATATTACTGTACTAGCCCTCAACCAGTACAATGTCAAGACCTTTTAGTAAAAGTAATATTCCACCCTATTTATCTAAAACACCTTGAGGTGGGTTAGCTCATAAGTTTACACCAATGAGCAAAATATACTTGACTAAAAGTTAAATGGGACGAAAATTGCCAAAAGGGTATTCAAATGCTTACAACCTCCTACATGTTTCATATAATAAGATTAGATTCTTTTTTGATAATACACTTTCTAACCATAAAAAACAAACAAACAAACAAACAAACCCAGTAAGTCCCACTCAAGAGCAGGGTCTGGGAGGGGTAGTATACACTTTCTAACCATATTTATTAAAAACTATTTTATAAAAATACATGTTTGGCATGTTACCCTACTTGCCTGACCCACCCATTTTGTCACCTCTACATTTTAAGGTTGTGTAGCAAGTTTTCATTAATTATCAGAGCCCCCTAAGTTGTTTTCCTACTATAAATGCTCTAAACTTATAACTAAAGGGCGTACCTGGTGCTGCAAAGAGCTCCCGCGTTTCGCAGGGTCCAGGGAGGGTCCGTCCCATTTAAGGGAAGATGTACGCGGTCTTTCCCCCACATTTTGTGGGGAGGCCGTTTCCACGGATCGAACCTGAAACCTTCGGTCCCTTAGGAACAGCTTTTACCGCTGCGCCAAGGCCCGCCCTCAATGCAAAACAAACTATAGTATGCAAATAATATGACAATAGTACATCCATTGCATATGATTCTTTCAGCCAACCAGGTAACATAAAAATGCTCCTGATGGAAAAAGTGTGGAAAGGATATTTTTGTGCATCAATATTGATGTCCATCGATTTCAAAAACTCAACAAATTCTTGTAAACAAAAGGTCACACTATAATTTCAAAATGGTAGGGATAAAAAGAAAATAAATAAGGAACATATTTAAAGTAGATTTTAGTTTTTGTCCATCATTTCCCTTCAAAAATAATACAGAAAAGGCAAAGAAATGAATGAAGTATTGCAGCATAATGATAAAATCATTTATTTATATTTTTTGAAAGTTTAAGTCCATCACTCCATCCATGTATTATAATACAATGCAAATTGCACGAAATTATTTTTATATCTGTCGACTTCAAGTTAAAATTTAAGCCTCATTATTTGATCCAAACTCTCTATCAAATATACGACAAAACATGGGACGGACTCGCGGAGTTAAAACAAAGGGAGCAGAACTGTACTATAACTTCCCATATATGTTGAAGGTCTTCCACACTCCTAACAATACTCATCCTACACAAGTGAGGGCTTCCTTGCCCTAGACCACCCCAATACATTACAACTTCTATTTGTAAGATACAAAACTAGGTGTTGAAAGAAACACAGTAATCAATATAAAAGAACAATACTAATAATAACCAAATACCTTCCCTAAATAGAATGAATTAAGTTACGAGTGAACAAGTAGGGTAGATGAAGTCCGCCATATGCCTAGTGTTTTTCTTATAATTAAATCAAATCAAGTATCTAACAATCACTATTTTTTTACCCGAACTACTAGTTTTACTTAACTAAGGATATAGTCTAATAATCAAATCTATTAATTAACCATGCATGCAGTTCTTCATGGTAGGGGGCACTTACATGGCCCTAATAGTTCTTGTCACAATAAAAGCATGTGTTTCCACTTTCAAACATATTTGTGTGATTTCAAGCCTTTTGTGTTACTCATAACATTGACTGTACAAATAATATACAAATCTATTTGAACAATGAATCGCATCATCTCCCTCAAAATGAGAGAGATTTCTAGTAAACGCCACATAAATGTCGAACTATGTACACCCAATGATCCTAACACTCTATAAGATTACAACCAATGGAAACTTCTTAACCAAAACGCATATAATCTAATGCAACAAAGCTTTATCTTTATTATCGTTTTCATGCTAGTTGTGTATTTGTTCTTAGCCGATAAATATTATTATGGATAATATTGGTTTAGATTTGAATTATTCTTATGATTAAATATACATGATCTCTTGTAATTGTTTTATAATTTGGTTTCCTAGATTAGTGGCAAGTTAGTTATTGTATTCACCATATTTAAAGGGCATTGATTCATGAATGAGATTATCAAAAATTCTAAACCATAAACACTTTTATGGTATTATAGCTTCGGTTCTCATTATTATCCTACCTTTTTTTCCTGTCAGCTTCGACCTCACCATGACCAACACCGACGAGCCGCCCTCCCCACCAACCACTCCAAAGCTGCCTACCACCCTCTACCCTGCTTACTATGTCACAAACATACAATCCAAAATTCACACCCTTGACTACACCTCAGTAACGTACTCCTCCTAGATGAAGCTATTAAAGTTTCACTCAGTCAGTGGCGGAGCTTGAACACTCCCGTAGGGGTGCGGGAACGAAATTAATTTTTTTAGAGGAGGCGAACTCGATATTTATATAAAAATTTACACTATCAGACTAAATTTACCGCTACCAACGAAAAAAAGAAGAGGGTGGTGACTCCCCGGCCCCTATTATCCTTCGGCAGTGCACTCGGTCGTGTGAGTTGTTGATCACATCAATGACACCCCACCCTTGGATCCTAAGGATCCCGCATACCCGGCTTGGAAAGTGGTGGACACCCTGGTCTCGCAGTGGATATATAGCACCGTCACTGATAACAAGTCAAGGCTGCAGCTCTTGCAAAGAATAAACCTCGAAAAGATCAACATGGTTAAAACTCAAAAAGATCTTTCTCAGCAATAAGCAAGTCAAGGCTGCAGCTCGAAAAGATCTTTCTTAGCAATAAGCAAGTCAAGGCTGCAGCTCTTGCAAAGAATAAACCTTAAGATGCTCAACACCCATGGAAATTGACAAGCAAAGCACGTAAATGAGATTAGTATGTTTTCAAATGATGAAACAACTGAATGAATGGTCGCCTGTATTACACCTTCCTAACCTATTTTACAACCTCAGAATGCCTAAATAAACAATATGCAAAGTACTTTTTACAACCTCAGAACTTCTAATATTAGACTGTGGGTGGTTTTGGGCAACATATTATTTCCAAAAAGGTCTAAATGGGCATGCATAGAAATAAGAAACAATTGTACGGGTCACATTAGGCTGCAGAAAAAAAGTTACGGGTCAGAATGGGTGGTAACAGAAGAGCACGAGTCATCGGCTTTAGGTTACTCATAGTCTATATATCACCCTTCGTGCCGACCTAAAAGAACGCTTTGGGAATCAATTTTCATCATTTAAGCTCCATTCTCTCTTAATTTTGTTCACGAAACACGTTTCCTTCTTCCTTGAATCGTCTCCTTACTCGCGAAGTCCTAAATCAGTCTATCACCATGAATGACAGTCATTATATGTCTGGTCGTCATGTTTTTTGTTCAAATTCAAAGGCAATTTGCTATCATAGCTATGAATGTGCTCCTGCTTATGATTTTCTCTAATTGGATTCGTATTTGATAAAAGATATCACTGAATTAATGGTGCGAGCAGTAGCAATCTCTTATCTTTGTAAACACGGTTTTTGTTTTCCGACAATTTGTTCCTTGTTCAGATTGGTATATCACTTTGGCATTGAAGTCATAGGATATGATATCTTGAATTGAAATTAAAATACCCCCAAAGTGTTTTTGGTGAAATTGTGTAATTTAAGATTGGTTTAATGAACAGATTTCAGCACGGTGATACAATGATAGCTTTTAATGTTCTCGAAATAATATGTTGACCCGTACTCATTTTGGTTAAAACTCGATTTTGCCCGTACTCATTATGGTTAGAACTCATTTTGACCCATACTCATTTTGGAAAGATATAAAATGACACTTTTTCGAATTTACCCTTTTGACCCGTACTCATTTTGGTTAGAACTCATTCTGACCCGAACCAATATAACCCATTATTTGAAACAACCCGTCTTGACCCGAACTCATCCCGACCTGAACCCGCCCATTTTGCCAGGCATAATTTATATTCACTGAAACGCGTTGCCACTACTTAGGTCGGGTGTTTCTCCAAAATACCAAAGTTTAGAATATTTAAACAGGAATCAAGCATAGTAGTCAACATCACTTGATCTTTTAACTATAGAAACAAAATGAAATAGCGTGATTTACCAATCAGCTCAAGATGCAATCTTATTAATACATGAGCCCGTGTAACTTTAAACATTTACGTTAGCATTAACAAGGAATTTTAATTAGAAGTTCATCAACTACAAAAGGATCACAAACTAGATGCTCACCTTCATGTCTCTAAACTTACAGTATAAGTTTTATTTTTATCAAGTGACTCAACACTCCTCTGGTCAAATCAAACATTAAACGTGTGACTTCTTAACCTAGCCCCTTTCAACAAAACTTGAAACTTGACCCCAAAAGATAACAAATTAATAAAATGCAAAGAAATTCATCCAACCTGTAACCCATGTTGTTCAGCATGATACTTGTTATCACCTTCAAGTTGTTCTACTTCCACATACTTGTCAAAAGAGGCATAGACATCTCGACAGCCTTTGACATCAAGCTGAAGGTCTAACACGGTATACGAAGTTCAGCTAAAAAAAACTAAAGACCATAACAGGTGGCCTTTAACTAAATTTTATAAAATAAACAGGTCAATATGGGTTGTACTTGTTTGACGAGTCAAACAGGTATGATGTACAAGTAGCCAAAACTGATTCAAGTCGAATGGGTTAAAAAGGAAATGCTTAGAAATTCTAAATCATTCTACCTAAAAGAAATTGTAATATTGATAACATTGTTTTGAATCATATCTAATCATAAAAAATTAAATAAAAAGGTAATTACCTTGAAGACTATAAGGAGTAACTGTGACTTCAGAAAGAGTAACCTACTTGCAAAATATTGTACAAAGAGGTAGCATGATTGTGCCAAAACTGTCCTTTCAGGAACATTTTGAAATTCACACTTTGTTGGGCAAAAGGACGGTATTTTCGACATATAGTGCATTAACCTTTTATACAGTTTTCCCTGTTTAATACAAGAATTATTTTAAAAAAAATAAAAAGTGTTGGTTTGCGGAGCCAGCCTGATCCATTTAGACCAGCACAACCCAAACCCATTATGACCCATCGCACAACCCGTTTGCCACCTCTAGTATTACAGTTAAATTGTAACTTTAATCAAAAACGCGCACCATAAAAAGATTCCTTCCTTGTTGATTTATAGTCTACATTTATGCATTCAATATAGTTCATGTGGTGTCCTTCAAATAGTTGTTGAATTGTGCCCTCCACAACAGTTCCCTTGACAATAAAACCACAAAAAAACAGTACATAATCAGTAAGAATATTAAATTTCGAATTAAGAAATCATATACCTTCATTTTGTCTTCAAGTTTTTCACAAAGAACCCTGTTGAGTTCTTGAACATCATGCTGCATAAAAGAATCATAGGTATCCCAGCCAAAAGACTTGGTCAACTTTTTTGTGGCTACACTAGTGTCACTGTACTGAAGCTTATAAAACAAACTCTGTAAAGCCAACGGAATGCTCCCTGACGGCTATCATTCTCTGTTGTTGGCATATGATACACAGCCTGGTTGAAAACGTAAATGTAAGTACCTTCTTTCAAATGTTATCAGGTAGCAACCTTGAGCGGGTTGGGTAATCAAATATTTGGCCAACTTGGAAGAACTGTCTTTTCTGGAACTTGTAAACAAACAAAACAAACAAACATACCCAGTGAGTCCCGCTCAGGAGCAGGGTCTGGGAGGGGTAGGTGGCGGCGAGTCTTTCCTCTATCTTGGGAGATAGAGAGACTGCTTCCAAAGAGACCCCCGACTCGGTAACGAAAACCAATAACAGTCGCAATCGCAAACATAAAGTAAGTCAGACAACACACAGGTATAAATCACTTAAATACATAGAAAGCTTGTACATCAAATAAGCAGGTAGAATCACGTATAAGGGCAGAAATAGGAACACATGTGGGCCGTAACAGATCTACGTCTACCCTTCATACCCAAGATCTACGTCTACCCTTCCTACCCATCGGTCCCGCTAGAAGTCCTTAATTTTAATTCTACGTCTCCACTCAATCCTATCCTCGATCATGTGCTCAGAGAGGTGCAAGTCTACCATATCTCGCCTAATTATTTCGTCCCAAGTCAACCTAGGTCGGCCTCTATTCCTTCTACCCTCTACGGTGATGTTCTCTACTGCTCCAACGGGTGCTCCCATTGACCTTCGCTTTACGTGCCCAAACCATCTTAATCTTCCCTCTCTTATTTTATCTGTGATACACGCCACCTCCAGCCTCTGTCGAATCGCGTCGTTTCTTATTCGATCCAATCTTGTGTGTCCACACATCCATCTCAGCATACGCATTTCCGCGACCTCTATTTGTCTCTGGTGCGATTTCTTTATGGCCCAACAATCTGTTCCGTACAACATAGCTGGACGTACTGCCACTCTGTAAAGTTTTCCCTTTAATTTTGTTGGGAACCTCTTATCACACAGGATCCCTGATGCTGCTCTCCATTTGCACCATCCTGATTGCACACGGTGAGCTACATCGTTGTGTATCTCTCCGTCCTCCTGTACGTACGAGCCCAGGTATTTGAACGTAGACGTCTGTGGTACCGTCCTACCCTGGATGCTAATTCGTGTGTCCTCTTCAGCCTCACCACTAAAGTTACAATGCATGTATTCAGTCTTAGAGCGACTTATCGTTAAGCCTCTGCTCTCGAGTGCTGCTCTCCACTGTTCTAGCCTCTCGTTAAGCACCGTTTTAGATTCTGATATTAGGACAATATCATCTGCAAACAGCATGCACCACGAGACAGGCTGTTGTATAGACTTGGTCATCTCATCCAGCACTATTGTAAAGAGAAATGGGCTTAATGCCGAACCTTGGTGTAGTCCCACTTCCACCGGAAAGAAGTCTGTGTCTCCGACCGGTGCTCGCACACACGTTTTTGCCCCTTCATACATATCCATTATTATTTTGATATACTTCTCTGGTACCCTTCTGAGTCGTAAACTTTCCCAAATGAGTTGACGGGGCACACTGTCATATGCTTTTTCTAGGTCAATGAATACCATATGAAGGTCCCTTTTCTTTTCTCTATATTTCTCTATTATCCTTCTTATGACGTGTATGGCTTCTGTTGTGGAGCGTCCTGGCATAAATCCAAATTGGTTCACCGTAATCTGAGTTTCTCTTCTAATCCTCGTGTCAATAACTCTTTCCCATAGTTTCATCGTGTGACTCAATAGCTTTATTCCCCTGTAATTTGCACAACATTGGACATCTCCTTTTTCTTATATATGGGGACTATGAAACTGCTTCTCCATTGCTCTGGCATCCTCCCGGTTTTGAAGATGGTGTTAAATAAGTCTGTTAGCCATTGCAGACCCTCGTTTCCCAAGCACTTCCATACTTCGATCGGTATGTTGTCTGGCCCCACCGCCTTAGCCCTTCCCATTTTCTTCAACGCTCTCGTAACTTCGTCGACTGTGATGCTTCTATAGTAACACCTGTTTTGTTGGTCTGGTTGATTTGGTATACTAATCGCAGTTTGTTGGCTAGGGTTCCTTATGTTGAAAAGGTTATCGAAGTAAGTTTTCCATGTCGCCTTGATGTCGTTCTCCTTCAGCAATACTTTTCCATCCGCCGCCTTTATAAACTTGACCATTCTCAGGTCTTGTTTTCTACTTTCTCTTGCCCTGGCAATCTTAAAAATTTCATATTCTCCTTCTTTCGTCTCTAGTCGCTTATACATTCTCTCGTACGCTGTGTTCTTTGCCTCTGACACGGACTTTTTCGCCTCTCGCTTAGCCACCTTGTATTTATCCTTTAGCTCCGCACGTTCTTCGTCATTAGTACAGTGTAAAAGGTCTATGAAACACTGTTGTTTAGTTCTAATCTTCTCTTGTACGTTTTCATTCCACCACCAGGCTTCCTTATGACCTACTGTCCTATTTGTTGCAAGTCCAAGAGTTTCTTTAGCTGCTTGCATAACTGCAGTTGCCATATCCTCCCACATTTTGTTTGCGTCTTCCTGAGGCCCAGTTTGGATCTTAGGTATGACCTTATCTCTAAAGGTGGTAATCTTTTCGTCTTTGAGCTGGCCCCATCTGATCGTAGGTCTGATTTTCTTGGTTGGTTGGACAATTGCTCTCTTCACGCGTAGATCAGCCACCAACATATGATGTTGAGTCACTACTGTCTCTCCCGGGATTACCTTACAGTCTTTCCACGAGTTACGATCTTCTCCCCTCATCAGCAAATAGTCTATCTGAGTGTGTCTCCCGCCGCTGCTAAAGGTGATCAGATGCGAATCTCCTTTCTTGAAGAACGAATTTATGATGCCCAGATCATGCGCTAAAGCGAAGTCAAGGAGCTCCCTCCCGCCGTCATTCCTCAGACCATACCCAAACCCTCCATGCACCGACGCGAATTGTTCATTACCCTTACCGATATGCTCATTAAAATCTCCTCCTATGCATATTTTTTCTTGTCTAGGTATGTCTCTCATAACCTGATCTAAAGTCTCCCAGAACTTATTTCTTTCCGTTTCCCCTAATCCAACCTGTGGTGCATACGCACTAACTACTGCCACTACCTCGTCCCCTATTACTATTCTTAACATCATTAGTCTATCATCGTATCTTCTCACTTCCACTACATTATCCTGAAGTTCCTTAGCAACTAGAAAACCTACTCCATTTTTTGTATCATCTGACCCTGAGTACCACAGTTTATAACCGTTGCAGTCTTTTGCTCTCCCACCCCGCCATCTTGTCTCCTGAAGGCACACTATCTGAACCCTACGTCTCTTAAGCACATCTATTAACTCTAATAACTTACTAGTTAGAGTTCCTACATTCCACGATGCCACTCGTAAACTATAACCTTTTTTCGCTTTAGTAGCACCTCTCTTCACCGAACATGATCTCGGGGCAGCCAAATGCCTCCCGATATCTATATTACCTTACAAACACACCTTAAACAACCACTAAAGACGGGTCAACAAAACACGAGGATATGGATTATGCACTTACTATATTATTGTACGTATAATTAATTATTTGTGTATGAATGCAAAAACTATATTATTACAATGACAATCCAAAATTATGCACTTACTAAAAGTTTATAATTTTACGGATAATGTCATGAAAAAGAAGTTAACTCTACATTCTTATAGTGGTTCTTAACTTATAAATTATAGAAACTCCATTCTCATGGATATGGAATGATGCAGATAGAGTTACTTTGCCTTCTCTCTTAAAAGAATAATTAAAATCCATATATTTTAAATCCTCAATATAGACTATGAAATCAATTCAAAACTTAGTTAGAACACGACTCTCGCCTCCTAAATAGTTTTTTTAAATCAATATAATTCTAGTTATTCATTTTATAAAATAAAAAAAAGAAAACTCATTCTTATGTTACAACAATGAGATCCAAATACTAAAATTAGACGATTTAATTGCTTTAATGCACTTTTAATACACTTTGTGTGACCTTTAACCCTTTACATTATCATCCCTTCTTAATATTTAACCTGTTTGACCCGTATAGAAGCAAAATATAACCCAGATCAACCCGTTCGCCTGTAGATAATTCAAAATAGCCACCTCTAGTTATCATTGAGATTAAGTTTCAAATAACAGTATGATTATCAACCTCTCTGAAATATGGGATGTGGTACAATGTCTGGAGTATAGAGTTCATATAGCAAGTAGCGCCTTGATTTTTAAGCCCAACATAACCAGTTTCTTTTTTGAATCATGTGACCAGTAATCAACAACCTTCCGGACTGCCACATCAGCTTCGACCATGCAGGTATCATTTAAAAGATAGCCTCTACTGGGTTCATATAGCTCGCTAAGAGGCATAAATGATGTGAAACCCCAATCACTTTCCGCGCATTAAACTGATGTTGGGTATCTGCAAGGGTAAAGAGTCATAATTATCAGTTATAACCAACCTAAGATTTCAGTGGTGATTAGAACAAGAGAAGTGATGGAACGCAATCAGAACATACAAAAAGACATAGGTATCAATGTGATAAGATCAAACAAAGAAGCAAGCAATGATTTCAATAAAACTGCAAAGGCCCAATTCAAGAAGGGCAAGATCTCCAAATTACAAACAAACTATTACTAGTTTTATGGACAAGAAAACAAAGAAAACACAAAGCCTGCTATTAAACAAAGTGATAGCTAATAACTGCTCCTAGGAACGTGGTCAACTGCTCCCGCTTCCCACCATTCCACAACCTCATTGTTGTGTTGACACAGTGGATCAAGCCAAAGCCCAAACATTTAGATTATAATGCTCTGGCCCAACAGCATGATTTGGCCCAACTTGTTTGGCACCTTTCTTCCTTCTTCTCGAATACACCTGTTGGATACTATCATTACATCCCACCCAGTAAAACGCCTTGTCCTCAAGGCGAAAAGAAGGAAACTGGCCGGCTAACAAATCGTAAACCTCCCAAGTAGCTTCTTCAAGAGGCCAGTTCTTCCAAGAAAATTAGCAACTCCCGATTTTGTTGGCCTGCTTCAGAAACCCAACGGTGTCCAAGAATAGAGGCGGGTTGTAGCTCAATCTGCCGATCACCGGTAATAGGTAAAGGAACAATCTGCTAAAATTCCATATGCATCTGCAGTCGGCAATCTCATGTATGCCATGGTCTGCACTCGACCCGATATTGCTCACGCGGTTGGGGTAGTTAGTCGGTTTATATCAAATATGAGGAAAAACACTGGGAAGCAGTTAAGTGGATACTCAGATACTTGAAGGGTACATCTAAAATGGGGTTATGTTTCAAGGGGAAAGATGCAATTCTCAGAGGGTATACTAATGCTGATTTGGGTGGTTGTAAAGGGACATTTAAAGGCACTACAAGGTATGTCTTTACAGTGAGAGGAACTGTAGTTAGTTGGATGTCGACTTGAAAAAAGTGTGGCTCTATCAAAAACAGAGGTTGAATACATGGCTGTTGCCGAAACCAGTAAAGAGCTAGTATGGTTAAAGACTTTTCTTGAAGAATTGGGTAAACAACATTCTGATTACTCATTGTATTGTGACGATGAGAATGAAGTGAAACTTGCCAAAAACCCGGTAAAACGAAGCACATTGGGATGAGACATCATTTTGTCAGAGGGTTGATCGGTGATGGAATAATCAGCATGAAGACTCAGGTGCGAAGAATCCAGCCGATATGTTTACTAAATCTGTGATGCTGGATAAGCTGAAGCTTTGCATAGCTTCACCTTGCCTTCAAGAATAATGTTAAGAAGGCGGGGGTAACTAGGGGGTGCAAAAATCAAAGGGATTTTTTATTTACATAAGTACATGTTGAGGTGTGAAGGCCTTTATGCTTTTGGATAGAGTTATGGGCCTTGCCCATTGAAGCTTCTTAAAACCATAATTATCTTCATATATAGAGCATGTCATTGTATTGTAATCTTGTCACTTGAGCTTAATAAAATACCTAGTTGTAGAGAGTGGACGTAGGTCATCTTGATCGAACCACTATAATTCTCGTGTCCTTATTGCTTTCGTGTGCGTGCGTATTGTGTGTTTCCGCTGCGTAAGATACCTAACAACTGGTATCAAAGGATCAGGCTCTCTTGATTACTGTTAAAATCTCCCCCCTGTTTCTGGGGTTTTTGCGTTCGCCGCCTAGGGTTTCTGCGCCACCGCCGCCTAGGGTTATTGTCGTCGCCGTCGTTGCCTAAGGTTGTACCGCTGCCTATGGTTTTGGTTGGAAATACCGGAACTGGTTTGTTTATCCTTCTGATTGACTATTTATCAACTGTTCAGCGTGCTTGTTTTTTTGTTTTGCAATTAGGGCTAAAGAAGGGAAGACTGTGATCAAAAAGTTCAATGGCACTGATTTTGGTTGGTGGAAAATGCAAACAGAAGCATTACTGTGTCAAAAGGATTTGGATATGGTACTGGAAAAGAAACCGGAGAGGATGGAGAACGCTGAAGAGGTAGTTTGGGATTCCAAGGACAAGGAAGCTAGAGCAGCTATTATGTTATCTTTGACGAATAGCGTTGCTTTTAACATCATGAAAGAAACCCGTGCAAGTGGTATGATGTTAGCTCTGTCAAATATGTATGAAAAGCAGTCAGCAACTAATAAGGTGTTCTTGATAGGGAACTGTTCATGACGAGAATGAAATAGGAAGCTCAGTCACCTCCCACATTAATGATCTGAATTCTATTCTATCCAGATTAGAATCTATGGAATCAAACTCGATAATGAGACTCAAGCCGTGGTGTTGCTATCTTCATTGCCTGATAGTTGGTCCAGGACAGTGATTGTTGTTACAAGTTCTATGAGGGCTAACGAAATGACATTTGAAAAGATCCGAGACACTATGATAGGTGAAGACACGTCTGAAAAGTGCAAATGTTGGATCATCCTCTACGATGTTACATGTTGGCAGGGGACAGGAATATAGCCGAGGCAGTGGGAGTCGGGGAAAGAGTTTAACTCGGACTCGGAAAAATGTGAGGTGTTGGATCTGCAATGAGGATAGACATGTTAAGAGTCAATGTCTAAAGAAAAGTTTGGACACTGCTGTTGAGGACGTCAACGATGGTGACGTGTTAATTCTTGAGGCTGAAAACAATGTGGACTATTGGATCATATATTCTGGTTCTTCGTTTCACGCCGTACACAGCGGTGAAATGATGGTAAATATTAAAACAGGCGATTTTGGGAAAGTACGTCTTGCTGATAGCATAATTCTTGATGTAACACGCATGGGTGATATTGATTTGGGTGACTCCATTGGAAACTACATGGAACCTAAAGAACGCCAGGGTGATTCCGGGTTTGAAGAAGAAATTAATTCCGTTAGTAAGCTGAATGAACAAGGACTGGAAGTAAGGTTTGGTGCTGGTAAATGGAGGGTAATCAATGGGAACCGGGTGATTGCTCGTGGTGATAAGCATGGGTCATTATACATGGTGGAGGTACCTACTGAGGGACTGATCAACCTGGTTAAGCAAGTCAAAGTCGGGTTCACTAAATCTGCTGCTAAGAGAGTTCATTTTGCAAACATGAAGTCTGGAGCAGAGATTGTAGCTGAAAGGGGTCATAAGTCAAAACCAGTCAGAGGATTTTGTGACAGTGGGAGAATGGGGCATGTTCGGGTACAGTCAAGAAGAATTGTTGGGTTTTGAAGACTACGACTAGAAAATTCTCTCCTGGTGATTGTTTGCTGAATTTGGAGAGTGTTAGTGGTTCTCGGTGTATCTCTGAATTTGGTGATTGTGTAAAGCAGTTGAGACAGAGGATGGGTCGTTGGTGGAATTTGCCACGACTGAGTTGGAGCTCCGGGAAGCTTCAACGGGCCCTTTCAATTAATTGATGAAAAGGGGGCCACTGCAACTAGGGGATTTGGATCAAAATCTTAGCGTGTTCTTTGGAATTGGAGGATTGAAGGATTTCTATTATTTGCATATTACTGATAATACTGGGTGACAGGGTTGCTTTGTACTTAGATTGGCTAGCTGGAGTATGTGCAAGGCCTTCAAGTGGGAGATTGTTGAGGTGTGAAGGTCTTTAGGCTTTTGGATGGAGTTATGGGCCTGGCCCAATGAAGCTTCTTAAAACCCTAATTATCTTTATATATAGAGTATGTCATTGTATTGTAATCTTGTCCCTTGAGCTTAATAAAATACCTAGTTGCAGAGAGTGGACGTAGGTCATCTTGACCGAACCACTATAATTCTCGTGTTCTTATTGCTTTCATGTGCGTGCGTATTATGTGTGTTTTCCGTTGCGTAAGATACCTAACAGTACAAAGAATCGGAGTGCAACTGAACATGTTTTGAAGCCTCCAAGTGGGAGAAACTATTAGGTGTAGGCTTCGTAATTGGCTCGACCGGCCCAAGTCCTAAATATGTAACACTTGCGAATTTTCATATTATTTTTGTCAATAAATAATCATAGTTATGTTTCAAGCGTGACTTCATGACTAAATTTTTAGACAAATACTTAATGGCTAAGCCTTCAGATGCAACTTAATAGTTAAGCTATGGGTGTATTAGATAAAACTTAGTGCCTAAGTTTATATAAAGAATAGGATAAAACTTAACGGCTAAGTTTTGGATAAAGCTTAATAGCTAAGTCTTACATAAAATATTAAACTTAATAGCTAAGTTTTGAATATAATATAAAACTTAATGGCTAAGGTTTGAATAAAATATAAAACTTAATTGCTAAGTTTTGGACTTAATAACTAAGTTTGGATAAAACTTAATAAGTAAGAAATACTTAATGAGTAAGAAATATCCATATATGAATAGATGCTTCTAGCTTCATTTCATTTCATAATCCTTTTCCTACTTTCACACACGAAACTCTCTACTACCTTTTAAACACCACAAAGATAACCCGAGATTAGAAAGCCGGTGTATATGCTCTAGACAACAAGTATAGGAGTTCTGAATTAATCAAGGTGTTAGGAGCTCGTGACTTAACCGTTAAGTTACTTCGAGGTTCAGAAACAAAAGCTTATCATGTTTAGAGGCTCTGTTCAACTTACCAGGTAAATACGTTTAATACTTTCAAAACATTCAACTGATTTTATTTTGCGAAAATGGCATTAGTACGTTAACCATGTTAATGGATAGAGTTATTCTGCTAAAACATTTAGACCAGAAGTATATGTATGTTTGATCAAATTATATCCTGGGGATGGGTGAAAATCCCATACTGGGGCTGGTCAGACTCAGTGCAGATCCGGAGAGTCCCGTAGTAAGACTGCCTGAGCACCAATACCAGTATATATGGAGGGGGACTTCCAGTTGAAATAGACTGCTAAATGTGTGGTTTACCGTTAATTTATGATTAACTGTTTATCGTTATTCATGCCGAAATATTTTTGCGTCAAATTAAATGTATTCACCAGCCTTTCGCTGATGTATTATTTTCAAACATTTTCAGGTAAACATGATTAAATATGTTTAGTCAGGTGTTAGTGCTGGATGGACGATGAATCCTAGGCATGGATACCCTGTAATAAACATATTAGCAAGATAGTGCTGGAAGGACTAAGTTTCCTAAGCATAGAACTTGTGGCAAGTTTTTTAATACCTGTCAGTAGACAGAAAATTTTGTAAACATTGCGTTGAACAATGTTATGTAAAATTATGGGTATCTAATCCCCAACAAATATATGAAAGTTTGTTTTTATAAATCATCAGTTATTTTATTTTATGAAATGAATTGTAAAATGTTTTTCCGCTGCGTAAACGTCTTTCAAGACAAACAATAAAAAGTGAACAATGACGCGTACCAATCGGTCGCACTCCCAGGGTGCCCTGAGATCGGGGTGTGACAAAATAGGGCCAGTTTAGTTAGATTATTAACTAAAGGGATTAACCCTAATTATAGCCTATAAATATATCTCATTGTACTTGTAATCATTATCACTCAATAAAAAGAAAACCCTAGTTGCCCCAAGAGGACGTAGGTTGCACACTGCGACGGAACCTCTATAAATCTCTCGTGTCTCTGTTACTATTTATTTGTTCTCTATTGTGCCATTGTGTGTGTTCATACCAGTTTGATCCTAACACATCCAATCATATATCCCCTCCATTTATTATTATTTCATCTTCTGGTGGGAGGTTGTGGAAATTAAGAGTCGATAAATATAAATGTCAAAAGACTTTTTTGGCACTAGCTAAAATATTTAACAAAAGTAAATTCTTTCTAATTGGCCCATCCAATACGTTTGCTTGTCATATGATGTCATAACCACCAGAATACAAGTTAATATAAAGTGCTGAGACAAGAAAAGACATCAAATAAGAAGAATGACGGAAAACCCATAAATATCATTCACAACTTTATAAATTCCTCCATGTTTAAAATTTATTGGCATAGACACTAAAATATTTCCATGTGTATGGATTATACAAAGATTCAGTAGTATTAAAAAAAAGGTTCTCATTTCACAACCATCATCATACAATTAAATTATCTTAAAAGCTTCCTCCATACAATATTTTACTTCTGGCAGAAATACATTTCGTGAAGTGTATTTCATTTTAAATACAGCTTATGTACAATAGCCAAGTTTGTTAAAAAACAAAGATTGGTTTACCTTTTCTCACCGTGAACTTGCTATGAATTTGATTAACCACGGCTAGGCTAAACTGAGCATATCTGCTCCAACCATAAGGCAATGTTGTGGAATCAGCAACATCAAGATACATTGATAAATGGTCCACGTTGTTCCCTTTCGGAAATATGAGCACTCGCCTGACCAAAACACCATGTCAGCCATAATACAATACACCAATCACCACAGTGATATCCTGGCATAAAACTATTTCACACTTAAAACACACAGACATGTAGCTGAAAAAAAAATACCATTTATGTCCCCCAACAACAAAAACATCCGAGTACAGCATTTTGCCCGTCAATTTTGAGAAATTGTCTATAGTCCATGTGAACCTTGCTGATTGTGGATCATCAACTACTGATGCATCAACTGTATTAGCAGCTTCTGCAGACACAACTAACAAACATAGGTGCTATACAAGTTAGTTTACTTGCAAAAGAAGTAGCCATACAAACCATCAATCAACTTATTAACACATATCTACGCCAGCATAAACAAATTACACACCAATTCAAAAATAACAAAAACAGAACAACACAAATCGAATAACAGAGCCATTAATACCATCCATTGGTTGAGGTCCTTCAGCAGTTGCAAACTCAGAATGCGGTACTAACATCTCCTCCTCTTCCGGCTGCAAAATCAAAGCCAAAAAACAAACGATTGCATCTAAAAACAACTATTACACATCCTCTAATCCTCAGAATTCAAAACCCTAGAAACGAAGCATTTTCCATAAACAGTATAAAGCGAAAACACACGCATCCGGAGCACTTTCCGATCACATTACACATTCGAAAACGATCGAATTAAGATACCAAAACTCAACAACCAGATCAAAATAGAGTAATCAAGCAAGTAGAATCAACATATACAGATACAGACATACGAACAATAGGTATGTAATTGCGCGTGCATGTACGTTGAATGAGTGTGAGTGTGTGTGTGTGTGTGTGAAATAATAATAATAATATTGTTGTTGTTGTTACATCGACGGGTGGCGGAGTCGTGAGAGTCATCGGCGGCGATTGGTGGCGGAATTTGATCGGCGGTGAGGAGAACGTGAAGTTCGATCGAGAAAAGAAAAGGGGGAATGGTTTAAGTGGGTTGAGGGTAGTTTTGGTATTTCGGGAGGTTGAGAAGGGGGAGGAGAGGAGAAAGGTTTGATTGACTCGGAATAGTTTTGGAGTGAAATGACGATAAAGACCTTGTGTGTAACTTTGTGTGTAACTTTGTGTGTAACTTTGTGTGTAACTTTGTGTGTAACTTTGTGTGTAACTTTGTGAGTTGTGATGGTCATCCAAGAACGGTCAAATTTGAGAAATTTATTTTCTTGAAACTTCATGAAAACTATTAAATATACTCAATTGTTTCGGGAAACATGGAAAGCTAAGTTCACGTTTCGTTGGACCTTTTAAAATTATCAAAAGGGTTGGTCCAGTAGATTATCAATTGACATTACCTGAAGAGCTTGGTGGAATACATATCGTGTTTCATGTTTTGAACCTGAAAAAATGTCTAACGAACGAGACTCTCGTCGTTCCATTAGACGAGATACGTGTGGATGAACAACTGTGTTTCATTGAGTAACCGGTGGAAATTATGGACCGAGAGGTTAAAACCCTAAAGCATAGTCATATTCCTATCGTCAAAAGTTCGTTGGAACTCAAAGCGGGGACCAGAGTTTACCTTGGAACGCGAGGATCAAATGAAGACTAAATACACTCACTTATTCAAGGATGCACTATCAAACACTGAGGTTACTAGTTGAGAATTTCGGGACGAAATTCCATTCAATAAGGGGATGATGTGACATCCCGTGTTTTCAGTTTCTACCAATCTAGATTTTCATTAATAATTAGTGCAGCACTACATGTCATGTGTTTAGTAAAAAAATTTTGGTGAATTAAAATAATAATACTAATATTGTTATTCAATTAGCAACCTTAACCTCAACTCATTTAGATTAATATTAAAAGAATGACCAAAAAAAACTTAATGTATTTGATTATCACTTAAAGTAACCAACTCTATCCTCTGTAACCAACTCCCTTATCAACCCTCTCGATCCCCCTCTGATTGACACTTAAATTAACCAACTCTATCCTCCATAACAACTCCCCTATCAACCCCCCCCCCCCCCGACCCCCCTCTCCTTAACCCCTCTCCTTCTCAACTCTCGTCTCTCTCACGGCAGCCCAAGCACCGACAACTCCATAACTGCCCGACAACCTTCCCTCCACAATAGCTCACTCATTCCGATGACTTCGTTGTCAACAACCACGATCTCTCGGTGACCGACTCTGCCCCGACAGCAGCCGAACCAATCCAGCAGCCCGTTCGGTATATTTTTTCTTATTTTCACCGCCCTTTCGGTTCGCTACGTTACGGTTTCAGGCTATTGTAATCCGGCTGAGATGTGTATCATTCATGTGATGTCTTTCTATTAGTTTGGTATGCTCGTACGAATGCATGATGATTGCTAGGTGGTGTGGTGGCCACGTTGATTGGGGCCGGTTACAGTGGGGTGACCGATTAGGGGTGGTTATGCATGGTGGTGGTGGCTTGGGTTTTGGTTGGTTTTGGTCGAGGTGTTCATGGGGTTCAATTAAGAATGTGTAAAGTGTGAGTCCATATGTATATTATAGGCAAAATTATATAAGGGGTGTGGGGCATGCATCAAATGTATACATATATACTTACGGGTGCATGGGGTATGCAATATATATGGTTTGTGTGTGTGGTTTCTTTGGGCAGTGTGAAGGGAACATAACCGAAATTTTTCTTGTTAGTAATAATGCATATGAGTGTGAAAATTAAATGTAACATGTATGGTGTGTGGTTTGATAACTATGTGTAGTGGAGTATGTATGTATGCATGGTTCTATATTAAGTGTGCATGAGGGTGTTCTATTTATTGGTTATATATATATACATATATATACATATCTATACATATATATACATATATATATACATATATATAGCATATATATAGATATATATAGATATATATATATATATATATATATACATATAGTATTTACACATATATACATATATATATGTGTATGTATATACATATATGTATATTTCAGAAGCGGTCTCTCTATCTCTCTGGATAGAGGAAAGACTTGCCACCACATACCCTTCCAGACCTGCTTTTCAGCGGGATACACTGGGTATGTTTGTTTGTTTATACATATATGTATATATATACATATTTGTATATATACATATATATACACATATATGTATATACATTATATATATACACATATATGTATATACATATATATGCATACATATATATATATATAAATACATATATATACATACATATATGTATATAAATACATATATATATACACATATATATATAAATACATATATATACATATATATATACATATATGTATATATATACATGTATATACATATATATATGTATATATAATGTATATACATATATGTGTGTATATATGTATATATACATATATGTATATATATACATATATGTATATACATACACACACACACTATATGTGTGTGTATGTATGTATATATATGTATATACATATATGTGTATATATATATGTATATAGATATATGTTTATATATATATGTATATACATATATGTATTTATATATATGTATTTATAGATATGTATTTATATATATATTATATATATATATATGTATTTATATATATATGTATTTATATATATACATATGTATTTATAAATATATATATATACATATATATAAATGTGTGTGTGTGTGTGTATATATATATATATCATGTGTACTTTTTGTTCATGGTTTGTGAGTGGGTTATGATCGAGTTATACAAGTGGTGCTCGGTCACAAATATCGTGGGTATAGTTAAGCAAAATATTAAAAATTAATGATATAAATGCCTTTGGTGTTAAACGGGCGTCAAAATTATTCTTTTTACAATACGGATTATGTTAATATATCGGGAAAATGCTCAGTCGGGGATATGAAACCGAACGAACTGTTTTGTAATACTGTTTAGTAACTCGATAATAAATATATACACAGGTCGTTGGTCTACTTAGAGTTCTATTAAATTTTTGTTAAAGTAGATGTACATTCAAGGTGAGTATTCACGACCTCTGTTTTACCTTCTTTCCTTTTGGCGGGACAAAGCATGCAAACAATATATATTTAGTGGTTTTAGTGTTATTGTTTATCGCTTGTTACATTAGTGCAGACTTATAAAAGTCCTTACATTCTCAAACCGTTAGTAATGAGCTAGCGAGGTAATTTTGAGTAGTACTACTGTGTTTGACAAACCCCACCCATGTTAGTCGCACTAACTCGGCTGGAGGTTGAATGTGTGTTTAATTGACCTAACATTTACCATTGTCTATGTTAGACGTGGTGAAAAGGCAAACAATTTACAAACAGTCAGCTTCGGTTTGAAATGTTAAGTAACTTGATTATAGGCCAGCTACCTATCGATATGCTTTAATTACTTTACCATGCGAACATTTTCAAACATATTATCTGTGAGCTCACCAACCTTGTGTTGACACACTTTAGCTTGTTTTCTCAAGTCGCAGGAGCGATTAAGGTTAGATTGCACGGCTAGGTATCATTCACTCAGGGCATGCATTACAAACTTATTTCTTTGCATTGATTACTTTTATCTGGGTGTCGTATTTTGTGCGACGTTTAGCTTTGGCTTTAGATTTTTCTTAGATGCTTCCCTATTGATTATTATTCAAACTATGTTTCACTTTGATTAAAGTTCAAACGTTTATTTAAACGCATATAGTGTCGTTTGATATGACCGCGTCTGAGATCCTGGTTTGCGCTAACTCGACTCGAGATCAAACGAGTATTTAATTGACCTACACACTTGCCATTGTTTTGTGATAAGACATGACAAAATGCAAAACAACCCACAAACAGTCAGCTTCGATTCGAAACGCTAAGTAACTCGATATATAGGCTAGCCACCTATGGCATACCTTTGCTTACTTTACCAAGCAAACGCTTAAACATATTTACTAATTTACATCTGTGAACTCACCAATCTTGTGTTGATACATTTTAACATGTCTTCTCAGGTTACAGGCACACCTAAGGCTAGGGTTGCATATCTCAAACTCATGCATCATCTTTATTATTTAAAAGAAGTTCATTTACATTTACTACATTCATTGGGCGCCTTGTTTTGCATATTTTAACTTATGGTTTTATAAACGTTTACATTTCAGCATTGATTACATTGAAAACTTTGGTTTACCCTGATTTAAGGTCAAACACTTATTTTAAAATGCATAGAGTGTCTTTTGATATGACTATAACTGAGATCCTAGTTTGTCATGTGTCTCGCGGTCGAACCTCACCGGTGGATTTTGAGGGTGTGACGTGTGTGTATACACACACACACACTATATTTTATATATACGAAATGTTTTTATTTTTATTTTAAAAGCTTTTAAAAATTTATTTTTAAACGGCTCGGTTTTAAACGTCGTATTTAAATCATTAATCTTACGTAATAGAAAAATATAAAACTGTTTGGCTTATTAAACTTCTTATTTGAACTGTTAAGCTTACTTAAACGTCATTTTTCATCTATTTGTTTTATTTAAACCATTAAAGTCTTTTTAACTATTATTTTATTTATACGTCTTTTTAATCGTTTAATTTCTTTTAAGCATCTTTTTTAATATTTTGTTTTATTTATATTTGTTTAAACGTAATTTTATGTCGTTCTTTTATTTGAACGTCTTTTAATAACCAATTGTTTGAAAAATGATGTTTAGAAAACCAAATGGTTTAAAAACACTTAAAAATCATTTTGTGGTAATTATATTGTCGATTTAAAATCCAAATGATTTAAAAAAAAAAATTAAAAAAATTTTAAAAAATATTTTAACAAATAAAAAAAATCTCTATGAATATAAACCATGAGAGAGTAAATTACATTTTTGGTCCTTGATGTTATTAAAATAACCATTTCAGTCCAAGTGCATTTTGGTCATTTTATTAGAAACTAACTGAAAAATCAAATGGACTAAAAGAGTTATAAATATAAATCATGGGTTTTGATTTGTTAGAAAATTCATTTTTAGACTCCAATGATTAAAATGACCTTGTCACAGTGACCAAAATAGTAATTTACTCAAACTATTAAATATTTCATTTGTTGATTTGTGATAAAATATAGGTAACAATTGGTTTGACTGGTTTTCCAACTGAACTTACGTCAAAGCATAGAGTTACCCGAATTTATATCGTTGAACGTAAACATATTATACTTGACATGGCTCATGTCCGTACAAATTTACCACAAAACGTAGACGAACTCGAATCTACACTAATACGTACATAAAAATGAGAGTGCAATAATTTAGTTTTTTTAATTGAAATACACAGAAGGCAAACCAAATCTTTAGGAACTCAATGCGGTAAAAACAAAATTTCTTAAATGTATTTTTTAAAGCTTAAGGGTTAAAAGTGTAATTTAGTAAAGACAATTAGATTTTAGTAATCCTTGACTATTACTCAATGGATTGTAAAAAGATGAAACCGAAGTGTTGGCACTTCAAATATTATTTCGATAAAAATAATACAGAAATCATTTTCACCCATAATATGAAATATCCTTATTTTAATATATATATATATATATATATATATATATATGTGTGTGTGTGTATCTATATATATTATATATATGTATATATATATATATAAATATATATATATATACACACACACACATACATACATACATACATACATACTATATTAAGCATAAACATGGGGCACAAACGTAATTTTACAAAAATTTAAGACAACTAATACAAACTCTTAAACATTAGGTACAAATGTTCGATTCTATAATTCCTATTTTGCTCATTATTTAATAAACTTCTTCTAATTATTACACTAATTAATTCATACTATTAATATATTATTTAATAATATAAGATTATTAAATTCACAATATTATATATTTTATTATTAGTAATACTTTAAATTAACGTTTAAATTTAGTATTATCTTATTTGAATACTTAACTATATAATATAAGTACTAATACTTTTATTATATTAATAATAATAATAATATAATAATAATAATAATAATAATAATAATAATGTGTTATCTTTTAGTGGGCTATGTTTACCCATTTTAAGTATGATTATGTGATGGTTTATGGTTTTAGTATGTATGATTGATGTATGGTATCTATATATGTATAATGTGTTATCTTTTAATGGTATTCAAACGTACTTATATTATATTATAAAATAAGTTAAATATGATGTTATTACTTTACGTAGTATGATAAATGTATGAAAGAACGTAAAGTATAACGTGACGAAGTGAAAGATAACAAAGATGAAAAGTGAAATGAAATGAAAGAAAGAATGGCTTGCAAGCAAATAGAAAGGAGGTGCACGACCATGTTGTCGTTAGCTTAACTGTGTACGGTTTAAATAACCCGAAGGATGCATACAGGGTCAATCATTGAGATTGACAGGACCCTTGTGCATGCCCTAGGTGACTGGGTCAGCTTCGTGCACAATGTTCGTGATTTAATTACCACAGGCCCAGTACCAGCTTCGTGCATAATGTTCGGGGTATTGCCAACTAGTCCAGATGAAAGGGGAGATGACTTGTCCTAGGTGATCGGGTCAGCTTCATGCATAATGTTCATGATTTAATTACCATAGGCCCAGCATCTGCTTCACGCATAATGTTCGGGGTATTGTTCATCGATCCGTATGAATGTAAAAGAATGACGTATCGTACGAAAAGAAAGTAAGAAAATAAAAGAATGATGTTATTGTTGGGTTGTTGGACCTTTAACATTGTTGTTTAACCATTTAAACAAGAAAACGTACCGGATTTAAGGCTTAATATATTGATTCATAATCTGAAAATTAAGCTTAATATATTAATTTTAACAAACCCAAGAACATAGGATCGATTATATGTGTTTGCACTAGCTATCAAGAGGAAGAAACAACCAAAAACAACCAAACAAACTACCTTTGAAAGCTGCCCAAATGTTGATGAACAACTTCCAAAAGGCTGCTGAAAAACAGGATTTGGAAGAAGATGGGGCTGCTCTTGAATGACCAAAACACCAAAGTAGATGTCCTCAAGCTTCCATACCCACAAGCATGATGCAAAACACCTTTCTTGCTAGGATTTGTGCATCAAAATCGGACCATGAATGCTGAAAATCTGATTTTCAGCATGTTTTCTTCAAGAAGTTTGAGAGAAATTGTGTGTGTTTTCTTGGCCCTGGCATGTGAGAGAGATAGAAAGAGATTGAGTGTGTGTAATAATCAAGATTGCTAGTTACAAGACAAGGCACACCCCACAAGAAAGGGGCGGCCGAATCCTCTTTTAAAATGGGTTTCCCACCCATTTTAAAACACTTAATTATTTTTAACTAGTTCTCTAATAAGTTGTATAATTAACCTTTTAATTATAAAACTTATACACACTTTTATTATTTGATGTTATTTAGCCTTTTTAAATAACATTACAAATAATACTCATGAACAAAATATCCATATAAGTTGTTCCATCTCACATACAATTTATTTAGAAAACCCATTTTCTAAAATTGGTGCAATGATTTAATTGCATGATCATATCATAAATTAAATACATATTAATGTTTGCTAAACTTGTTATTGGGTATGACCCGACTTGGATCATGACGTATTAACCACATCAATATTCTATGTGTCTTGGGCATAAAGAATTCAACAATCTCCCACTTGCACAAGATTCATAGAAGATTGATGCAAGCAGTAAATACCGCCTAACAACGGTTTACTACCCTTAATACGCATGACTTAGATGCCATTCAATAACATTATCCCCTTTAAGTATCCAACTTGAAATGTTTTAGGTGAATCAATCATTTATCATTTTGTTACAGATGTCATGTTAAATCCAAGGACACAGAATGATCATTCCTTGTTGATTTGACTTAATCAGGCCTTAGACATCATACTCTCAACGAATAAGAGGAACAAATTCCATCTTGACTACATACGTTTCTCACAATCACCTTATATTATACCTGAACATAGCCTTATGTACTGACAATTGTTTCATATCAGTGAAGAACTAGCCCAAGGTATAACACTTAGTGAATATCAAAACCCAATATGTATCTCAGGTCGGAGGATACCAAATGATATTCGCCTTTACTCAAATTTACTTATGATCAATCAATAAGATTTCATGTAGTAAGATTTGAGATGCGGGTCAGTCCAATATTCGTATCCCATGAATATCTATGAACCTTGACAGCAACCAATTGCTCTATATTCATGCCTTATGAATATCTGCCAATCCAAGTTCATAATAGTCTTACGTTCATATTTGTTCCCACAAATATGACCGACTACGGACATTTAGAATAATAAACATATTCATGGATGTAAACATGCTAAAAGGAACATAACTCAAAATATCGTAAATATATAGATGAGTTAATTATTACAATTGTTCCATATTTTTAATAATAATACTAAAACAGATCAATTCCAATCACTAGAATATCGAAGTCCTAAGGCACAAGTATGACTTTCATGCTTTGCCTTTTAAAGGAGCTTCGTGAGTGGATCCGCAATGTTTTGATCAAAGTGAACTTTGCGAATACATATCTTTCCCTTTTAACTTCATCCCTTATATAGTTGAATCTCCGCTCATTTTGCCAAATCTTTTGATGTGTACGGGGTTCCTTTATTTGAGCAATCGCACCCTCGTTATCACAAAAGATTTCTAAGGGGTCTTGAATGGTAGAGACCACCCTTAGATCGGCGATAACCTTTTTATTCATGCAGCTTCCCAAGCTGCTAATGAGGCGGCTATGTATTCGTATTCTGTAGTGGACAATGCTACCCCATTCATAATGGAGACATACCCGATTGTGATCGAGGATCATCTCGATCAGTTTGGAAACTCGTATCCGTGTAACCCTTTACAACGAGTTCCTCTTTGTCAGATCCGTATTCAGAAACATATCCTTACTCCTCCTAAGGTATTCAATATACTTTTAACAGCCATCCAATGGCTATTACCTAGATTCTACTGATATCTGCTTGTCATGCTTAACGCGCATGACACGTCCGGTCTACTACATATCATCGCATACATGATGGATCCTATAGCAGACGCATATGGGATGTCCTTCATAAATTTTGCTCATCATTTGAGCTTGGACATTGAGATGCACTCAATATTGTCCCTCTTTGAATAGGTACCATACCTTTCTTAGAGTTTTCCATCTTGAACCTTTTTAAGATTTTATCAATATATGCACTTTGGTTTAGACCTATCAACCGCCTCGATCTATCCCTATAGATCTTTATTCCTAAAATATAGGCGGCTTCACCGAGATCTTTCATGGAAAAACAATTTCCAAGCCAAGTTTTAACACCTTTCATGGTTGGAATATCATTTCCAAATAGTAGTATGTCATCAACATACAACACTAAGAATGTAATTATACTCCCACTAGCCTTTTTATATACACAAGCCTCGTAAGCGTTCTTGATGAAACCAAATTTCTTGATCCCTTCATCAAAACGTTGATTCCAACTTCTTGATGCTTGTCTCAATCCATAGATTGATCTCTTTAACTTGCATACTTTATTAGGATGTTTTGGATCGACAAAACCTTCAGGCTGAACCATATGGGCAGTCTCTCATAGATGTCCATTAAGAAAAGTGGTTTTAACATCCATTTGCCAGATCTCATAATCATAATGAGCAGCAATGGCAAACAATATCCTAATAGACTTTAGCATTGCCACAGGAGAGAAGGTTTCATCGTATTCAACCCCTTGAGTTTGAGTGAAACCTTTTGCTACAAGTCTTGCCTTGTAAGTATCCAAGTTTCCATGCATATCTGTTTTCTTCTTGAAAACCCACTTGCATCCAACCGGTTTGGAGTTAAGTGGAGGGTCAACCAATTCCCAAACTTGGTTGTCATACATGGATTGCATCTTCACGTTCATGGCTTCCATCCATCTGTCACAATCCGAATTGGACATTGCATCATGGTATGTAGTTGGCTAATCGGAGTCAACCACGTAGCATCCATCCATGAAAAATCCATATCTTTCAGGTGGAATGCTAACTCTACCAGATCTGTGAACGTTTTGTGTGTATTGATTAACCTCTTGATCATTATTAACAACCTCCTGTTGATTGCTAGTGCCAACCAAACGTGTATCGGTTTGTGGATCTTGATCCTCATAAAATTCCACTGTTCTATGCGTCATTCCTTCCATAAGGAACTTGGCTTCTAAGAACTTTGCCATTTGAGCAATAAATACATTTTGCTCTGTTGGATCAAAGAAGTAGTATCCTATACAGTCTTTGGGATATCCAATAAATATACACTTAGTGGATCGACTTTCAAATTTGTTTTGGGTGTTAAGCTTAACATAGGCTTCACAACCCCATACCTTTAAATATGATAGCGATGGAACTCTTCCATGCCATATTTCAAAAGGTGTCGAACCCACTTTCTTGGTTTGGGCCATATTCAAAATACGAGCCGTGGAGAGTAGTGCGAAACCCTAAAATGATAGAGGTAGTGAGCTTATAGCCATCATAGATCGAACCATATCCAATAGGGTTTAATTTCTCCTTTCAGACACACCATTATGTTGTGGTGTTCCGGGAGTAGTAAGTTGTGAGACAATCCCACAACTTCTTAGATGATCTTGAGAAGCCTCACTGAGGTATTCACCTCCTCTATCTGAATGGAGAACTTTGATAGTTCTATTGAATTGATTTTCTACTTCATTCTTGAAGATTTTGAACACTTCAAAAGCTTCATGTTTATGTGTCATCAAGTACACATAACCATAGCGACTGTAATCATCGGTAAAGGTAATGAAGTATCTTTCACCATTCCTTGTCATTGTCTTAAAAGGACCACATACATCCGAATGTATGACTCCTAATAAGTCTTTTGCCCTCTGGTTAATACCACTAAAGGGCGACTTGGTCATCTTACCTTGTAAACAAGATTCACACTTATCAAATGAAATATTTTCATTTGTTTTCAAAAGACCATGCTTTTAAAGTGTTTGAATCCGATTCTTGTTTATATGACCAAGATGACAATGCCAAAGATAAGAATCACTTAAACCCATTTTAAGTTTCTTGGTGCTTGATTGGTATAATGTGTTATTATAGGATGAATCATCATGAACCAATTCATAAATACGATTAAAAGGCATAGCCTTGAAATAAAATGCATCATCCATATAAACATAAATACCATCATTTACAAACTTTAAATCATAACCATATTGTTTTAAAAGGGAAACTTAAATTATGTTCCTAGTCAAACTAGGAGCATATAAAATGTTTTGAAGAACAAATTCCAAACCATTTGAAAGTTTCAAAACATAGTCTCCTTTCTTAAAGTGCTTATTTCTTTGAACCCTTGCAACAGATTGCAATATGAGTTCCACACCCGGTATCCAATACCCATGTGTTTGAAGAAATAACATTTAAGTCAATATGGATCATGAAAGTTGTGCTTGAGGTTTGCCCAGCATCCCTCTTATTTCTCAACTCTTTGAGATAGGTTGGACAATTCCTTTTCCAATGTCCTATCTCACCACACTCAAAGCATGGATCGTTTTTCATTACCTTAGGCTTCATAAGCTTAGGTTTTGGAGGTTCCGCCTTAACCTTCCTTTTCCCTTTGCCTTGGATGTGCCCTTTTCCTTTGGCAACATTTGCCTTGGGATCGGGGAATAGCCTTTTCCTATTGCCTCCCTCTTTGATCGAGAGAACAGGTAGAACCTTTCTACCCATTCCCGCCTCAGCTGTTTTGAGCATTGCGTGAAGTTCACCAATGCTCTTGTCCCATCCGTTCATATTGTAATTCATTATGAACGTCTCAAACCTTTTAGTTAGGCCATTAAGGATCAAATCCGTGGCCAACTCCTTTGAGATGGGACAATTAAGCCTCTCGAGGCGATCAATGTGGCTTTTCATCTTAAGTACATAAGATGATATCGATTGGCTTTCTTTCATGCGACACGCATGAAGCGCTCGAACCGTTTCGAAGCGCTCTACCCTAGCTTGTTGAAGGAACATTCCTTCAATTGGGTAATCATGTCATATGCCCCAAGATGCTCCAAGTCCTTTTGGAGTTAGGGAATCATAGTTCCTAAACATAAGGCAGGATACCTGCATGGAATCCTCAGTATTCTAAAGCCAATCGACATAGGCGTCAACCATCCTCGGGGTCGAGTTGGTCAGGAATAGGATCGTCAAGGACATAGGCCCTTTTCTCTTGATTGAGAACAATTTTCAAGTTTCGAAACCAGTCCATAAGGTTGTTATGGTTCAGACGATCATTTTCTAATATAGTTCTCAGTGATAAGGTATGGACGGTCGGGGTGGTAGCATTATTGTTTGCGGCCATTCTACAAAATTTTACAAAGTTCTTATTAGTATTTCTGAAAATTACATTTTAATCATTAATACCCTTTTATGTCTCATAGACAATTAATAATTAAAATCTAGAATCCAACGTTACATTCAAATAATGGTTAGGTGACCTTTATCCCATTATTTAAATTAACAAGGTAGTCAACATTTGACAATTGCAACCTTTTGCAACTTCTAGCCTTTATGGGATCGGTTAAACATCTCATGTTTGGTTGGCATATTTAATCCCATCAACACCATTGTACGCCATGCTTCGGTGACCCTATGCACATGGTTTCCAATTCAAGTCGTCCTACTTACACACACGTGTGAGTTTAAACATACAAGTGGTTAGGTGACCTTTATCCCACAAATACGTTAAGCCCACCTCAAAGCACAAGTTCCCTAAAAGTGGTTAGGTGACCTTTATCCACAAATAGTTCCCAAGTGATTCGAGTGTCGTGTAAAAGGATGGTGTTAAACTTGTTTCAAAAGTGATTTTGTTTTCATTAATTCTAGTCTTTGAAAACTCTATGTACCTTGTATTTGCATGCTTTCAAAAACATGGTACCCTATGGTTCTTCCTTTTAATAAAACCCATTTATTAAAATCATTAATCCTTTTAATAACCTTTATTAACCACTTAATGATTAGGAACCATAAATTTTCATCTTGTTAAGTTTGCTAATGAGTTTGTTATGCATATCCAAATATCAAACAACAATCATACAACAAACAACCAAACAAGCATAATCATACAAACATGTGTGCATAACCATAGCCACTATGTTGACAACACTTGTTTGCCATCACAAGTGTTGTCATAAGGTCTTTCCTAAGGGTTAACAATGACACATCATATGTGTCCATGAACTCCCACTTGATTCCACATCCAAATGCTTCAAGTGTCCATGTCTTTTGTGTCCTTCCTTTTGGGTCTTCTTCTTGTGCATCTTCTTTTACAAAATTATATCCTAATACAATTTTCTAATAAAAGAAATGCACCTATTCTATTTATTACATAACCAAATGAATAAACAAATTAAAACCCAATAGAAACACAAAAGAAATTATTACAACCCATAAAGAATGAATACAACTAACATGACAAGATTACAATCAACCAAATCCAAAACACACATGGTCAAGGCTATGTTATGCACTAATATATGTATCCATATACATCATTTCAAGAACTAAATGAACCCCTTTTTATAACCTTAAAGTTATGGCCAACATGAACCAAAACTTTAGGGTTATGTCCAAAATAACATAATCAACCATTTTATGTCATCCTTTCAAGATTTAATCATAAGCATGCAAGATATAACCTTGAAAGCTTGGGGTATCATCATATCATCACAAAACAGCCCTAATAGGTTGTTAAAGTCCCATAAAACCTATTTTATAAGGACAAAAGAAGCTATTCATCCACATATCCGGCTCTAGATGCCAATGTTGGGTTTGTTGGACCTTTAACATTGTTGTTTAACCATTTAAACAAGAAATGTAGCGGATTTAAGGCTTAATATATTGATTCATAATCTGAAAATTAAGCTTAATATATTAATTTTAACAAATCCAAGAACATAGGATCGATTATATGTGTTTGAACTAGCTATCAAGAGGAAGAAACAACCAAAAACAACCAAACAAACTACCTTTGAAAGCTGCCCAAAATGTTGATGAACAACTTCCAAAAGGCTGCTGAAAAACGGGATTTTGGAAGAAAATGGGGCTGCTCTTGAATGACCAAAACACCAAAGTAGATGTCCTCAAGCTTCCATACCCACAAGCATAATGCAAAACACCTTTCTTGCTAGGATTTGTGCACCAAAATCGGACCATGAATGCTGAAAATCCGATTTTCAGCATATTTTCTTCAAGAAGTTTGAGAGAAAATGTGTGTGTTTTCTTGGCCCTTGCATGTGAGAGAGAGAGAGAGAGAGATTGAGTGTGTGTAGTAATCAAGATTGCTAGTTACAAGACAAGGCACACCCCCACAAGAAAGGGGCGGCCGAATCCTCTTTTAAAATAGGTTTCCCACCCATTTTAAAACACTTAATTATTTTTAACTAGTTCTCTAATAAGTTGTATAATTAACCTTTTAATTATAAAACTTATACACACTTTTATTATTTGATGTTATTTAGCCTTTTTAAATAACATTACAAATAATACTCATAGACAAAATATCCATATAAGTTGTTTCATCTCACATACAATTTATTTAGAAAACCTATTTTCTAAAATTGGTGCAATGATTTAATGCATGATCATATTATAAATTAAATACATATTGGTGTTTGCTAAACTTGTTATTGGGTATGACCCGACTTGGATCATGACGTAGTAACCACATCAATATTTTATGTGTCTTGGGCATAAGGAATCCAACAGTTAAGTACGATACGAAAGTATGATAATGAAAGTAAGAGATAGTGAAAAGTACGAAACAAAAGAATGTATACGGAAGAGAATGTTAAATGAAAAGCATGAAATGAAAGTAAGTGTATAAAAGCGAGTGCTAATGAAAGGAATGGAATGAAAGTATGAATACGATGATGAAAGGTAATAATGAAAGTATGAAAGAACGAAATAAACAATGAATATTGTTTGTATGTATGTATGATGTGTGTTCATATACGAAGGTGAAGGTAATTTATGGAAAGATATACTTTGTACATAAAACACACAAAGTATTTTGATACATATAAAAACTAGAACGCACTCAACAACGCTGGCTTTTATGCATTTTCAGTTGGCAGGTAAATTGCTGAGGATGGCATGAGAGGGAAGCTACTCGGCGAGTCAAGACTAACATCCATTTGTATTTTGATGCTATTGTTGTTTCGTAATGCAATTAAACAATCCTTTTGTAACTCATAAAAAACATTGTATTGCTTAACAATAGTAATTATAATGATAATGAATGGATTTTGCTAAATGAATTTCCGTTGCATATTATTATGAAATGCTTAAATGTAATGATGCGACGAGTGTCCAACTATGAGGTACACGGGAATGGGGACAAATAGAGGGATGTTAGCCCGAATAGCTATGTGCCATCAGGTATGTCTTTTCTTAATGTTAACTGGTATTATGTATGCAAGCTATTTGATTCATGTGCTCTTAGTAGATTTAGACACTGATTAAGTCAGGATAGGAAATGCTTAGGGTATGAAGAGTAAAGTAAGTGGCTAATCACAACTGGTCACTATAATTAGGGACTTACTATACTTAACATAAACTGAGCTATTACCTTGAATGACTGTGTTAGTGTTTGAATCTTATATTGATTTAGGGATGGCTGGAGGTAGATCATCTAAGGCCTCTAGGGGTGGAGCATAGAGAGGACGTGGTGCTGAACCGCGTGTCACTAAAAACCAGGCTAAGACGACTGAGAGGGCCCGTGAAGAGCCCGAGATACATCACTAGGAAGGTGGTGATGAGAGTGCGAATCTAAGGGCCTCAGTAAAAGAGGCAGTGGTAGAGGAGGTGCATCAAGTCATGCAGATGATACTGCCGTCTGTGGTGACTGAAGTTATTAAGGCTGTGAGAGAGGATGAGAGGAAAGAGAGGAGAAGGACCACAGGAAGGGAAGAGAGGGAACGATCGGAGACCGAGACGATTGTCTCGAGTGAGGAGGAGGAGGAAGAAGAGTGTAGGAAACTGCATGCAGTTGCAACTATGGAGCATTCCAGATGTGCAAGCCCCGACATTCGATGGGAATGGCACTGCTGCTGATCACCGATGGGTGAGAGAAATGGAGGCGATACTTGACATTACTGGGTGCCGAGAAGATCAAAAGGTGAAGTTTGCTACCTACTCATTTGTGAACACGGCCTTATGCTGGTGGGACAATATTATTCAGGCTGAGGGTAGTAGGGCCATCAGCAGGATGAGGTGATCGGAGTTGAAGAAGCTGGTGATCAAGGAATTCTGTCCTTACCGGGAACTCGACAAGATAGAAAGGGAGTTCAAGCAAGCTGGAGGCTTGTACCATGACACACCAGCAATACACCACCAAGTTCACTGGATCAGGTGACGCCAGTGACGAGGAAGATCAAGAAGTACATTCAGGGGTTGCCAACCGACATCCGCAGGCATCTGATTACCTCTCAGCCGGGTACCTTTCGATCGGTGGTAGACCTGGCGGGTAGATTGTATGACGAGAGAGAAGCGATAGTGGCTGAGGCGAAGATGATAGGTGGTGGTGACATGAACTGGAGTAGGAAGAGCTTTGGACGTGGTGGTTCCACTCCAAACAACAAGAAAGCGAGGGTTGATGATCGACGGGGTGGTTGCAACGGGCTCGGGAACAAAAAAGTGTGGTAAATATGGGAATGAGCACACTGGTGAGTGCAGGCTGGGGCTAAATGTTTGTTTCAAGTGCGGGAAGCCCCACCACATATCTAGGGATTGCAGGGTAGCGAGGTGCTACAACTGTAGTGAAGTAGGCCACCTGAGTCGGGAGTGTAAGAAACCAAGGGCTGAGAGTTCCGGAGCAAAGAAGGGGACGGAAGAAGGAGGGCAGAGGACAACCGCTAGAGCATTCACTATGACGCGGGAGGAGGCTAGAGAGGATCCCAATGTCATGTCAGGTATGTTTCTAGTAAGCCAAACTTGTGCCTCTATGTTATTTGATTCTGGTACCAGTAGGAGTTTTATTTCTACTGTTTCCGCGATAAGTTATCTGTTAGTAGTAGAAGTATTAGTGATCCATTTGATGTAGAAACTGCTATTGGTAAGTCCACTAGAATTACTGATGTGATAGAGGACTGTGCCATAGAATTAGAAGGTCATAGGTTTGCTGCTAAGTTACATGTGATACCCCTAGGTGGATTTGATGTAGTACTAGGGATGGATTGGTTAGCAACCTATGAAGCGAACATCGTTTGCTGAAAGAAGATGATTCGATTAGTTGCGCCCGATGGAAGCTCGGTGACGGTCTACGGTGATCACGTCACTACGATTCCAAAGGTGATTTCGATGGCGGTGGCAGGAAAGTGCATGAGACATGGGTGTAGTGCCTATCTGGCCTACGTGAAAGATGTGGACACATAAGTACCACAACTGTCCAACGTACCAGTGGTGTGTGATTTCCTAGACGTGTTTCCAGAAGACTTACCAGGTGTGCCACCGGATCGTGAGATTGAGTTTCAGATTGATTTGATAGCCGGTGCTCAACATGTTACCAAGGTACCGTATCGATTAGCTCTGACTGAGATGAAAGAACTCATGGATCAATTATAGGAGTTAATGGCTAAGGTAGTATCTCTCCTTGGGGTGTTCCGGTCTTGTTTTTAAAGAAGAAAGATGGTAGTATGAGGATGTGTATACACTACCGAGAGCTAAACAAGCTGACGGTGAAGAATCGATATCCGCTACTGAGGATTGATGACTTGTTTGATCAACATCAAGGTGCCAGTTGGTTCTCGAGGATTGACCTTCGATCTGGTTACCATCAGCTGAAGGTAAAGGAACAGGATATTCCTAAGACAGCTTTTCACACGCGTTATGGGCACTGCGAGTTCCTTGTTATGTCTTTTGGATTAACTAACGCGCCAGCTGCCTTTATGGATTTGATGAATCGTGTGTGTCAGCCCATGTTAGATAAGTCAGTGATTATGTTTACTGATGATATCCTGATTTATTCGAGAAGTGAGAAAGAACATGCCGACCACATACGCGAGGTGTTGGAGACGCTTAGAAGAGAGAAGTTATATGTGAAATTCTCTAAGTGTGATTTTTGGTTACAATAGGTTCAGTTTTTGGGTCACGTGGTAAATGCCGAAGGGATTATGGTAGACTCAGCGAAGGTTGAGGTAGTGATGCAGTGGAAATCTCCAAAGATGCCCTCCGAGATCCGTAGTTTCTTGAGTTTGGCGGGTTAATACAGGAGGTTCATTCAGGACTTTTCTAAGATAGCCTCACCTTTGACTAAATTGACCCGTAAAGATGTGAAGTTTGAATAGGGTCGGAAATAGGAGGATGCTTTTAAGGAGTTAAAGACGAGATTAACTCCATCTTCTGTCTTGACGTTACCCGAAGGGAGTGAAGACTTAGTGGTATATTCAGACGCCTCTTATTCGGGACTAGGTTGCGTGTTGATGCAACGTGGAAGAGCAATTGCCTACGCATCCCGCCAGTTGAAAACCCACAAAGTCAATTATCCCACCCGTGATTTGGAGTTAGCGGCTATGATCTTTGCGTTGAAGATTTGGAGGTACTACTTATATGGGCGAAGTGCACAATCTTCACGGATCACAAGAGCTTAAAGTATTTCTTCAAGCGAAAAGATCTCAATATAAGGCAAAGGAGATAGTTAGCGCTTATCAAGGATTATGATTATGAGATCCATTACCATCCTGGTAAGTCCAACGTTGTGGTCGATGCCCTTAGCCGGAAGGAGAGACCCGAACCGATTCAGGTGAAAGCTTAGCAATTGGTTATGACCGCTGATGTGATGACCCAGGTGAAAGACTTTCAAGATGAGGCGTTGAAAGAAGATCATCTTAACTCTGAAAGGATGAGAGGTCTAGTTGCAGAATTGGGAGAAAACACTCTCGGTGTTAAGACCCGAGATGGACGGATATGGATTCCCCGATATGGAGACCTAAAGGGACGAATTATGGATGAAGCTCATAAGACTCGATACTCGATTCATCCTGGTGCCACAAAAGATGTATCGAAAGATGATTGGTGGTCGTGTATGAAGCGTGATGTAGTAGAATAGGTGAGCAAGTGCCTTACTTGTTTGAAAGTGAAGGCAGAACATCAGAAACTATACGGGAAGATCCAACCGTTGGATATACCCGAGTGGAAGTAGGAGCACATCACCATGGATTTTATTACTAAGCTACCTCGTACGGCAAGGGGGTGTGATACCATATGGGTGATTATGGATTGATTGATGAAGAGTGCTCACTTCCTGCCGATCCGCGAGAAGTATTCATCAGAAAGTTTAGTGAATCTGTTTATTAGAGAGATCGTAGCTCATCATGGTGTGTCAGTGTCTATCGTGTCGGATCGTGACACCCAATTTACATCGAAGTTTTGGAAGAGATTTCATGATGCGATGGGAACGATGCTACACATTAGCACGACTTATCATCCTCAAACGGACGGTCAGTTAGAGAGAACGATCCAGACCCTCGAGGATATGCTTCGAGTATGCGTGATCGATTTTGGAGGAAGTTGGGATGATCAATTACTATTAGAAGAATTCTCGTATAATAATAGTTATCATACCAGTATTGGTATGCCACCTTACGAGATACTATATGGTAGAAGGTGTAGAACACCCGTATGTTGGGGTGACATCGGGAAAAAAGAGTTGGGAAGCCTTGAGGTGATCGAGGCTACTACTGAGTTATGAAAGCGGCGAAGGATAGACAAAAGTCATACGCCGACAAGAGGCATAGACCGATTGAATTCAAGGTGGGCGACCAAGTTATGTTGAAGGTCTTACCTTGGGAAAGGAATCATTCAGTTCCGGAAGAGGAGTAAGCTAAGCCCGAGGTACATAGGTCCTTTCTGAATCATCGCACGAGTAGGAGAGGTTGCTCTATCGATTAGATCTGACTGATAAGCTAAGTGGAATTCATCCGACATTTCATGTATCTTTATCTGAGAAAGTGCTTAGCAGAATAAAGATATGATTATACCATTGGATGATATCGAAGTGGATGAGCGGCTCAATTATGTAGAGTAACCAGTGGCAATCATTAATCGAAAGAAAAGGAGGTTGAGGAATAAAATGGTTCCAGTGGAAACACAGAAAGGGTTCAGAGTCTACGTGGGAAACTGAGGAAGAGATGAGATAAAATTAACAACTATTTGAGTAATATCGGGTTTCGGGGACGAAACCTCTTTAAGGGGGTGGCTTGTAACACCCGAAAATTTCTAATCAAATAACAAGGAAAGAAAAGTATTTTTGAAAGAAATAAAAAGAAGCCAAAGTGGAGGGGTGTAAGTGTAAAAAGGACAAAACATTATTATTTTATGTTTTAAAAGGGGATGGTGCCCATAACATCCCATCCCATCTGCTTTTCGACAAAAGAAGTAGAGAAAAAGCTAAAACCGAAGTTTCTCTCGGTTGTTTAAGGACAAGAGGGCGAGATCTTCAAAGGTAGGAAAGATTTATTATAATTAAGTTCGGTTTTAAGAATTTTGACCATGTAACCGAAACATACATGTTCTTATGTGTCTATATGCTTTCGGGTATGTGTTCTTGGTGTTTAGGTGCTTGAAACATCAAGATTTCGTGATTTTGAGAGTGTTGTGCATGGAAGCTGCAAGAGGTGAGTTTTTAGACTCTATCTTTTAAATGTTTTAAAGATTTTCGA
>CM044016.1:5371748-5559248 GCA_024085815.1 Flaveria linearis | reverse complement strand
TAATCACCATAACTTTTTTTTTAATTTTATACATAAGTATTCGAGTTTTGTCAAATTTATATTTATTGATATTTTTTAAAGTTTAAAGTTAATCACCGTAACTTTTTTTAATTTTATACATAAGTATTCGAGTTATGTCAAATTTAAAGTTAATCACCATATTTTTTAAAGTTTTTGTTAAAAACCAAAAAAACTAATCTAAACCATAGATTTAATTGATCAAAAGTTTTTGTTAAAAACCAAAAAAACTTATCTAAACCATAGATTTAATTGATCAAAGGTTGTAACTAAAAGTGGTAAAATGGTAATTTGTTCAAGTGTGAAGATTTATTAAAGTCTATGAGAAGGGTAAAATTGGTATTTCAAAATACACATAAAATCAAATTTAGATCGTCGAGACTATTTCTAGAACAAAACTTCTTATTTTGTCTTTTAGTAAACCTATTTTGTATTTTAATAAACATATTTTATATTCTAAGCTCATAAAAAAAACGCAAGCAGTGGCGGAGCTTGAACAATCCCGTAGGGGGCAGGGGTGAAAATAATTTTTTTAGGGGGGGACGAACTCGATATTTATATAAAAATTTACACTACCGTACCCAAAATTACACTAACAGACTAAAATATAACACTATCGACGAAAAAGGGGGGGCGGCCCCCCCCCCCCCCCCCCGACCCCCACAATCCTCCGCCCCTGAACGCGAGAACATACAAACACAGAGGTTGAAATCAAATCACAAACTACATGGATACACTTCAAATAAAACACTTAGAATAAATTTTTTATCTCAAGTGTTTTTTTTACCGGCAATGCAAGCATGTATTATCATTAATAAAAGAGAGAAGTGCAGAGTAAGTAACCCATGATTACGAACATAAAAATAGATCGAATTGGATCAGTACATAAAAGCATACAAATTGACCCACAACAATTATTGCTTATACATACCATTACAACTACAAGTTAAGCACTAAGGATCAGAAACACTATAAATGTGCATATATGCATCCAAAATAGGTTGAATAAGGGTTTGTTTGATTTGCTTCTAACCTGGTCAAAATGTCTGACCCACTGACCCGGTCAGACATTTTGGACCGTCAGCGAGTTTGATTCTCACTCTTTCACATCTGACCCGGTCCGACACCACTGACCCATGTATATTTTTCCCCTTACCCGATCACCACGTTCTGACCGAGTAAGGGATTTTCAAACAACCCCTAAGTGTGGTCACCACTCTAAAAGACCATTTACCAACTATATTAAAATTACCAATATAGAAAAAATATTAATATGTTAAAACCCAAGTTTTTATTGAGAAACATAAGAACTAATTCCATTAAGAACCAAGGAAGACTTAAGAGCCGTAAAACTCATTTAAATAAAGGCATCCATTATGTTCATGGGTCTAATAGTAGTGGGCCTAGGATCAAAGATACATAAGGTGGAGGTTATATATTAGTGACTTGTATGAATAAAGGCATCCATTATGTTCATGGGTCTATGTGTTCAGGGCCGACTCTATAATGTAATTTGTGACGTCACATGTTTGGTGCCCCCTAAATTGAGAGCCTCCATTTTTAATAGAAATTATAGTGGGTTTTGATATATTATGAGTCAATGGAATTTTGAAACGCAAATAATACTTGATAGTTGAGTCCTGATAAAAAAATTGATGATTTGATATGTTATTGAAGAAACACAACCACACAATTCATAAAGCAAACGACCCTTCCTAAGTTTTTTTTCCTTTTCGATCAATCTGATCGACACCGGCTAATCCTTTTTTAGCTCTTATTTGTTCAAAGAAATCAACTATCAATGAGTCACAGTTAGTATATCGAATTTTCTATGATTTATTGCTTTTGTTCAAAGAAATTTGATTATATTGCTTTTGTTTAGATTGCATTTTTCAAAATGGTCTCATTTTTTAGATCGATTGGGGGTCGAGAAAACATTGAGCCGGTCCTGTATGTGTTATGCACATATGCAATAATGCACTTTTTTATGATACACATGCAATCGAGTATTGATTTATACTCCCTATTTAATTTAAAATCACATGCTCAAATTAAGTATCAAAATATTGAGGTTTTGCATAAACATTCCAAATATAGTAAGTTACGGCTATGACATTTAAGAGATGAATATTCAAATATACATATGTTCTAGCCACATGCTCTATATGTTTATGCTTCAATAAATGACCAAGAATCAAACACTATCTTGTTCATCAGGTAAAAAAATTTAGTTTGTGAAACAACTGTTTATACCAGTTGTGGTAGTAGACTTGAATGATTATAATCATCTTGAATGATTATGATCATCTCTTAGTTGAAAAGCAATGCAAACATCTTTCATATTATTCTAATGAAAAAATGTTTGTGCATATGTGCATTTTTTAATAAAATAGTGGATGCGTATAGGCATTTTTTAAACACTACTATATGCACATATGCATTTCTTTTAAAAGATAATAATATTATATGCATATATGGGCTATCGTTCAAACATTAATCCAATAAAATACTAAATGAATAAGTGAAACCTTAATGCATATGTGGTCATGAACGTTGTTTTCATAAATTTCAAGAAAAAAATAAAATAAAAGTGGAGTCAATGCTTAAAATCTAATCAACTACATAAATCAGTCACTTGATTGTTCCTATTCTTTTATTTGGAATATTAGAACTGCAATGTTTGCCAAAAACACCATCGATCACCAATATCAACTAGTAGCAATTCTGCAATCTTTCTTCTTTGTCTTATAAAATCATCTTCAAATCATACAACTTTTTCAGATGTGTTTGTGCACTTTATAGAGCTTCATTATCGCTGTTAACAAAAATCCTCGAACGAATTGAATGTCGTTAAACGCCGAGAACAACAAGAAGGGTGGCTAGAAGTTCTAAAGAAAAGACAAAAAAACGATTCGAACCTTTGCAACTAACCATTTTCAGTGGAATAATTGTAACATCCGTAAAATTTAATATTCGTTTAAATTAATAAGAAGTAGTGTCCAGTCGCATGATTGATCATGCGAATGAATCTCATTCGCACACCTTATATGCGTATGAGGTTCAATCGCACGATTAACGGGCGCATGGGCTCAGTCGTACGATTGAGCCGTGCGAATGGGTCCAGTCGTGCGACTGAGTATGGCGGCTAAAATAGGCATGTAGGATAAGTAGGGCGGTTAAGGGTGTTCAAAGCAGATTTCTATCTGCTGTGTCCCTATCCCCTTGTTTCTCTCAAACCCAAACACCCCTGTTCTTGCCAAATCAACGGTTTCGGCTTCATTTTGGTAAGTTTTGCTTGGTACGGATCGATTCTTGAATATGTTAAGCTGTGTATGTGGTTGAAATTGATCCAAAAACATGTTTTAAATCTGGGCTTCTGTTCAATCTTTCTGTTAAGCTGAAAAGTGAGGGTTCGGATCCTAGTTTTTGTGAAGATTGATGAAATAAAGACCCGAAACGGTTGTAAATGAGGTGTATATGTTCTGTTGTGAATATGGTATAATCCAAATGGTTAAAACTCGAGTTTTGGATCAAATATGTCAAGAACACAGCTGCTGATCCGTTTCAGGCGAATGAGCCTAGTCGCATGACCCATTCGTGCGACTGAGTCAATCGCATTGTTCAAACGTGCGACTGAAGTTCAGTCGCATGAACCAATCGCACGAATGGAGGTCATTCGCACAAACCTTGTTATAGCTCATTCGCACCTCTGTCGTATGGTTCATTCGTACGATTAAGCTCAGCCGCATGTTCAGTCGTACGAATGAGTCCAGTCGCATAGCCTTAGTCGTGTGAAGTGATCAGCTAGGGGTGATTTGACTAAGTTAGGGTTGTTGTTCTAGATTTGCATTGAGAAGGAGAAGTTTTAGCTGCCCTAGTGTATTGGATTGATAACCACTTGCTGAGAACATTAAGGTGAGTTCTAATGGCCCTCTTAATGTGTTAATGTCGTTTGACAATGTGGTTTTGACAAAATCAGGCACTGGTATGCATATATATAAATAAGGATGTGAATATGAGTTGAAAGTGGTAAATTGTGGTGAATGGCGAGGTGGAGTTTTGACCCACCAACTATAGACGGAGTTTTGACCCGTCAACGCCAATTAAAGACGGAGTTTTGACCCGTCAACGCGCGAGGTGGAGTTTTGACCCACCAACTATAAGACGGAATTTTGACCTGTCAACGCGCGAGGTGGAGTTTTGACCCACCAAATTAAAATTGATAAAAGATGTCCATAATTATCTTGTGGGTATTAGATATGCATATCAATACTGGGACTAACATATGGACTGATGGATGTTTGTGAATTGGAGTTGATGTAACAGTTGATGAGTTGTTATTATTGAAATGTGGTGTATGTTAAAACTCACCAGTTTATCTGATTTTGTGTTTATTTTCTTATGCATGCCAGGTAGTAATAGAGGTGTTTGTGAAGGTGCCCCACTGCGCTAGCTTCCGTTATGGTGTATGATACTGGCTATAATATTGGGTTTTGGGAAAGATGTACATGAAGTGTGATAAAGTTTTGATATGTCGGTTAAAATGTTATAATAATTTTAATGATGTAACAAGTTTTAATATATAAAACTCCGCTGTGTTTGTAATCTATGAGTTGTCTTTAATAACCCAACTCGTAGCACCCTCCTTATTATATTATATTGTTATGAGATTGAGGGTGTTATAAGTTGGTATCAGAGCCTTAGTTAAAGAGATTTGAACAACTGATTGTTTCAAACTTTAACTGAGTATATGGAAAGTGCCAGTATTTACAACCAGAAGTGGGGTGAAGTATTGTGTGGATGAGTATTTAATTGTTAGTGATAATTCAGTTAATTGTTGAATGAACGTGATTGTTTAAATTAAAAGATTAGTATTATGTGTATGTGTGATTCTATGGTTTAGATAGAGTTAGAAATAACTGTGAAAGGATAATGAAAAGAGGCAGGATGGTGTGAATAAGTAAATAATTTATAACACCTGGCCAATATTATAAGCAATTTACATTAAATGCCGCATCCTGGTCTCACTCATTATTGATTATGGTTTGTTTTATGATCGTAGATGGAGGAAACCAGTAATACAAATTCTAGACCTGAAGCTAGGATCTCAGGTGATGAACTTAAGGCGGCTATAGGTGATGAGGTCGCCCGAGTGTTGCGTACTACCTTACCTGAAATGTTGAGCGACCTTAGGAAAGGTGGTGAATCATCTTCCCAACCAACTCCTCCACCTGTTATTGTTGAGCCTGTAGTGGAGAAACCAGTGTCATATAAGCATTTTAAGGAATGTGACCCGCCTAAGTTTGAAGGCCAAAAAGATGTAGTAGTAACTTATAAGTGGCTACGAGAGATGGAAGCAGCGTTTAAACTTAGCAGATGCAAGGAAGATCAGAAGGTGGGCTTTGCAGTGTATTCGTTTCAAGCAGAAGCTTTGTACTGGTGGGATACAGTGGAACAAGCCATGGGCGAGACTGCTGTGAGTCAGATGACGTGGGAAACTTTTAAAGCACTGGTGTCGAAAAGTTCTGTCCAAAAGGCGAGATGGACAGAATTGAGATTAAGTTTTTACAATTTCAGGCAGGCAGTTTAAGCCATAACAAGTATACGTCCAGATTTGAAGAAATGGCTCGTTTGGTACCTCATTTAGTAACTCCTGAGGCAAAAAGGATTACTAGATATATCCAGGGACTACCCCCTAAGGTGAGAATGCTGGTAAAGTCCAATTCTCCTTCTACTTACCAAGCCACGGTAAATTTGGCTGCAGACATGTATGAGGAAGTTACTGAGTCTGAGAAACCTGTGGTGAAAGAGGAAGTGATTAGCCATCGGGAAACTTCATGGAGTTCTAAGCCTATATATGGGCAAAGTGGCCCACAGAAGAGAAGTTTAATGCTAGGGGTTTTGTAGGTCCCCCTCCTTGGTGTAATAAATGTGGGAAATTTCATAGGGGGGAATGTAGATTGAATCACCCTGCATGTCATAAATGCGGGAAGCCTGGACATTTCGTTTCTAGATGTCCAGGAATTCGGTGTCATGAATGTGGCGAGATGGGACATATGAAATCTGAGTGTCCAAAGTCTAGACCTGGACCGGTTCCTATTCGTGCAGTGGGAGGACCGAGTAAAGTCAGCGCGAGTGGTAGTAGCGGTACTGCGGGGAGAGCATTTACAATGACTGCGGAGGAGGTTAAGGCATTACCAGATGTTGTGTCGGGTACGTTTCTTGTTAATAATGTACCTGCTAGAATTTTATTTGATTTGGGGGCTAATAGAAGTTTCATATCAATAAAATTCCATGCTTTAATAAAAGTTAGACCATCAAAGTTAGATATTGCTTTTTCAGTAGAGACTGCCTCTAATGAATTAATAGTGGTTAGTGAAGTAATAGACGATTGTTTTGTCGAATTAGAAAGTGTAAAATTTCCTGCTAGATTACACATGATGAAGTTAAAAGGTTTTGATGTAGTATTGGGAATGGACTGGTTATCTACGTTTGAGACTCAGATAATATGCAAAAGAAAGATGATTGTGTTGCGAGCACCAGATGGTAATCTGGTAACGGTTTTTGGTGATGATCATGATAGTGTGGTGAAGGTCATATCTATGATTAAGGCTGAGAAATTATTGAGTAGGGGTTGCGAGTCATTGTTGGCATATGTAGTTGATACTGCTAAGGAGACGAAGAAATTAGAAGATGTTCCAGTGGTTTGTAATTTTCCTCATGTATTTCCTGAGGATCTACCAGGTATACCTCCTGATAGAGAAATTGAGTTTAGAATTGATTTAATACCTGAGGCAAAACCTGTCGCTAAGACCCCTTATAGACTTGCACCGGCTGAGTTGAAGGAACTCCTGAAGCAATTACAGGAATTATTAGACAAGGGTTTTATTCGACCAAGCTCTTCACCGTGGGGTGCTCCTGTTTTGTTTGTAAAGAAGAAGGATGGCAGTTTGAGGATGTGCATAGATTATAGAGAGCTAAACAAGCTGACTGTCAAGAATAAATACCCGTTACCCCGTATAGACGATTTGTTTGATCAACTCCAAGGTACTAATTGGTTCTCAAAGATAGATCTTAGATCCGGGTATCATCAGTTAAAGGTAAAAAAGAGGACATACCAAAGACAACTTTTCATACGCGATATGGGCATTATGAATTTTTGGTGATGTCATTTGGATTAACGAATGCTCCTGCTGCATTCATGGATTTGATAAACAGGGTATGTAGACCAATGCTGGATAAATCGGTAATTGTGTTTATAGATGATATTTTGATCTATTCTAAGAATGAAGGAGATCATGCTTGTCACATTTGAGAAGTATTGGAAACTTTAAGAAAGAATAAGTTGTATGCAAAATTCACGAAGTGTGAATTTTAGTTAAGGGAAGTGCAGTTTTTGGGTCATGTGGTAAATGCAGATGGAATATTGGTGGATCCTGCGAAAATTGAGGCCATGATGAATTGGGAGATTCCTAAAAGTCCTTCAGAAATTCGTAGTTTCTTAGGACTGGCAGGATACTATAGAAGATTCGTTCAAGATTTTGCTAAAATTGCTTCTCCGTTAACGAAGTTAACTCGAAAAGATGTTAAGTATGAATGGAATAAAGAACAAGAAGTTGCTTTTCAGGAATTGAAGAATCGGTTAACTTAATCCCCAGTATTGGCAATACCAGAGGGTGCAGATGATTTAGTAATATATTCTGATGCATCATATCAGGGATTGGGATGTGTTTTGATGCAACGTGGGAGAGTTATTGCTTATGCTTCTAGACAGTTGAAGACCCATGAAGTTAATTACCCAACCCACGATTTAGAACTAGCAGCTGTAGTTTTTGCTCTTAAGATATGGCAACACTACCTATATGGAGTGAGATGTACCATCTTTACTGATCATAAGAGCCTAAAGTATTTCTTTGAACAAAAAGATCTAAATATGAGGCAAAGGCGATGGTTGGAATTAATTAAAGATTATGATTGTGAAATTCTGTATCACCCCGGGAAAGCAAATGTGGTTGCTGATGCATTGAGCAGAAAGGAGAAGTATGAACCAATCAAGGTTAGGGCGTATAAACTTGTAATTACTCTTGACTTTATGCAACAATTAAAAGAAGCTCAGTTAGAAGCACTAAAGGAAGGAAGTATAAAGCAGGAAAGAATGGTTGGTCAGGAAAAGTATTTAAAAGAAAATAATTATGGTGTTAAAATCAGGTTTGGTCGAATGTGGGTTCCGTTGGCCTTACGTAATATGGTACTTGATGAAGCTCACAAAGCTAGGTATTCCGTTCACCCAGGCATGACCAAGATGTATCAAGATTTGAAGCATGATTATTGGTGGTCAGGAATGAAATTTAACGTAATGCAGTATGTAAATAAATGTCTGACGTGTGCCCAAGTGAAAGCTGAACATCAGAAGCCATATGGATTATTGCAACCCTTAGCTATTCCAGCCTGGAAGTGGGACGATCTGACCGTGGATTTTATAACTAAACTACCTCTGCAGGATCGAATATGGGTGGTTTTTCTCTCAACTCACTGTGAACAACACTCAGCAAGTAGTCTATGGAGAGTTGATCACAATATAATAAGTAACAAGCAGTAAGAAAATTAACACAGGAAGTAAATTTTCAAGGTACTTTTATATATTGCTTCTCAACTCAAAGGATTACAAGACTCTTGGACTCAAAATCGCTTCTCTAAAGAGTTACAAGGAGAAGATATATATAATACTACCTGCAGCCGGATATACTTTGATACCAACTGGACACCTCTAACCTTACATCTATACTACAAGACTCTAGGTGAGGCCTTTCAGACATTTTGCCTGAGAGTTGGTAGTCAGGACATGTCCCTGACTTACCTTTTGTCACCACCTAAAGTTGGTAACATGTACTATCATAAAAAGGTGAACAATAGAATAAAGTATGGTCAACAACATGGCTCTTTAGGAAGATGCCATGCTGTATCAGAGGTCTGCAGCGGACTGTCAGGGACCATACTTATATCTACTGGACATAGCAATGTCTTCCGAAGGATAAAGTGCTTCGGAAGTATAACTTCTTCCGAAGGCACTTATTCTTCGGAAGACTGCTTCTTTCGAGGCTTGGAGTCTTCTTTGTCTTCGGAAGCAAACTTTGTCTTCAGCTCTTTCATCAGACTTTGTCTTCGGAAGCTTTTAGACTTTGTCTTCGGAAGATAGTCTTCAGCTGTTGGCTTCAGCTGTTGTCTTCAGCAGTTGACTTCAGCTTTTTCCTTCAGTAGATATCTTCAGCTGTTGTTCTTTAGACTTTCGGAAGATCTCTTGCTCAGCTTCGGAAGCCTTTGAATGTAGTACCAAAAAATGACTATGTGAAGTAGTTTGGTTGCACCAGCCTTATCATGATCCAACAAACTCCCCCTAGGCTGATGCTACCAAAACTTCACTTCCCTCTTCTTCTCAAAGTTCTCAGCACTATGGAAAGTAGGTGTTTATCAGTGTCTTCATTCTTTCCTGATGTGGTGCTGAGAATCTTGTACAGATCCTTGGTAGACAAAACCTCCACTCTGTCTCCTTGGATTATGTGTACCCTTTGTTGTGGCCCTCTGAAGAGAGTTAGTTAATGGGAACTATAGTCATATTACCATCTAACTATTGGTTCCAATTCAGGACCTTCCACCATCTGTAGAAAGGCTGTGCCTTTGGTGGTTGGTCTTTCCTTGTCTTCCGCTCTTTTCAGCTTCAACTCTTCTTCAATCTTGGCTCTTCTACTTTGTTCAGCCAAGTGGAGACCTCTGATATGATTTCTGATGTGTGCAGCAGTCTCAGAGTTGGAGGGATTGGAGAATGGCTTCTCAGCAAGCTTAGCAAGATCAAATCTGCTGAGATGCAGGAGAGAAGTGGCATTGAGCCTGTTGGTTTCACCATTCTCCCTTTCCACAACAAAGTTGTGAGAAGGTTCATCGAACCTCCACTGGATTATAGCATTCCTAGGCCCAAAAGATTGACTAGAAATCCTGTCCTCTTTCCTTGTATCCAGTAGAGTCACCAGTCTCCTTCTTAGTCTCTTCTCCTCAGCATTGAGAGTATCGGAGTTGAGACCAAGAAGTCTTGCAGCCTGGCCCAAAGTGTCTCTAGGCAACTCAAGAAATTGGCCTAGGGTGAGGGAGCTTGAAGAGTTATCAACATAGGTGATGTTGATAAGGTCTCCCTCACAGGAGATGCTGCTCAAAGTGGTGCAGATGATGAGCCTTGTCTTGAACTCCTTTATTTTCTCAAAGGAGAGATGTTGAGGAGGCTGAGGGGATGGTCTTGGTTTTTGTTGGGTAGACTTAGGTTTAGTGGTTTTGGGTTGTGTTTTGGGTTTTAGGATGGGTAGTTTGGGTGGTTGAGGTGATGTGGTAGGTTTGGGTAGTGTTGTGGGTTCAGGGGTGAAGGTTTCATCAGTGGGTTCTGTTTTGATGGGAAAAGGGATTGGTTCTGGTGTGGGTTGTGGTTTAGTGGTTGACTGTGGTTGAGTGGCTGGGATGAAGACCATTCCCTTTACCCTCCTGTACATCTCCTTCCTTTTCCCCAAACGGATGTCAGCTTTAATTTCACTGACAATCTGCTGGAGTGTCCTCTCGGACATAGGTCCCACCTGCCTACCAGAGAAGCCATGAGCCCGGAGATAGTCTTTCATCCAGGCTTTGTCATTGGACTTCTTGGTGGCAGTGACCCCCTTCTCTTCTTCCTTCCTCTTCTTCTCCCTCAACTTCTCCCTAGCAGCTCTCTTCCTTTCCTTCTCCATTTGATCCTGCTCTTTGTTATGGAGCAGCAGGATCATGTCATCATCATGTGGAGACAATTCAGGAAGACTGAAGCCTCTTGAGAGTAGGAATTTAATCCTGTCCTTTCTCAGCTTCAGGCTGCTTCTCTTCTTTCTTCTTCTTCCCTTTCCAAGGTCAACCTGGCTTGTTCTTCTTGCTTTAGCCTGGTTGACTTCTCCAAAGACACCAACTCCTCTAATGGTAGCAGGAGTACTTCCTCATTGACAGCTCCTAGGCTGATGAGTTGGTCAATGAGTGCTGTTCTTCTCTTTTGGTTGATCTCTTCCTGATTGGTTGCAGTTGCCTTAGAGCTAGCAGCTAGCAGCTTTTCAGTAGGAAACCTACCTTTCTTTTTGAGTTTCTCAATCCTCTCCTCCTTCTGAAGCTCTTCCGCAGTCAATTTTCTTTTTCCTTTGTCTTTGGCAGTGCTTGACTGTGGTGGTTCTTGGATGGAGGGTTGTGATTGAGAGAGAGGTTCAGCTGGTGTTTGGGTTGGAGGTATGTCAGAAATGTCCTCCCTGCTCACCTCAGATGCTATTTCAGCAATAACATCTGTGATGGTCAGTTCTTTGGACATCTGGAATAAGCCTTCCGCAGCTTCTATTTCGGCCTCGGAAGACTTTTCTTGTTCTTCCGAGGCTTTCATGTCGGCTTCAGAAGCTTCAGCTTGAGCTTCAGAAGATGAGACTGCTGCAAGTTCTGTCCCAACTGTTTCGGTTACTGGGCCATCAGTCCCCATTTCCCCTTCGAAGCTAATCTCAGGTTCCATGTGGACCTTAGGTTGACCAACTTCTTCCACAGTGGTAGAAGGTGCAGTCAGTCTTTGAAGCTCCTCAGCCCCAAAATATATGAGTATGGTGTCGGGCTGGGCTGTTCTAGGGAGGATCTCAATACAACTTTGTGAAAAGTCTGTAGAGATCTTGGAGCATTTTTGAGTCAATCTCTAGAAAAGATTGAGATGACTCAGGTAGTGTGATGAGTTGGGAAGTTAGAGATTGGGTCTGTGGTTCCTCAAGTGTTTGTCTCTGAACTTTCTCCCCCTTTTTGGTAGCATCATCTTAAGAGCTAGATGAGCTAGAGGAAGAAGTCAGTGAGACTTGAATTGGTACATGCCTAACAGACCTCTCCGTCTGTTTCTCAGCTAGTTTAGCCTTGAGAGTGTTAATCTCAAGTTGCTGAGTGGCAGTCCTTGATTCTAAGATCCTCACCTGTGATTCCAGGTTGGAGACCTTAGAAAGCAAGTACTGAAGTGTTAGTTGCATACTTCCCTCATCTTCATGAGAAGAATCGCGGGAGATGAGATAACATACCTAGTATGCTCAGTCTCACCACCAGATGTGGCTTCTTGGGACCCTGGTTTCCTTTGCTCAGAGTCATCTCTTTCAGAGATGTCTATGGGCAAAGTTTCCGTAGACTCAATTCTAATTATGTTACTACTGTCCTGAGAGCTCAATGAGAGACTCTGAGTAGTGGCAGCTGAGCCTACATGAGTCCCCTCCACATCAGTGGGACTCACCTCAGTAATTGGCTGCTGATGGGGGCTAGAGACAAGGGATCCCTCTTGGCTCTGTTAATCTTTCAGAGGGTGTTGTAGATCAACTTCATGGCCATGGAGAGATGTAATCTCATCATCAGTGCGGAGTAAAAGGTCAGTGAAAGATAGGGAAGTTAAACCTACTGACCCGGGACCTAGATCAATGTCTACAGGCATTGAGCCTTTGGTGGGGCTGTCCCTAGAAGGCTGCACAGGGGAGTGTAGAGACTCACCCTGTGGGCTTAAGGCTTGGGATTCGGGCTCTTGGGTTTGAGACTGAGGAGGCTCAAAACCCACATTGAGGTCAAATGTGAAGGATGGTGTGACCTCGGACTGAATGGGAGCCCATGATTCCACTCTACCCCTTTGGATGTGAACAGAAGGAGCTTGTTCAATCAGAGTAGATTGAACAAGGGTTCGTTTGGGTCGTCTCTGGTATGTAGCTTTGATGGGTAAAGAAGATTTTGGCATTGTGGTGGAGGTTGCTGGTGTGGGTTCATCACCTGTGGGGATAACAGGGATGTCACCAGGAGCTATGCGCTCAGTCATCTCTGGAGGTAATTGAGTGTACCTTCCAGTGAAGTTTATAGAAACCTTCTTCGGTATTTTGAAGATGGTAGGCCTCATTTGTGGAACGGTAAGAGCAGCTTCGCAGACAAGCTTGCTTGGTTCCAGCTCATAGTTGATTATGTGTTGAATAAATCTGGGGTACATGAAGAATGTATCCCTGCTCAGATTGCTGATAAGGTTGGTCAACACAAATCGTGAGTAGTTGAATCGGAGACCTCTCACCAACCCATGAACTAGGCATCCTAGTTTGTATGGGATTTGATCCCAACCCCCTGATTTGTTGGAGAGGCAGTGCAGGATAATGTGCAGCAGGAACTTCCAATGGTAAGAGAAGTTAAACTTGTAGACGGTAGACCTGCTTACATCCCCTCCATATCCCATGAGGATATAGGTGCCTTCCAAGTCTTCTTTGGGGAACTCAGTAGGAGCCCCGTCATCGTGGAGCTCTAGATGCTCCCTGATGAGCTGTTCAGTGATGACCAATTCTTGGCCACAAATGCGGGTTCTCAGGACTCGAACCCTATTCAAAACTGTAGTTTGACCGTTGCTCCAGAATTCGGACATATGGTTGGAGTATACGGTGGGGTTAACTGTAAGTGCAGTGAGGTATGTGGATTCGGTAAGAAAGGTGATGATTTGGGTGAAGTCGGCATCCCTTGACGAATCAAGTAATGCGACTTGGTTGTGCTGAGGGTTTAGCGCCATTGACGAAAAGGTAAGCTTGAAATTTGGGTGAAATTGCAGGTTTGACAGTGAAGGGAATAGTTAGGGCAGTAAATTGGTAAAAGAAGATGAAATTGAGCAGTCAAGATTATTTAAAAAGGGGTGAATTGTGGTAGTGGCGGTAATAGGGTAACTGTTTGGGGTTACTGTGGGTGGTATGGTGGTTTACGGCGGAGAAATGATAGTGACGGCAAGGATAATTTTAAATAATCTGACCATCATGGACAAAATCTTTACTTTTACAGAGTGGGGCCCAAAAGATATCCGTTACATATAAAAACCTTTACTTCCGAATGTAAAACATTTCCGAAGGTAATTGTCTTCCGAAGTCAATTTCTCTTCCGAAGCAAGGCATTGCTTCCGAAGGTAAAATGGTCCTTTAAAGATACTTTCTCTTCCGAAGCAAAGCATTGCTTCCGAAGGTAACGTTATCTTTCCGAATGGAGAGTTTTATAAGCTTCGGAAGTAGATCTGATGTAAAATCAATCGCTTCTTCCGAGACCAAAAACTCTTCCGAGAAGACAATTTCCATTGAGGAATTTTGGCTTCGGAAGATATTCAAGAATATCTTCCGAGAGTTAGTTCCTCTTCGGAAGGAATTTACACTTAGAATAATTTAAAGATCTTTTGTAACAGGGCTTAAATTGTATTGACACAAGACATTACACATTTAAAAAGCCTTTTCAAAAGAGGTAGTTAATCAATGTTTATCATTCCAATGGCTGATATGAGATACTTAAATCTTTGTTCATCAAATGCCTTTATGAACAAATCAGCATATTGTTCATTTAAGTCAACTTTGATTAACTTGATCAGATGTTTCTCATGATATCTCTAATGAAATGATACCTGATATCGATGTGCTTTGTCTTGGAGTGCTTTACCGGATTCTCAGTAATGGAGATAGCACTATTGTTGTCAATATGGATAGGAGTAGTCATGAAGTTGAGTCCATAGTCTAACATCTAATTTTGAATCCATAGCAGTTGAGCACAGCAGCTAGCAGCAGCAATGTATTTAGCTTCAGCAGTTGATGTAGAGACACAGGATTGTTTCTTGCATTGCCATGAGATAATCCTTCCACCAAGAAATTGACATCCTCCCGATGTTGATTTCTTGTCAATGTTACAGCCACCATAGTCACTATCAGAGTATCCATAGAGATTGAAATCACTATTTCTTGGATACCAGAGACCTAGTTTAGGTGCTCCTTTGAGGTATCTGAGGATTCTCTTTGCAGCAGCTAGGTGAGACACCTTTGGAGCAGCCTGATATCTTGCACAAATGCATGTGGCAAACATGATATCTGGTCTACTAGCAGTGAGATACATCAGAGAACCAATGATTGCTCTATACTGATGTTGATCAGTATCCTCCCCCTCAAGGTCAGGGCAAAGATTATGGTTTCTGGGTATGGGTGTCTTGGCTGGTTTACAATCCTTCATTTCAAATCTATCTAAGATGTCTGAGACATACTTAGATTGACTTATGAAGAACCCTTCCTTCATTGTTTCACCTGAATTCCAAGGAAAAAGTCCATTTTTCCCATGGAACTCATCTCAAACTTCTGCTTCATTATGCTTTCAAAGTCCTTGCACATTTGGTCGTTTGAAAACCAATATGATGTCATCAACGTAGACTTGTACAAGCAAAATGTCTTCTCCACTCTTTTGATGAAAAGAGTCTTGTCAATGGTACCTCTAGTGTATCTATTCTTTAGGAGAAACTGAGACAAGGTCTCATACCACAGCCTAGGTGCTTGGTGCAGCCCATATAGAACTTTATCCAGTTTGCACACGTAGTTGGGGTGCTGTGGGTCTTCAAATCCTGGAGGTTGACATACATAGATTTCCCTATCTATATCCCCATATAGAAAAGCACACTTGACATCAAGTTGGTAGACTGTGAAGTTCTTGGATGCAGCATAAGCAAGGAAGATCCTAACTGCCACAAGTCTTGCAACAGGTGCAAAGACATCAGTATAATCGATTCCTTCCTCCTGGGTGTATCCTTGAACTACTAGTCTTGCCTTGTTCTTGATAATCAAGCCTCTATCATCTTTCTTGTTCCTAAACACCCATTTAGTGCCTATGGGTACTTGACCAGATGGTAGTGTGCATAGATTCCAGACCTTTTGTCTTCTGAATTGAAGCAGCTCCTCCTGCATCGATTCAACCCAACTACTATCCTTTAAGGCATCTTCTACCTTCTTTGGTTCCATCTGAGACAAGAAGCATGAATACAAGCAGACATTCCCATGATGAGTTTGTCCTCTTGTTCTCACACCCTCAGAGACATTCCCTATGATGTTCTCAGTTGGATGAGTGTTGTGAATCCTAAGATGAGGAATCACTTCCAGTTGCAGAGATAAGTCTAGGTTAGACAAATTCTGATCAGGAACTGGATCACTCTGTTCAACTGCTGTTTCAAAGTCATTCAATGAGGACTGATTAAATGATTGAGAAACATCATCAATGGTTGGTTGTGGAGTAGGATTAACAGTTGCCTGTTCCTTCAGAATACTACTTCCCTCAACCTGGTGTTGTAATGGATCACCTGAAGAACTTTGAGGTTGATCAAGTGATTCACTTGTTGAAGCTTCATTATTCCTGGAGATAGTTACACTATCAGATCTGTGAATGGTTGAAGCTTGTTGCCTTTCAGCTCTTGGAGAATTTGGAAGAGGTCTGGGAAGCTCAAACAGTTGACTTGCATCAGCATCAGCATCAGCATTCTCTTGAGCACCTGTTCCAGCTGAAACATTCTCATAAGATGGATTAGAATAGTTTGGAAACAATTCTAAATCAAAGATATAATCAGGTCCATTCCCCCTAACACAAGGAGTGTGCTCATTAACAACTATATTGGATGATTCCTCAAATTGTTGATTCTTGATATTGTATACTCTATAGGCTTTAGAGCTAGAAGAGTATCCAATAAAGATAGCATCATCCGACTTCTCAGCAAACTTTGCTAAGTTGTCCTTTGTGTTACGTATGGTACACCTGCAGCCAAAGGACCTTAGAAATCCAATGAACGGTGGCCTCTTGTTCCATAACTCATAAGGGGTTTTTCCATGGGGCTTAACTACAAGAACCCTGTTCTGCACATAGCATGCAGTGCTGACTGCCTCTGCCCAGAATTTTAGAGGTAGCTTCGAATCAGCTATCATGGTCCGAGCAGCCTCAATAAGTGTCCTGTTCCTCCTCTCAGCAACACCGTTTTGTTGAGGAGTTCTGGAAGCACTGTATTGTCTGGCAATCCCTTTTGAGTCACAGAATGAGTCAAGAACGAAGTTCTTAAACTCAGTCCCTTGATCACTTCTAATGATCTTAACCTTGTGATCAATTTGATTTTCTATTTTAAGAATAAAAGATTTTAAAGTTTCAGCAGTTTCATCTTTACTTCTTAAAAAGAATACCCATGTAAATCTTGTAAAGTCATCAACTATCACAAGGCAGTATGATTTCCTTCCAATGCTCATTATACTTGTGGGACCAAAGAGATCCATGTGCAATAAGTGTAATAGAGTAGTGATAGAGTTTAACATATTTGGATTTATGAGATGATCTGTGTTGTTTCCCTTTCAGGCATGCAACACAGTTATCTTTGCAGAAAAATTCCTTTTTAGGCAACCATGTACCAAGTTATTTTTAGCCAATTTATTCATTGTTTTAAAATTCACATGACACATGCGTTTATGCCATAGTGTTGACTCATCACTATTAGCTTTGGAAAGAAAGCATGATATTTCACCCATAGGAGAAGCATTGTTCATATCCAGCTTGTACATATCCCCTTTCCTGGGAGATCTAAGAAGCACCAATTCCGGAGGAATTGTCATCCCTGGTTTGAGGATAATGCACTCATGTTCTGTGAAGAGCATCTGATGCTTCTGGTCACAGAATTGAGAAACACTTAACAGATTGTGTTCAAGCTGTTTGACAAAGTGAACTTTGTCAATGTTTATTCTGCCATTGGATATACTTCCTCTGCCAGAAATATATCCTCCGGCCTCACCTCCAAATTGGACAGGCCCTCCATCAAAGTTCTGGAATTATTGAAGGAGAGATCTATTCCCTGTCATGTGCCTGGAGCATCCACTATCTACAATCCAGACATTGTTGTTCTTGTCAAATGGACGTCCCTGCACATAAGATGAGATGGTTAGTTTTGTTTGGAAGCCCAAGCCTTGCTGGTCTTGGGCTCTTCCAACGATAGTGACATAATTGAACCAAAAGATATGCATTGGGGTTCAATAGAGGTCATTGTTAAGAAGAGGTTTGGGCTGCAACATCTTCCTTGATCTTCCAATCCATCCCTTGGTTGATCTTTGAAGATGAGCTTGTTGAAGCTTGTGCAGCATGGCCTTCTTTCGAAGCTTCTTTCTTTTCAGAAGAAGCCTTCACCACCTTTTCTTCCGAAGTATTCTTCTTCTGAGATGGTTTCAAGGGAGCCTTCTTGTTCTTCCGATCCTTAGAAGGTTTGGCTTCCGAAGCCATTTTCCCTTCGGAAGAAGTAGTTTCTTCCGAAAGCAACTTGGCTTCCGAGACCAACTTTCCCTTTTTCATCATTTGGACCTTTTGAAGTGGTCCAACTGAGAAACCTTCTCTGACTCCTTCTTTTCTAACATTATTTGCATAATGTGTGCTTGCTGGATTGTAGTAACAATCTTTAGCCATGTGGTTGTGCAGACCACACATTATGCAGGCAATGTTAGTCTTTTGGGAACTTGCATGTTGCTGTTTCTTGGGTTTCTTCTCTTCATCAGCAACTTTCTCTTTCAACTTCTGATCCTTCAGTAGGATAGGAGTGCTGGTATTACACTCCTTTCCTGAGTCAGAAGTACCTACCACTTGAAATCCGGCAGAAATGAAGACACCCTTTTGCTTTGGGTCAATCTTAAGCTTGGACTCTGCAACCTTCTTGGCAATCCTTCTAGCAGCTTTAGCTCTGCTTCTTCTTGCCTTGGTGGTTAGGATTTGGTTTCACAGGTGGAGATGAGTGTATCCTTCTGTTTCTCCCCTGTGTTGGCCACTATTTTTGCCTCATCCTTTAGTTCCAATGGAGAAGGATCAGCAGTTGGAACCTCTTGCTCTTCAGTACCACATCTAGGTAGTCTAATAGACTCATAAGAGTGTGGTGGAGCTATTTCATTGGTTCCCAACCCTTCTTTGTTTTGATAAAACATTTTGGAATGAGAGGTTGATGCAATAATAGTTTGGAAGCTTTGCTCAGCAATAGCTTGCTTCCTGGCCTGAGCCTCAGCTGTGACCAACTGGGCTTGAACCTCAGATAGTTTGGATATCAGATCTTTAATTTGAGTCTTATAATTAATCTTTTCATGTTTTAAAAGAGACATAGTTTTCTCTAACTCCTTAATTTTCTTTTGGTAGTCAGATTCAGCTCTCTTAAAATCAGATTTTAGCACATTTAAAGACTCAACCTCAGATCTGATTTCCGAAATGTAATCCTTATAGAGTTTAACTTTAGCAATACAGGCAGCAGTACAAAGATGTTCATATACCTGATCATCATCTGTTCCGGCCATGAGTGCTTGAGCAGGAGTCACATCCTGTACCATGAAGCTCCAGTCAACTTCTTGAGCCACAGCAGCTGTTTCAGTTGACTTCTCTTCATGCTTTGAAGCAGTGGGATGTGTGGAGGCCTGTGGGGTTCCCGGGTTGTTCTTGGGAGCCTTGCATTCCCTAGCAAAGTGACCAAGTTGGTTGCAGTTGTAACACTTTGCTTTGCTTTAGTCAAACCCAAACCTGCTGTTGACTGGGTTTTGAGGGAATTGCCTTCTAGTTCTCTTGAAGAACTTCTTCGCTCTGTAAGTTAAAAGAGCCATCTGCTGGACAATATCCATATACTCCACATCATCTGGACTGAAGCACTCAAGATCATCAAAGCAGTATTGAAAATCACCAGAGTGTCCGCTTCCAGAGACAAAGGCACAACTATCCTGAGAGGAGTTGTGTTGAACCTTTTGAGACTTTGGAGTCTCAGGTAGAGTAATGTAAGGTCCGCTGTGTGAGTTGTCAGGGTAACACAACAACTGATGTTGTGGTTCCGTGATTTCCCTTTCAACCACATGAAGGGCTGAACTCAGTTGGTTATTGGAGTGACCAGAGGAGTTCTGCATGTTCATCTCCATCTGGAATGCACTTAGGATACCATACAACTCTGTCAGAGTAAGAGTCTTAAGGTCCGAAGTTCTCTTGATTACAACACAGTAATGTATCCATAGTTTAGGAAGTGAAGACATGAACTTCCTAACTATGTCTCTATTCTCAAGAGCTACTCCAATATCCTCCAGAGTATCTACTAGCTCAACATACCTGAAGTATTGTTGAGTCAAGGTCCCACCAGCCTTGAAAGTAAAGTTCTCAAACTGCTGCTTCAAGAGATCCTTCTTGTTCTCTTGGGTTTCCTTGGATCCTTCATACATCAGCTTCAGTGCTTCCCATAAATCTTTAGCAGTTTTGCACTTCTTGAAGCGTCTGTAGACGGAGTTGGGGAGAGCAGTTTGGAGAGAAATCATAGCCCTTTGATCCAGCTCTATTCTCTTCCTGTCTTCTTCTGAGTAATCATCAACATTTTTGGAAAGATGCGATTACCAGTGGCAGAAGTGGTGCTTGGTATGAAAGGACCATTGACAATGGAGTCCCACATCCTTGAATCTTGACACTTGATGAAGTCTTCCATTCTGATACACCATGTGTCAAAGTCTTCAGGGGTGATCAGTGGAGACTTGGTCATGGTACAGGTTTCTATATCAGCCTTGGAGAGAGCAGCCATTTGAGTGAGTGGTTTGTAGTGAGGAGTGAAAAACAGCTTGATTTGGATGGTAAGATCTCACAATCAAGAGCCTGGAGCTCTGATACCAATTGCAGGATCGAATATGGGTGGTTTTTCTCTCAACTCACTGTGAACAACACTCAGCAAGTAGTCTATAGAGAGTTGATCACAATATAACAAGTAACAAGCAGTAAGAAAATTAACACAGGAAGTAAATTTTCAAGGTACTTTTATATATTGCTTCTCAACTCAAAGGATTACAAGACTCTTGGACTCAAAATCGCTTATCTAAAGAGTTACAAGGAGAAGATATATAATAATACTACCTACAGCCGGATATACTTTGATACCAGCTGGACACCTCTAACCTTAAATCTATACTACAAGACTCTAGGTGAGGTCTTTCAGACATTTTGCCTGAGAGTTGGTAGTCAGGACATGTCCCTGACTTACCTTTTGTCACCACCTAAAGTTGGTAACATGTACTATCATAAAAATGTGAACAGTAGAATAAAGTATGGTCAACAACATGGCTCTTTAGGAAGATGCCATGCTGTATCAGAGGTCTGCAGCGGACTGTCAGGGACCATACTTATATCTACTGGACATAGCAATGTCTTCCGAAGGATAAAGTGCTTCGGAAGTATAACTTCTTCCGAAGGCACTTATTCTTCGGAAGACTGCTTCTTCCGAGGCTTGGAGTCTTCTTTGTCTTCGGAAGCAGACTTTGTCTTCAGCTCTTTCATCAGACTTTGTCTTCGGAAGCTTTCAGACTTTGTCTTCGAAAGATAGTCTTCAGCTGTTGGCTTCAGCTGTTGTCTTCAGCAGTTGACTTCAGCTTTTGCCTTCAGTAGATATCTTCAGTTGTTGTTCTTTAGACTTTCGGAAGATCTCTTGCTCAGCTTTGGAAGCCTTGAATGTAGTACCAAAAAAATGACTATGTGAAGTAGTTTTGGTTGCACCAGCCTTATCATGATCCAACAACCTCGTACACCAAAAGGTTATGATACTATTTGGGTAGTGGTAGACCAACTAACCAAGAGTGCTTTATTTTTACCCATACGGGAAACCTATTCGGTGGAAAGGCTAGCTGATATCTTTACAAAAGAAATAGTTAGATTACATGGAGTTCCAAAAAGTATCACGTCTGATAGGGATGCCAGGTTTACCTCTAGATATTGGAGAAAGTTTCATGAGGCAATGGGGACTAAACTTTATTTTAGTACAGCCTATCATCCCCAAACAGATGGCCAAAGTGAAAGAACTATTCAGACATTAGAGGATATACTACGGCATGTAGTATTGATTTTGGAGGTAGCTGGGATAGTCATCTTCCGTTAGCTGAATTTGCATATAACAACAATTATCAAGCTACCCTTCAGATGTCTCCGTTTGAGATGTTGTACAGAAGAAAGTGCAGAACTCCACTTTATTAGGGAGATATGGGGCAACGTGAATTGGGGAATAGTGAAATAGTTAAAGAAACAATGGCAAAGTTTAAAGTAGTTAAAAATCGTATTAGAGAGGCGAAGAGCAGGCAGAAATCATATGCAGATCGTAGAAGAAAACCATTAGAATTTAAAGTTGGGAATTTTGTTTTGCTGAAAGTTTCTCCATGGAAAGGTATTATTTGATTTAGAAAAAGGGGCAAACTAAGTCCATGTTTTATTGGACCTTTCCGAATAATAGAGAAAGTGGGGTATGTAGCATATAAATTAGATCTACCAGAAGAACTGAGTATTATTCATCCAACCTTTCATGTCTCTCAGTTACGCAAATGTTTAGCTAGTGAAACCCAATACATACCCTTAGATGATATTGAGATTGATGAGAAGCTCAATTATGTTGAACAGCCCGTGGCCATTATAGATCGTAAGGAGAAGAGACTTAGAAATAAGAGCATTAGCTTAGTCCGGGTACAGTGGGCACATCACCAAGGATCTGAATCAACCAGAGAACCAGAAGAAGAGATGAGGCGAAACTACCCTCATTTGTTTTAGTCAGGTTTCGAGGACGAAACCTTAAATAAGGTGGGTAGACTTGTAACATCCGTAAAATTTAATATTCATTTAAATTAATAAGAAGTAGTGTCCAGTCGCATGATTGATCATGCGAATGAATCTCAGTCGCACACTTTATGTGCGTATGAGGTTCATCGCACGATTAACGGGCGTATGGGCTCAGTCGTACGATTGAGCCGTGCGAATGGGTCCAGTCGTGCGACTGAGTATGGCTGCTAAAATAGGCATGTAGGATAAGTAGGGCGGTTAAGGGTGTTCAAAAGCAGATTTCTATCTGCTGTGTCCCTATCCCCTTGTTTCTCTCAAACCCAAACACCCCTGTTCTTGCTAAATCAACGGTTTCGGCTTCATTTTGGTAAGTTTTGCTTGGTACGGATCGATTCTTGAATATGTTAAGCTGTGTATGTGGTTGAAATTGATCCAAAAACATGTTTTAAATCTGGGCTTCTGTTCAATCTTTCTGTTAAGCTGAAAAGTGAGGGTTCGGATCCTAGTTTTTGTGAAGATTGATGAAATAAAGACCCGAAACGGTTGTAAATGAGGTGTATATGTTCTGTTGTGAATATGGTATAATCCAAATGGTTAAAACTCGAGTTTTGGATCAAATATGTCAAGAACACAGCTGCTGATCCGTTTCAGGCGAATGAGCCCAGTCGCATGACCCATTCGTGCGACTGAGTCAATCGCATTGTTCAAACGTGCGACTGAAGTTCAGTCGCATGAACCAATCGCACGAACCAATCGCACGAATGGAGGTCATTCGCACAAACCTTGTTATAGCTCATTCGCACCTCTGTCGTATGGTTCATTCGTACGATTAAGCTCAGTCGCATGTTCAGTCGTACGAATGAGTCCAGTCGCATAGCCTTAGTCGTGTGAAGTGATCAGCTAGGGGTGATTTGACTAAGTTAGGGTTGTTGTTCTAGATTTGCATTGAGAAGGAGAAGTTTTAGCTGCCCTAGTGTATTGGATTGATAACCACTTGCTGAGAACATTAAGGTGAGTTCTAATTGCCCTTTTAATGTGTTAATGTCGTTTGACAATGTGGTTTTGACAAAATCGGGCACTGGCATGCATATAAATAAATAAAGATGTGAATATGAGTTGAAAGTGGTAAATTGTGGTGAATGGCGAGGTGGAGTTTTGACCCACCAACTATAGACGGAGTTTTGACCCGTCAACGCCAATTAAAGACGGAGTTTTGACCCGTCAATGCGTGAGGTGGAGTTTTGACCCACCAACTATAAGACGGAGTTTTGACCCGTCAACGTGCGAGGTGGAGTTTTGACCCACCAAATTAAAATTGATAAAAGATGTCCATAATTATCTTGTGGGTATTAGATATGCATATCAATACTGGGACTAACATATGGACTGATGGATGTTTGTGAATTGGGAGTTGATGTAACAGTTGATGAGTTGTTATTATTGAAATGTGTGTGTGTTAAAACTCACCAGTTTATCTGATTTTGTGTTTATTTTTATGCATGCCAGGTAGTAATAGAGGTGTTCGTGAAGGTGCCCCACTGCGTTAGCTTCCGGTTATGGTGTATGATACTGGCTATAATGTTAGGTTTTGGGAAGATGTACATGAAGTGTGATAAAGTTTTGATATGTCGGTTAAAATGTTATAATAATTTTAATGATGTAACAAGTTTTAATATATAAAATTCCGCTGTGTTTGTAATCTCTGAGTTGTCTTTAATAACCCAACTCGTAGCACCCTCCTTATTATATTATATTGTTATGAGATTGAGGGTGTTACAATAATTGAAGGTACCATTGGACCAACCAATTTAGATCTACCTCTAAACTACCTCTGTTGATCATAACGACATGTGGTAGACTCAAATAACAACATTTCGTCCAGCACAGATCACCTCCTGCATATGCAAGAAAAACCGAGAAATCATTAACATATTTGTCATAAAATTACTAGATCACGTGATTAAAACGAATGACAGAGGAAAAAAAACAATCGTTTATTTTTGGTGATTGAATCGCAAGATCAATTGTATGAATTGGACATTAAAAATCGATTTGTTATGAAATCACATAGATACAAAGATAAAATCGGATGTTTCAATATAGAAATGGAGGAATCGTTACTTATCCAAGCCCACTAACTTAAATTGAAAATTTTACATTATTGCCCTTTTGTATATTTGTTTAATAAAAAAACATAATATAATTATAAATTATCTTATTGGATGATATTGGTTCTTTTAGTTTTTAACAAAATATTGGTTTTCATTTGAAAGCCCCCCCTCTCTATATATATATACATATATACATATATACATATACATATATATATAAATATATATATATATATACATATAGATATATATATATATATATACATATATACATATACATATATATATATATGTGTGTGTGTGTGTGTATGGTATGGATCATTTCAGAACTTGTAAAGATCGTTAGAACTGCGATATAATTATATATATAATTATATATATATATATAATTATATATATATAATTATATATATAATTATTTATATATATAATTATCACAAGCTCGAGTCATGACTAAGGTCAAGTCAAAACAATATTTATTTACCGGAACAATAAGTTGACATCAATTACAAGAGTTCGTGTACATACTTGGATGAATTATAACTTATTAATATTTTCACCAATAATATATAACAACTGTTTACAAAATAAATATACGAACCAAGAAAATGATAAAAATTTTTACATGATCATGTTACACGCACAAGAAATCACTTAGACATAAATTGCCTTTATTATGCTAGAGTGTATAAGTCGCATTTTTCACGTGGGCTTTGGAAACTTTACACATTTATAGTACTCGATCACTCACTCGACAGGTGAGTTTTACTACCCCATTTTTATTTGTTTTCCTTTTAGGGTCATATTACATGTTTTCTTACGATTTTCATTGGACACAAGTACACATATATGATTTTACATGTTATATAAGCAGTTTACATATATAAGCAGTTTACATATCATATCAAGTCCCCTCCAAACTGGACCATTAATAAGGTAATCATGGGTAGTACTATTTGGGTTTGACTATCACCTTCTGAGTTAGTCACGGTAAATTTAACTAGAGGTCTAAATGGGTGCAATATTAGTGTGAAACCCCTTGTACTTGTGATAGGCATAAGAGTGGACATTCCATTACTGTTAGTGTGCTTATATATAATATCACATAATATGTACAACAATCAAATCATAAAAAATATTTTGGTTCATTGCACTGATTTATGTTACTATGAAACATATGAACTCACCAACATTATTTATCCATTTTTCTGACATGTTTTCTCACATTATTGATAATAGTACCAAGGTAAGCTTGCATGAAACGCATCTCATTAGGGCCATCAATGCTTTTTAGACATTTATTACTGAAGTGTCGTGTTTTGAAAACAATTTACATCTCAAAGTTTACTTCCACACTTAAACTCTGAATCAATTATGTAACTTCTTAAATTATTTGCTACGTATGTTTTACAAATCCATAGAGTTCGAATCTGATTCCATGACTGTCACCCTCGCGAAAAACTATCGTGGTTTTGGGCATGACAGATAGTGGTTCAAAGACATTGACTAGTACTCTCTCTGCTTCACTAGTGAATACTAGGCCTCTAATTTCAACATTCACCTTGAAATTACCTTTGTTTTAATATCTATTTCCAATTGACTAATTTCCTCTTAAGCTGATTCTTTGACCTTAATCATTATTTGGCCATATACTTGTTGTTTAAAAGTTAATCTTTCTTGTACCTCTAGCCCTTCTTTGATGAGAACAACTTCCTCACTTGTTCTTAATAGAGCATAAACAACAGTATTATAAATGCATATGAGTATACTTTTTACCATCTTAAATGCTCTTACATACTCTTCATGATCTTTTTGGTATGTAGTCCTTGGACATGTTGCCAAAAACCATGCCATTTGATTCATGTCTTTCTCACTACCTTAACCACATACATATGGTTACTGATTTCTAATAGATACGTTAATATATAGATGTTCGCATTAACTTATTAACCGGAGCTTATAGCCTTTTGCTGATATTAATTAGTGGGTGGAACTCTTGTCTTTTACTTGATGTTAATCAATACATTGTATTATGGGAACACAAAAGGACCAAGTTATGGAATATCATTTTGGTAATCGATTCATGGTTTCAACACATCCAAAGCTGTGACAACCCAAAACCAAGGATAGGTAAATTCCAGGTTAAATGACTTGGCGTTTAAGATTTATTACAAGTTGATATTATATATATGTGTGTGTGTGTGTTACGTTGTTAGGATATATTTATCTTATATGTGTATATAAGTTGAGTATAAGTAAAAGTGTATGTATGTTATGCATGCATGCATTATTTATGTCTACACGTATGTATATATTTTAAGACATTGATATATATATATATATATATATATATATAATGAGATAAGAAACAAAGCTTAACCAAACATCACCAAACAAAAATACCTCAAAAAACCTGAATCAAAACTAAAAACAAATCACATCTTAAGTACCTAAACACCCAAAACAAATCACGACCTTGATCTAACCTCGGTTTATTAGAACATTAAGCAACCCAATTAGACACCAAAAACTACAAATTAGAACTAAACTAATAACTAGACAAATCATTAACTACTGAAACCGCCACTTAGCCACCACAACCCTCGGCCAACTCCCATGCAATGTCATCACCTTAGCCACTAAGTTTCTTTCTTAAATTTGCCATATAATCCACCCTATTCTAACGTCTCAACATAAGCTATCATTACTAGAAGATTGGTGGCAAAATCTTGGTCAACTAAGATGAGAAACCGCCACCACCTCATCCTCTCAACCTCTTAGATTCCACACACATCCTCAAGCCAACATCTAAGCAACACTAATCACCTTCTAAGTGTGCTACCTATCACCTAAGAACTAACTAAGCAAACCTATAAACTACCACCTCATCACTCTAACCCTACATCATGATGATCTCCCCACTACAACTCTCGGCCGATGGCCTCAACACAACAATCATCACCACACAACACCACTCCCTTTCTCTCTCGACTGCTATCCACGTCCAAAAGCCACCACAACACCACCCCTCCCTTCTCGGTTAAGTTCTCAACCACACCACCACCATCACCCTCTCATTCTCTTGATTTCTATACCCCCACAAACATTACCATCGCCAAACACCATGACCACCACCCTCCTCGGTTCATCATCAACAACACTTGGATTTCATACAACCCAAACCATCAACTATTGATATCTCTTGGTTTAACATCATCCAAGCACATATCATCTTCATCAAACCATGTTCATTTAGTAATCATTTCCAAGTTCAAGAACATTCACCTCAAGCCTAAGTCATCAGAGTTTAGGAGTCTTCATTGTTGGAACTATTAAGGCTGATGCAACCAAAACAACACTTAGAAGAAATCTGTACAAACTAAGAGAAGTCTTCCGAAGGTAATGCTGCAACTTCTGAAGATAATGCTGCAACTTTCGAAGGTAATACTGCAACTTCCGAAGGTAATGCTGCAACTTCCGAAGGAGATGCTGCAAATTCCGAAGCGTATATGGTGATCTTCCGAAAAGCTTCCGAAGGATGAACTCATTTTTCCGAGACTTAGAAGATCTCCTTTCGAAGTAAAGAACTTAGAATAATGAAGACAAAGTCTTTCGAAGACAAAGCCTCGGAAGAAATTTTGTCTTCCGAAGTATAAAATGGTTCGGAAGAACTTCTTCTTCTGAAGCCATTTTACCTTCGGAAGAAACACAGTATGAACCAGTGGACAAAGCATGGTCCTACTGACACTTGCTGCCTACTCTGATCCTCTGCAAGATACCTTCCACGTCCATGTGGTTGACCTTACTTTTGTACACTGTTCACCATTCCTTAGTTAGTACATCTGTCACCTTTAGTTGGTGACCAAAAGGTAAGTTATGGACCTGTCATGACTACCTTATCTTAGGTAATACTTTATCTAAGATACCCTACTCTCCAGCAATGTAGTATTTGTTTAGAAGTAAGTCCCAACATGTTATCTATGTATAACAAGCTGTAGATAGTAGTATATATAGTTGCACATTGTAACTTATTATCGATGATTCTGCATGAGTCCTGTAATACTTAGTTGAGAGATAATATATACAAGTATCTTGAAAATTCTTGTGTTCTTTACTTATTATACTATTATCAACTAAGTTTTTGATTCTGCATTCATCAAACGAGTGAGATTTAACAAGTTTATAAGAAACACTAAGTGTTGAGAGAACCATATGATCTTGTATTCATCAACCGTCTTCACCATCTAAACAAGGTTAGATAACCATAAACATGTAATAATAAAATAGTATGTGTTTAAACAAACACATACACAACTTTGTAAGGATTATCATCAATAAATACTTATAAACACATGATGTTCATTTCCAAAAATCAGAAAGAAATGGACTAAGAACATGAAGGTTTTAAACCAAAAAGTTAAAAAAGAAGGATTACAAATAAAATAGTTAAAGTATTAGTATTCTTGATGAAATTAGATTAAAATACTTAAATGATTGTGATTGTGAGAATAATCCTTGTTTAGAAATATTAGTAATATAAATCTTTAAATTTTGGCATAATAAGATTGAGTAAATTAATTTATATAATTAAATTAAGAAAAAAATAAGATAAATACTATATGAAAGATCCAAACCTGATAAGATCTAGAAAAATTATATAATGACCCTTGTATTTTATAGAAGTTCCAGAATAAATTTCATGGTTAAATTCTTTTACATGACTGAAATTTACATTTTTATATGATCTGTAATAGTAAAAATTAAAAGAAATATTCAAACAGTGAGTTAAATCATAAAAAATTCACATAAATTATGATGTTCAGGATTTAATAGTATGTGTAAATTTAGTATTTTTGGAGGTAGTTAACTATTTTTTATGATTTTTTTGAAATTTGGAAAAATTATAGTAAACTGTTTATTATGAATTAAAAACCAAGAAATTTATGGAATAAAATAGACTCCAGAATAATAATTTTGGTAAATTTTGGAAATTTTACAAAAATAGTAGCTATTTATGCTCTTTTATGTAAAGTTTTTATAAATTCTAAAAATTATTTGAAATTAGTAATTAGCTGAAATTTTTATATGTTAATCTGTAATTTTAGATGTTATTGCTATTAAATTTTGGAAATATATGAGTAACAGTACCACTATTTTAGAATTTATTATGAGGTGCTAGAAATTTTAAAAAAATAAAATATATTTCTAACCTATAATTATTTTATAGGGTTTCGCTAGAATTGAGGTGAGATTCATAGCCCCGTTTTTATATCATGAGTTTGGGAAAAAAAAAGCATATGTTTTATGTTTGATGCTAATAAATAAGACTTTTTGAGATATACTGTCATTGTGTCATAAGGTACAACCATTAATTTGGATGAGGAACCGTCTGATAATATAGGTAGCGCTACTTAGGAAAATATTTCTTGCATCAATAGGATGAGTGTTATAATGCTATATTATCTGATTTTGTGATTTATATTGTGACAATTATAAATCACCTGACATATAAGTAGGTTTGATTGTAATCTTATTTATGTTGCATCAATATATTTTGATTTGGTTATTAAACCTATGTTTCTCACTAAAATTATGTTGACAATTTTAAGTATGCTTTTTCAGGAGAACAGAATGACTAACAGCGTTATGTTCTCGTTTAATCTGTACAACGGATGGGGTGAAGTTATTGGGAAGATTTGTGTGAAAATAACTGTTAACATATTTAAGCCTAGCATAATGGTGGATGCTCACATCCACTACTACTGAAGAATATGAAGCGGTTTAAAGATTTTGTGTTAGGTTATATGTATTAGTCTTTAAATAGACAAATTTTGTAAAAACTTAAATGTAACCTAAGGACTCATATATATGTTTTATTATGATGTTATGCTTTGATTACTATTATAATTGCTTACTTGTAATTAATGTGTTTTGAGCCAAAGAGTCACATCCAAGTATTTCACGCTTCCCTGGAATGTGATATATGATTTAATAAAAGGTAAAATGTTTTATGAGCAAATATGTGAATTATATATGTTCAATATATGAATATGAGACTCTATGAACCTGCTTGACTAGTTATTTTGACTAGAAATAGTATAATTAAATTTGGTTAGAATTTTTACAGTTATGAGTACTTATAACTCAGATAGTCACCTTAATGAAACTGAACCCTCGAAATATTCGGACCATAGAAACCTTAAGGAAACAACACCAGAACAAGAGCACCGGGACAACATGGAAATTTCCCAACCCAAGACCAGGATTAACACTAAGCCAAAATTTTACGTCCGACATGCACCGGTAACCATGGGAGGTTATACAATCCAGACTCCTAGAAAAAGGGTATAACATGGCAAGAAATTTCTAACTAAGGAAATTTAGAAAACAGAAGATCCAAACCCAGAAACTTTTTCTCCAACATCTAAAAGGACACCCACAAATCAATCTGATGATTATGAAACAGAAGAAAGGAGAATTAAGAGGCAAAGATTGGAAGAATGGGAAAGAGAGGTAACCAACCAGATTCTCAAAAGGATTAAGAAGATTCAACGAGAAATTCAGGTGATCAAAACAGATATCAAAGAAGTGAAGGAAGGAAGCAAAAGCATCCTCACTAAGATATGGAATTGGATTTGGGGAGATTAGAAATATAATAAACCTTATGTGTGGTGTGGTAACTTTAAAAATACAAGAATAAGAATATACTTAAGTATTCTTTTTGTTTTGTGACTACTAAATATTATGTTTTGGTAAAACTTATATACAAATACATACTCTTGTTTTCTTAAGATATTAATACAATTAAAATGTAGTGAACTATGCCACCAAAAAGGACTACTCAACCTATATGAAGAACTGCACGAGTTGAACGACCAAGAACTAGGCTAGGAGAAGAAGCTCCGCCAGTAAATACCACTACTTGTCCAACTCCTTTTTTATCTAAAACTTCTTTGTAGGTGATCGATTTACTCAAACCGAATCCTAGCCGATCTGAGAGTTTTTAAGATCTAATTGCACCATTCAAACTAAATCATCATATTAATAATTATATGGTACAGAAATCCTAATTCTAGAAATCAAAGGCCTTTCAAAGTCAACTTTGAAAAGCACAAACTAGATTTTGATTTCTTAATCCAACAAATGATTTTGTTGATAATAAGGGGGTGTCCGTAATACTCCTACCTTGAATATGTTGATTGGGGTGATGAAAATATAAAATGATGCCCAACATACCATTTTTGAGTCTACTTGCCAAAACCGTTGAAATCACTATAGTAATACACGCAATGATGCTAATTGGTTGATAATTATTAGGGAGAGCCATTAAATCCTTTTCCCTTTGAATCTCACTACTCTAATAAAAGGGTAACTATGGTTGCCACATGTCAATTTTTAGAATCATTTAATGCCACGTGCCACCATTACATTCTATCTAATCAAATTTTTCCCGCTTCTCTCTCCTATTAAATAATCACATTAATTACTAATAATATTATCTATTTATTTTTACATTATAATTATTATTTAATAAATTAAGAAGATAAATTTTTTAGAGATAGTTTTTTCTAAAAAGATTTTTTTTCTAAAAAAAAATTATTTTTACATAAATTTAAAATTGGTTTTTAAAGTAATTTTTTAATAAAACAAAAATAATTAAAATAGGGATTTATAGTAAGGAAATTTTTTTAAAAAAATAATGGGTTTTAAAACAAAATGTCTAATTTATCTTTGAAAAAATAAAAAAAATTAAAAGGTTCATATTATTGTTTTATTACTTATAGTTATTACTTATACATAATTTCAATCATATCATGTTTTACTCTATCATTTATAATTAATAATTTTTATTCAATTTAAGATTTTATTTATTCAACCCGTGTAATACACGGGTTTACTAAAGCTAGTTTAATTGATAAACGAGGAGCTGCAGCCATGGTTTATGGTATTAGTCAAGTGAAAGCATTCCATATTGCCATAAGGTCATCTTGAAATTGATCACAATATCTTTTAAGGAAAGCGAAGGTAAATCCACCACAGGGGTTATCATGTGGATTTATCACTGCTACAATTTTGAACTATATTTTTTATTTTTGAAAAAAAGAGGGCCGAAATAAGTGTTTTGACATTATTAGATGATAATTTCCATAAAAAAATTCAACATCAGTAGTCATCCAAACAATAGCTAGTTCATATAATTTGGTGGCATAATAGATGAAAAACACATTTTTCATTACTATGGGATTAGACATCCAAATACAATCAACTATTCAGCCATCAGCTCAATTAAAAAGACTAACATTGGCAATTATATGAATATACCAATATTCTCGTCCCTATGTATATCCCTATTGGTATTTGATTTTTGTTGTAGGTCTTTTATAGCATGATCATCCAATTGAAACAACTTTACATTGTGTTCTTTTCTAGCCTCAAGTTCGAAAGGTGTAAGGGGTTTGGTTTTAACATTTTTTTTATCCAAATCTTCCATATTGAGAATACTTGTTAGGTAATTTGTGTCCTTTCGCTTTAAAAGCATCTTCCAAAGCTTTAGTATACTAGGCTCCATCTATAGATATCAATTGATGGGTGAAATCTTTGATAACACTATGAACCAGTTATTAAAGCCATCCAACTGAACCACATGTAAACGTCTTGAAGAGAATTGGTATGACCAATAGATAGTGCCTCCAAAGAAACGGGGGTTTTGAGATATGAAATAGGGGTTAACCACACGTTGAATTTGAGATTATGGGTATGAATTTGACTTCAATTGTAGTGAATCACTTACGGTGTGAAACTAGGTTTGATTCATTTTATTTCGATTGGATCTTGAAGTTCGTCGGGACTTGAAGAATTTTTTAAGAAAACCCAAATCACAACATCTTTGAATAAGTTCGAACCTATTTTAATGAATTTGTAAGGGATGAATCTGAAATCAGTTTTGATGATTATTGTTATGTCGATAATCCATTCTTCAATGTACACAGAAGAATGGGTTATCGACAAATTTATCATCTCCATCATCGTCATCACAGACATATCAAAGGCTATCTTTAATATTTTGTCGTTAGTCTTAGAGCTTACATTGTTTAATTACTGATTATGGAGGTGTTGGTGATGGTGTAACTCTAATCACCAAAGCTTTCCAAACAACCATTGATCATCCCGATCAAATTAGATCTAAAGTTAGCATTTTACTCTTCTATGTACCTCTAGGAAGGGTGTAGAGTTCACTGGTTTAGGTGCGGGAAATAAGAGGGAGGAGAAAGGGTGGGGGTAATGGAGGTGGCTAGTGACTGTGTGTGTGGGGTAGGGGGGGGGGGAGTAGGTGGTCATCTAAATTTTGGTTGGATTTGAGAGAGAAAGAGAGATGTTCAACTATATAGAGATATGTTTTCTTTAATATTTTATTTTTTTAATTTACATTAACAATACTTCAATAAACATGATTACATAAATGACCTCTATGTGTTGTTTTCTTTACATTTTTACCCTTTTAAATTAAATTTCTATGATAACTAAAAATGCTTAACTTTTATGCAAAACATAGATACGCCGTCTTTTTTAGTTATTTTTACGAACATCTCGATATAAATTTCTTAAAAAAGGAAAAGTTTTAAAAAAATCGTATTTTTAATAATTACGATCATAATTTGATGTATTAGGTATGTTTGATGAATATAAAAGAAACTTTTTATTTTTTCATTTGTTATTTATTTTTATAATAAAATATAATTATTTATTTTTAAAATAATTTAAATGTAATCATAAACATATTCTATAATATTAATAAAGGAATGGAACGAATAGTGGATTTTCATTTCTTTAAATTTGACCACAAGGGTTTTGATGTTTGCATATTACCCCTTGCCCTCATTTTGTTTATAAAGGCCTGAAAAGAGAGTTTGAGGGTTTAACCCTCCCATTTGATTCGAGAGAGAGAGGGCGACGACTGTGGTTTCCGCCCACCGCCCACCGCCGACAGCACACCGCCCACCGCCACCGCTGAGAGCCCAACGCCGACCGCCAAGTACGAGGGGTGTATGTTGTCGGTGGCGGCTCCGGTGGAACCATGTATCGCCGCTATTGTGGACGGCCGTTCGTATCTAAATCGGCCCAGATCTGCCACCTTCGACGCCGCCGGTGGTCGGACGACCGCCTTTGGTGGCGTCAACACCTCCCTCAGGTCTCTTTTGGTGTTGATGGCGTTGGTTCGACAACTGTTGTTGCCTTCTTCTCTCCCTGTCTCTCCAAAACTTGTTTAAACTCTGTTTGTTGTTTTTGTTGTTCGTTGTTGGTGTTGATGATTTGGTCTCCTTGCAGCGTGGAATCTCGGTCATCATCGCCGGGAGCTGCTGAATCTGAAACTCTGGTCTCGGCCGGTTTGTCCTTTATTTGGGCAAGTTAAGGTCGTTTGATCGGTGATGACGAGGGGTCCCTCATCTGATACTTGCTATTCTTTGGTTGGTGAAAAGTCGATGATGATGCCGGTTTTCGCATCTGAGACTTCGTTGGTTTTCATGCGGTTGGGCTGGTTTTTTAAAAGATTCATGTCGATGACGATGACCTGGCTCGTCTGAGACCGAGCTTGAGCTCTTGTCACTTGATAGTCTGTTCTAAGTTTGTATTTGATTAATGGTTTTACTGGCCAGTGGAATATACATACGTTGATGATTGTGATATCTCTTATGAAACTGACTATGAGTTTGGTTGTTGTTGGAAAATACGCATGTCAATCTCATCTGAAACTGAGCTTGAGCTTATTTCATTCGATGGTTTGTTCTGACAGCCAACTTTTGTCACAATGACGATGACATTTTGGTCTTTTGGGGTAGGGCATGTGTTCATATGAGATGATGATTCTGTTGGGTATATTGTTTGATGCATCATGTGTTCTTTGACATGTTGATATGCTTATTCGGATGACCTATATACCAAAAAAAACTTGGTCTGCAGTTTATTTTCTTGGGTTTGTTATTTGACTACAAAGGTTTTGATGTGCGCATATTACCCCGCCCTCATTCTTTCTATAATATTAATAAGAGTAAATCTCGGTTTTGGTCCCTGTGTTTTGCAAATTGACTCTACTTGAGTACCAACGTTTATTTTGTCTCCATTTGAGTACCAAATTTTAAAAAAGTTGTCTGTTTGAGTACCAAATTTTAAAAAAGTTGTCTGTTTCAATCCTTTTGACTAACGGTGTTAACATTTTCTGTTAAATTTTTTTAAAAAAGACCAAAATGCCCCTAAGGGCTATAAATATATCACCGTCTCCACACACACCACATACCACCACCACCACCACACCACCGCCACCACACACCACCGCCACCACACACCACCGCCACCACACACCACCGCCACCACACACCACCGCCACCACACACCACCGCCACCACACACCACATACCATTCATCTTTCACCCTTTTTCCCCCAAATCAAACACCATGAACCCCAATGTTTATGTAATCAATGAATATACCTGATTCTCCATGAGCAAAGCAGCAACTAACACCATATCTACAGCTACCAGTGGCCATCCACCTGTTACATAGCTTCGTCCTCCATGGAAACTGCTTCCGCTGCAGCATTTCACCATTTTCATCAACATTCAAAACGCTTATAACGCCACTCGATGATCGCTCAACCTTCATATGAACGAAATGACATTTATCCCCAAACTGACACCTCTCGCCATTCATAAACCTCCAGCACAACTTCGTCTTCTCGCTACATCTAGGGTTTTTGTTCTCATCAACCGCAATCAGATCTTCTCGTTTCTCGAATCTTCTAATCTCTTCAATGCAATGTGCGAAGCAACAGCGATCACCGTAATCGCATGAGCCTCGTTGGAACTTCAAGCACAGTTCGTTCTTGTGTTGAGATCTTCGATTCGGTAATGTTTCAGATAATTTGGGCCTTTTCGGGAATTGATCTTCTGTCAGAAGCATGATTTGAGGTTTTGATGAATGAATGGAGGATTATACAGATTTTACATGAATATGAATGATTGAATGAATGTTGGTTTCTAGGGCTGATATTGGATTATGTGGTGTGTGGTGGCGGTGGAGTGTGGTGGTGGTGGGTGGTATGTGGTGTGTGGTGGAGATGGTGATATTTTTATAACCCTTAGGGGTATTTTGGTCTTTTTAAAAAAACCTAACAGAAAATGTTAACACCGTTAGTCAAAAGGACTGAAACAGAGAACTTTTTCAATATTGGTACTCAAAGGGAGACAAAATAAACGTTGGTACTCAAGTGGAGTCAATTTGCAAAACACAGGGACCAAAACCGAGATTTACTCTATTAATAAAGGAATGGAATTTGACTGCAAGCGTTTTGATGTTTGCAACAGAAAAAGAGGGTGACTTGTTTCGCCTCTAATCAGTTACAATTTTTCATGACGGTTTAAAGGCGATGATGATAATAAGTAGGCGTGACTTCGTTGTTCTGGCGCGGCAAATAACAATTTGCAGCCACAACGAGCCGCATATTCAGAGCCTTATGATCACCACTGTGTGGTAAGAGGCGTAACGCGCCGTTGGTTATATACCTAGTTTATTTAATAAATAGTAAGTTCGTTGGGGTGGTTGTGAATGGGTGTAAAAATAGAGTTAAGTTGGGTTGTTTAGATGGAAGAGAGAAAAAATAATTTTTAGTGAAATGTTGAGTTGGGTTGAATCACTGTAATAGGTAGTATTATTGAAGTGTAAGGACAAAAAATAAAAATAAGATTTTTATAAAAGACAATTTGTATAATTTACTTTCTATTATATATTGTATGTACATACTAGCTACAACAAAGCATTGAGACCGGTTAGAACGGTACGTCTAAGGTGTCTTGATATAATGTATGTGCACTATTTGATTATAATGATACGTCCAAATCATTCCAACATCGCGTTTAAAATCAAACATAACTTAACAGACGTATATGTCCTTATTTTAAAATAGACGCATCACATCATGTATACCGTGTACCCGTGACAATTTGCATTTGTTGATGGGACTATGTCTCAACTTTGTGGTCTCTTGGAAGAAATATTTTGACAATACAACTAAAAGCGAACAACTTTGACAAAATCAGACGCCAATTTCGGGGGATTGAACAAGGGTAGAAACAACCGCGTTTGTCCGGTACATGAGAATTAAAGGTTCGATGTTCTTGACAAACATTTCAATCTTACATCTATATTATATTCTCGTAATAATAATAATGTAATATAATCCATCATTCATTCTCTTGAACTAATCAAAATTATTAAAAATGGTTAAGACTAATTCAGCACCTCTGCCCCACTCCTCCATTGTAATCACTTGTCTTGTTCTTATCAAGATCCCTCAATCCCTTTCAGTTTGTGCCAATTTCTATGCTTTGACCGTTTCCTTTGGTTTTAACATTCGTTTGTTTGACTTTTGATTATTCGCTCATCGGTCGTCTTCTTAATTTTCTATTTAGGGTGTATAAAGTGCTTGTGGTTCTTTAGTTCTTGATGTGATTATATTTGCTATTGATGTTCAATTTGTAGTTTATATATAGCTGAATTGAATCTGTATTGTTCTTGCAAACTGTAGTGTTGAATCTTGCTTTGTTGTTTTGAATTTGAGTTGAGATTGTGATCTGTTTTGACAATCTTGGAGTCAAATGAAGTGGGTCTGGCTTTAATTTTGTGGGGTTTTAATAAAGTTTAGATCTTTATTTCATTGGGCTAAAAGGTTGGTGAAACTTGGAAGATTGGATCTTTGTGCTGAAAGCAGAAAAGGGTTTTCTTGAGAGGTGGAGTTATGATCTCGTGTTGACAATCTTGGAGTCAATTGAAGTGGGTTTGACTTTATTCATATGGGTTTGCAATGAAGTTCAGATCTTTGTTCCATTGAGCAAATTTGGTGGGAAAGTTGGATCTTTATGTTTGTAAGTAGAAGGGTTTCTTAATAAGTATTTGAGGTTCAATGGGGAATACTTGTGTTGGACCAAGTATTACGAAAAATGGATTCATTCAATCAGTTTCAGCTGCAATGTGGCGAACGCCAACCGAAGAAACACCACCTACCCCTAATGGAGAGCAATCTTCAACTCATAGTAAACAACCCGAATCGCCATTACCTGTTCAAAGCAAGCCACCTGAACAAGTAGTGATTCCCAAGCCCGAAAAGAAGCAAGAGCAAGCCGTGAAACCCAAAAAAGGTCCCCAAATGAAACGCGTATCAAGTGCTGGGCTTCGAACCGATTCTGTGTTACAAAGAAAGACTGGGACTTTGAAGGAGTTTTTCACTTTGGGGAAGAAGTTAGGTCAAGGGCAATTTGGTACAACTTTTCTTTGTATAGAAAAGTCCACGGGCCAACAATACGCTTGCAAATCGATTGCAAAGAGAAAGCTATTGACTGAAGAAGATGTGGAAGATGTGAGAAGAGAAATTCAAATAATGCATCATTTGGCGGGACACCCGAATGTTATAGCAATAAAAGGGGCTTATGAGGATGCGATTGCAGTTCATGTTGTTATGGAGTTATGTGCAGGTGGCGAGCTTTTTGATAGGATTATTCAGATTGGACATTATACTGAGAAAAAGGCTTCAGAACTTACAAGAACAATTGTTGGTGTTGTGGAAACTTGTCATTCTTTAGGGGTTATGCATAGGGATCTAAAGCCTGAAAACTTCTTGCTTGTGGATAAGAAGGAAGATGCACTTTTGAAAACTATTGATTTCGGATTATCGGTGTTCTTTAAGCCAGGTATAATTTGAGTTATTTTTATTGGAATTTAATTTCGTTTTGTGATTACTGGGGCTTGAAGAATTAGATAATTAGATAACAAGTTGCTTATAGTGTTGATAGTTAATTCTGCATTTAGAATAAGCATATATCCAATTATGTTAATTTTGACCCTAGTTAATTAGAAACTCATGATCATGATCAAGTTTTGCCAAACACTATATTCAGTTTAAACTCACTTCCAAAAAACAGTCTTGTCAATAATCAGTTTTCCTACTTTGACTCTAAATTATCAGAAACTCGTGATCATGATGAGTTTAGCTGAACATAAAAACTAAATGTGGCAAAATAGGTGGTTTGGGTAACGGGTCAAACGATTAACTTTTGCTATGGGCTAGATTGGATTGGGTTGACAGAGAATGCTTTTTGTTCCCAAAAAATAAACTTATTTTAATAAAAAGTTAAATTTGTTAAAAGGATTACAGAAGTTATATTAATTTTAGTAATAATCTCACTTTTTGAGTAAACTGATCAATGAAGTGTTACATTAGGCAATTTTCAACTAGTTACCCCATTCCTCTTTAGTTGATTCTCTTTACCCATTTGACCAATTGGATAAGACTTAACTCAAATTTACGCATTCATAAGTAAATGGACTGATATTGCCGCCACTAAGTTAATCCAGACACTAAGAATTGATTAACGTAAAATTGCTATAATTAGTTTAAATACACATCCTAACATTCCTACTGTATTTGAATTCGGGAATTTTCCGTTCACTCATTTATTGGCATCTCGCTCTCTCTACTCTCTAGCTCATCATACCTTTATAATATTTCCTTTATAAGATGCTTCATAACTAGTACATATTTGATTAACACTAATTTTTCCATACTTATATGGACTAAAGCTGATACGCGGGCAACTAACAGAACAATCATAAAGACAAACATTGTCTGACCAAGTTAAAAGTATAAGAAAATGAATCAAGTGAATTCCTTGTCTTTCTCATTCACCATTGAAGGATATAAATACAAGAATTTTTTGTGACTGAATTTACGACATTAAATACAAATAATCTATTCCTAAAAATACAGCATTTGACACAATAACTTGTTTCTATAAATCTGCTGATTTGTTCCTATAATTCTGCTGTTGCTGATGATACAGCTGTGTATACAGCTGTATTTTGCTAATATACCCCCGCAGTCGAAGCAGGAGGTTGACGAATGTTGAGACTGTCCCGGAAATCATCAAATAAAACTTGAGGAAGGCCTTTGGTGAAGATGTCAGCTATCTAAAACCGTGATGGAATATGCAGAACACGAACTTGTCCTCGGGCAACCTTTTCGCGAACAAAGTGGATATCCAACTCTATGTGTTTGGTGCGTTGGTGCTGAACTGGGTTCCCAGATAGGTAAATGGCACTAACGTTGTCACAGTACACGAGAGTAGCATGAGTTGGTGGATGATGAAGTTCGAGTAAAAGGTTGCGTAACCAACACGTTTCCGAGACGACGTTGGCAACACCGCGGTATTCGGCCTCGGCGCTGGAACGGGAAATGGTTGGTTGGCGTTTAGAAGACCAAGAGATCAAGTTGTCCCCCAAATATACACAGTAGCCCGAAGTTGAACGTCTCGTATCGGGGCAACCACCCCAATCTGCATCAGTGTAGGAAAGTAGCGAAGTGACCGATGATTTATTTAGATATAGACCGTGTGAAAGGGTGCCACTGATGTACCGGAGGATGCGTTTTAGTGCATTAAAATGGCTTGTACGTGGGGCATGCATGTGCATGCATACCTGCTGAACTGCATAACTAATATCTGGCCTGGTGAAGGTGAGATATTGAAGGGCTCCCGCAAGTTGACGGTATTGTGTGCCTCCATCTTCAAGAAGGGTGCCAGAAGATGTACTAAGTTTAGATTTTGTGTCAACCGGTGTGGTAGCATGTTTGCAAGTACTCATGCCGGCCCTTTCAAGTATTTCCTGGGCATATTTGTGTTGAGACAAGAATAAGGAGCCCTTATGCGGAGTGACGGATATGCCAAGAAAGTAGCTAAGTGGTCCCAAGTCCTTCATTGCAAATTCGGCAGCCAAGAGTTTCATAAAAGAGTGGCGAAGCGTGTCTGTGGAGGTGACAAGAATGATGTCGTCCACGTATAGTAAGATGTAAGCAATATTAGGACCACTTTTGTATGTGAATAGAGAATGGTCGCTTTTACAGTGACGGAATCCTAATGTGGAAACATAGTCAGCAAACCTTTGGTACCATGCCCTCGGGGCTTGTTTCAACCCATACAAGGATTTCTTCAATAAGCAGACATGATTTGGAAAACGCGTGTCACGAAATCCCGGGGGTTGATGCATGTAAACCGTCTCAAGAAGATTGCCATGTAGAAAGGCGTTCTTTACGTCTAGCTGGTGAATTGGCCATGAGTGAGAAAGAGCTAGTGAAAGAACAGTCTGGATCGTTGCTGGTTTAACCACCGGGCTAAATGTATCTCCACAGTCTACGCCAACTTGTTGGGACCTGCCATCACAAACCAAGCGAGCTTTGTATCGCTCTAAAGTGCCATCAGAATTGAGTTTATGTTTAAAAATCCACATGCTACGAACAACATTCATATGATTATGCCTCGGGACTAATTCCCATGTGCTATTATCAATAAGAGCTCGGAATTCGTCGGTCATGGCCTTATTCCAATCCGGGTTACGGAGAGCATCGAGGGGGTTACGAGGTATAGGAGAGAGAGGGGTGGTGGTGTGAAAAGTAAAAGGTTGTCGTAGTTTGGATATGCCAGACATGCTACGAGTATGGATTGTTCTTTGTGGGGGTGGTGGGGGAGGGGAGGGAATAGTGCTTTGGGTTGGGGGTGAAGAAGGTGTGGGCTGCGGATTGGGTTGTTGTGTTGGCTGTTGAGTGGCCTGGTTAGTAGGCTGTTGGGCTGGCTGTTGAGGGGGCTGGGTGGTGGATTTTGTGGTGGTTGGTTGGTTGCCAGGATGTCTGGACGTGAACAATATGTATCGCATGCTGGTGTGTGAGCTGCGTGAGTGTTTTGGGGCTGCCTGGTGTATGTTTGTAAGGGATGAGCAGGCTGGTCGGTTGGGGAAGTGGTAGGGCAAGAACTGGCAGGAGAGGAAGGGGTTGTAGAGGGGTCTGTAGGGGCTGTTGAAGGGGCTGTTGCAGGGGCTGTTGTAGGTTCCAAAGGAGGTGTAGAGTGTGTACCTCTGGTGAACCAGAAAGATGGATGAATGGCAGGTGAGTCTGTGAAGATTTTATAGGCTGAGGTAGGGGTTGATTGAATGTGGGAAAAAGGGAAACTTGTTTCATCAAAAATGACATGTCGTGAAATTATTATTTGTCGGGAGTGAAGATTGTAACATTTATACCCCCGATGATTAGATGGGTGTCCAAGGAAGACGCATGGAGTGGAGCGTTTTTGGAGTTTATTGATGGTTGAGGATGGGAATAAGGGGTAACAAAGGCAACCAAATGTACGGGAGGTGTAAGAAGGAGAGCAATTGTAGAGAAGGTGAGTTGGTGTTAAGTTATTTAGTAGTTTACTTGGAAGAATGTTTAGGAGATAGGTTGCATGTTGGAGAGCATGGTGCCAAAAATTAGCGGGAACAGAAGATTGAGCAAGGATGGTGCGGATAATATTGTTAATTGACCTGATTTTTCTCTCGGCTTTTCCGTTTTGGGGAGAAGTATGAGGGCATGAGAAGCGGAATTGGAGGCCGTTAGTAGAACAAAAATTGTGAAAGTGGGTATTATCATATTCTCGGCCGTTGTCACATTGTAGGGTTTTGATATTTTGGTTGAATTGTGTTTTGATTAAAGTATGGAATTGACTAAATATTTGGAAGACTTGAGACTTTTTAGCTAGAGGATAGGTCCAAAGAAAATTGGTTTTGTCATCCACAAGTAAAAGATAATAACGGTGACCTCCAGAACTCAAGACCGGAGAGGTCCATAAATCACTATGTATGATATCAAACGGCAAATATGTAAATGAATTAGAAGTGTAAAATGGGAATTTAAATTGCTTTCCAAACACACAAGAGGAGCAAACAGAATCTAAATGTTTTGAACTTGAAGCAAAAGACAAACAATGCTTTAATGAATCTAAAATAGCTTTCCCGGGGTGGCCTAGACGACGGTGCCAAATGTCTTGAGTGAGGGCAGCAAAGGTAGAAGGAGAAGTGATTTTTGATGTTGACTGGAATGTGAGAGGGTAGAGGTCCCCGGTACTGTCACATCTAAGGATGGGTGTCCGTGTCTGGAAGTCCTTCACATTGAAACCAAACGGGTCAAATTCAATAGCAATATTATTATCCGTTGTAAGTCTACGAACAAATATGAGATTTTTAATGATATTTGGAACATGTAAAACATTACTGAGAAATAGGGGTGGGTAGGGTGATTGGAGAGTTTGATGGCCCATACCTCGAATTGGAATTTTAGACCCGTCCCCAACGATAATATTCCTAAAAGAACCCTTATTAAAATAGGACATGAAGTTACCTGAGGAATGTGTCATATGAGATGTCGCCCCAGTATCCATGTACCAGTTTTGATCCGGCGGGTGCATAGTCATGGTGTGAAATGCCTGTTCAAGATCAGTGGGTGTGCAATTGGATTCCGAAGCTGCATAGGCTTGAGAGGGTCTGCCACCAAGGATACCAGGTCCATTATGTGGCTGCGGGCTTGGAGGCTGCCTAGTTGGGCCAGAAGATTGAGTTGGATAGGGGCAGGGTGGATAAGCCCAGTTTTGGTACTGTGAATAGGCCCACGGAGGTGTGCTTGGCCAGTGATTATTGGTCCGCGGGCTGCTGTGGTAACCACTGTTGAAATGTTGAGATCCGCGACCTTTCCCAGTTTGTGGCCTGCCACGACCTCGGCCCCCACGGCCGCGTCCACGCCCTTGTGGACTGTATTGCTGCTGTGGAGGATATTGTTGTTCCGAGAGTCGAGTGTGAGGAGGCTGTGGAGTGGTTGTGAGTAGAGCAGATCCTTGTGGTGAGTTGATGGAAGAGGCCGCCTGATGAGATTTCCGGGTTTCTTCCAATATGAGTCTGGACCTTGCTTGATAGAAGTCTGGAAGAGGAGTGGACTGCTGAATCATCATTGCGACAGCTTCATAGCTGTCGGTCAAACCTGCTATTAGTTGAAGTACTAACCGTTGATTGTTGACCGGAGCTTTAACGGCTGCGAGTTGATCTGCTAACATTTTTAAAGTTTGGCAGTAAGCAGACATATTGGGATGGTTGGCTAGTTTGGTGGTGACGAATTTATGTTCCAAGTACACAGCCCGAGAGCTTTGATTGTCCTGAAATATGTTTTCCAAGGCAACCCAAGCTTTGCAGGCCGTGGTGTTGGTGGAGAAGGTTGTGTGGAGGAGATCAGCAGAGATGGTGGAATAAATCCACTGGAGAACGATAGCGTCTAAGCGAGACCAGAGTTTAACAGCATCCAGAGCCTTTTGATGTGTTTCTTTGTCGGCAGCAGTAGGGACAGTGGAGTCAGGAGCAGTAGGTACAGGGGAGGTGGGAGCTGTGGGAGGTTGTACTGTAGGATCAATGTGATCATGAACATCAAAGGCTCGGCAGTGGATTCTAAAGATCTCTGCCCATGAGTTATAGTGGCCGCCTTCCATCTCAAGGATGAATGGAATGAAGTTTTTGATGTTGGATACGGTAGTAGCAGGGTGAAGTTTGTCCATTGTGGAACAAACTGAGGCAGAAAAAAAAATCGAGAAGGTATAACAGGGAAGGGAGATGGCGGCCAGACGGGTTACAGGCTCTGATACCATATAAGAAAATGAATCAAGTGAATTCCTTGTCTTTCTCATTCACCATTGAAGGATATAAATACAAGAATTTTCTGTGACTGAATTTACAACATTAAATACAAATAATCTATTCCTAAAAATACAGCATTTGACACAATAACTTGTTTCTATAAATCTGCTGATTTGTTCCTATAATTCTGCTGTTGCTGATGATACAGCTGTGTATACAGCTGTATTTTGCTAATAAAAAGTCCTTGAATTAAATGCATGATTAGTTATTCAGTAAGGAATCCATACTACCCAAAAGGAAATGATATAGATATTTGTATGTGTGCTTGGTGGTATATCATCATCATTTACAAGATAACCTTCCATAAATTTGAAAGCTTCTTGTCGAATCCCCGGGAACACATTAAAGCTTTCAACATTTTTTATGGCAAATGCATATAGTCTGCACAGTACCTAACAAGATAGAGGAAAGACTCGCCTACACCTACCCTCCCCCGACCCTGCTCTTGAGTGGGATATACTGGGTTTGTTTGTTTGTTTGTTTAGTACATACACGCATGTATATATCACGTGCATTCATGGCAAGATTATTGATGATGAAGAGAGAGAATAATTCATATAAAAAACTATAATTATGAAAAATATTATCAGTATAATGATAGAGTGTTTGAATAAAGCAATTTGATAGATTATGAACACTTGAGTACACTTTGGGTGACTTCTAAACCATCAAGTCGTTTCCTTTTTAGCTAAATGTTTAATTTTATCCATTGGACCTATTAGTCAAAAAATGTAATCCAAATTGACATCTCCCCCAAATTGAGTAATTTACTAAATTTTCAACGCATTTTTCAATTTTACAATAAACATATTTTATTTTGTTTCTTAGGTGAATCATTTCATGATGTGGTTGGCAGCCCGTATTACGTTGCACCAGAAGTTTTACGAAAACGTTATGGTCCTGAAGCAGATGTTTGGAGTGCAGGGGTTATTGTTTACATCCTATTAAGTGGAGTACCTCCGTTCTGGGCTGGTCAGTATTTAACTATGTGAATATATATATATACCTTTCCTTCCTTTCCTGAATAAATGCAACAATTTTTTTGGTAGTATTGACAATGGATTAGTTAGCAATTCAAGTTTAATTTTGGAAATTTAGCATTAAGGGAAACTTGGCAGTGATATATAAATTGTTGTTTTATTGTGATATGAATCTTGTTATCTATTGGATTGCATTCTCAAAAAAAAAAAATAATAATAATTTTTTTACGGGTATATAGAAACGGAGCAAGGAATATTTGAACAAGTCCTTCAAGGTGATCTCGATTTTTCATCTGATCCATGGCCAAGTATTTCTGAAGAAGCAAAAGATCTTGTAAGGAGGATGCTTGTGCGAGACCCGAAGAAAAGATTAACTGCTCATGAAGTTTTATGTGAGTTACTGTTTAAAGAAAGATAATTTTTAATTTTTTATACACTGTTAGTGTAAAAGAAAAGAATGTTTGACACATGTCACCCCTTTCCTTTTGATTTGACCTTTGAGGGATAAAACTATAACCCAAATCGATCCATTCAGTTTTGACTTTTAATTGGCACGTTTAATATATTGAACATGATTACAAAAACTATTAGTAAAACAAAGATTAAAAGTTTTGCATTATAGAAATTTAGGAGTTCCTAAGCACTTGGTGAAATTTAGAAATTTAAGCCATTTGGTCAATTTTTATATAGCAGCGTAGTTACTCATTTGTGTGCTTCAACCAAAACAAAGGGGACTATTAAATGTAATTGTTATTTTTGTAACTATCTTATTGAATACAAATTTATGCTCCTTATACTTGTTTTAACCATACATAACTTTTACTATTGAAAATAATATTGACCCAATTTAGAACCTCTTGACAGGTCATCCTTGGGTTCAAGTTGATGGTGTGGCCCCTGACAAGCCTCTTGATTCTGCAGTTCTAAGTCGAATGAAACAATTTTCAGCCATGAACAAGTTAAAGAAAATGGCTCTTAGGGTAAGTTTGACTTTTTGAGGTCAAACCGGCTAAGATTTAACATAAAAAATTGACTATTTTCTCAAAGGTGTTTAAAACAAACCTGATTACTTTGAGCTGAATAACTAATTGCTACAATTTATAAAGATTATAGTGTTCAATTCCTAACCAAAAATTATACCGGTTATGAATCTGGATATATATGTATAGTTGACCTAAAAGGTCAAAGGGCATCACATGAAAAATTTCTTTCGACTTTTTTTTTTTTTTTTTTTTTTTTGTGCAGGTTATAGCAGAGAGCTTATCTGAAGAAGAAATAGCCGGGCTAAAACAAATGTTTCAAATGATCGATACGGACAACAGTGGTCAAATTACTTTTGAGGAACTTAAGGCTGGACTAAAAGAGTCGGTGCTAACCTTAAGGAATCAGAAATTTATGATCTCATGCAAGCAGTAAGCCCTAATCAAACACTTTATTTTGTTTTATTAATTTTACAGGTTTAAAATTACTGAAAATATTATAATCTGATACATATTCTATAATATTGTGCCCTTTTTATTTAAAAAAAACAAGACACATTTAAAATTTAAGCCTCAAAAGAGTTACGCTATATCCATATTGAAGTTGATACATAAAACATTGAAAGTCGGTTAGACTCCTTATACCGATATGTCTCGCTTTGCTCGTTAGAAGCTCGGGCTTTGTTTTTTATAGTTACCTCACTAGAGACTTCCCAGGTCGTTACCTGTCTCCATAATGAAACTATTGCCACCTAAGCATGTTTAACTCTAATATTGGTTTGTATGAAGGTTGGGTGTTACAAACATAGCATTTCTGTGACTCGATTCTTTTACAAGTTACTAAAAGTTTATATTTTGAACTTGAAAAGTAATTTGTTTGACTTAAATTAAACGCGCCTTCCTTTTTTTCGGAAACACAGGCAGATGTAGATAACAGTGGAACAATTGATTATGGGGAATTTGTTGCTGCAACATTGCATCTGAATAAAATTGAGAGAGAAGATCATTTGTATGCGGCTTTTTCATACTTCGATAAAGATGGAAGTGGTTATATAACTGCTGATGAACTTCAACAAGCATGTGATGAATTTGGCATAAATGCTCGCCTTGATGAATTAATTCAAGATGTTGACCAAGATAATGTAAGTATTTCTACTTTAATTCTGTCATTTTCTTATGAAATTTGATATGGTTTTGCATAGAGCTAGTAATGTTGACTTATCAACTTATTAATGGGTCGATTCGGGTTGTGTTTTTAGCTCTAATTGGTCAGCCCAAAATTCATTTTTGATGCACTTTTGACCCTCTGCAGCTGTTTTATTTACCACTTTAGATAATTGCTTTAACAAAATAGTTTTGATAATCATATTTAATATAGTAGTTGAAAATTTATAAGATCAACAACATAATTGTTTTCGGGTCAAACAGACCCGTTTCACAGCCCACCGCATGCAACCCACCCGAGCCTATACGAGACATTCTAATTTAGTATTTCCTCTGTTCTTTATAAGTTGTTCTTACTAACTGATCACATTTGTTAGAAAATATATTTTGATCACTAGAACCAAACTACCATTATTCATTAATTATACAACAGCAACAATTTTTAGTAAATCTTATCCATAACAAAGCTATTGGTAGGGTCTCAGAAGAGTGAGATGTAAACAAACCTTACATCCATCTTTAAAGATTGAGTTAATTTTAATTTTACTTCCTAAGGTTTGACTAAAATAACTATTTTCATCTAAAATATTAAAAACATCAATTTACCTCCAAACGTTTAATATGTTGTTTCAATTTCACTCCAAAAGTTTCATTATTTTGGATAAAGTTGAAACAATTAATGAAACTTTAGACTGAAATTGAAACAAATTATGGAACTTTTGGAGGTAAATTGATGTTTTTAATCTTTTGAAGGAAAATGATTATTTTTAACAAACCTCAAGGAGTAAAATGAAACTTAACTCTTAAAGATATTGAGGTTGCTTCCGGGGAGATACTAAACATATATAAATAGAAAGCTAATTAATAACCACCTTCAATTTCACCCAAAACATATAATTCATTAATTCAAAATATAATTCATTAATTCACATTTTTCCTATTTCAAAAGACAACGTTTTAACCTCTTCAACAAGTGGATTTTTAAATTAGGGCCATGATAGTCATTTCAAATAAATGGTTGCCATCTTTCTAGCATAGGACACCCTTTCTTTAGCACCATAAATTACTTTTTATTATATATTGCACGTATTAAATATTCATTTTTTTAAATTGTGTTATACTCGTATTTGACACTGGAGTGACAGAACAACTTCGAAGAGTGACCTCAAAGACTCCTCTGATGGCTTATATTTATAAATTTAAGGTTATGTTCATATTCATATTCATGTTGTTGATTTTTGTTATATTTTTGCAGGACGGACGCATAGATTACAATGAGTTTGTGGCCATGATGCAAGGTCATACGGGTTCTGCACAAAAAAGAGCCTAGAAAATAGTTTCAGTATCAAGTTCAGAGAAGCATTTAAACTTTAAATCAATATGTTTGCTCATGTTTTATTCCAATATCATGTGAGAATGAGTAACTTTGGATAAAAAGATGTATACTATTATGTTGTTTTTTGCATTTATTTTCCGGTAATCTGTTTGAAATAGTTTGTTCAATCCTACAAAATATAGTTGTTTGTGTCAAGAATTGTAATTACAAATGTTATTAACCTTGATTAACCCAAATATAACCTTGAACAATCTCAAACTCAAACAGATACAAAAGAAAACTAACTCATCTCTACACACTTCCACTATAATTATACAGTGATTAACTGCAGCATCCGAATCAAGGCAGCTACAAACCCATCCAGCTGATCCATTATCAACTACAAGCTCAACCCATCTCCAGCTGATCTCATTCTGAGGAAAAAAAAAAAGAACAAGAATTACCGACAATTATAAATAATAGAACATCAAAAGCTAATAGATTATGCTTGTAAGTGAATTGAAACATTTATATATTTTGAACAATTTGCAAGCATTTTGTAAGAATAAGGTTTAGTTTACAGTTAAATTTAATATTTTTGAAAACTAGATTGCATGGTTCGACCAATTTGTAAGACTAAAACAGATTAGAATGTAATTAGTGCCACCATTCAGTTATGAACAAACGGTTGTAGCATAGATGAACCGGCTGCGTTTTAGAAAGCGAGACACAACCGATAAAAATCATATGCAGTTTCCTTTACCATTTTAACTACAAAATTAACCGTCAGTAAGATTTACTAGGTATGTTTCTTTGTTCCTTTTATCTTTTAATCGAGCCACACAAATAAACCGCTAACTAATATTAGATCAATACATTACATGACATATGTATTCATGTATTTGATAATTACGACGTACATATAACTTTACTTATAACCAACAAATTCAAATAAAATTTAGAAGCATATATTAATTTTTTAACACACGTCTAGATGCGACAAAATAGGTAGCATCATACTCTTAGGGATGGAAATTTGGTCCATGAAAAGTATAACATGATAAAGCACCCATCACTTATATCTTGCATTGCTTATCAAATGTGGAATGCATTAGGGGATGCAATTGTTTGTGATTCATTGTGTTGGGACCCAAATTGGCTTTTGGCCATTGGCTATCTTCCACAATATAATGTTACAATCATCTTTGTTATTAAAGTTGGTTTGATGAATCCGATTTAAAAAACAAGTCGTTTGGATTATTAATACATCTAAATTTTGATAAGAGTTAAAGCGGATCAGGTTGTGTCTATATTTAAGTATTTTTGTTTTGTGAATTTTATTAAGAGTTACAAATCTAATAATTATATTAAGAATTCACTTGATAAATCAATATATAAAGTTTTATGTTTTTAGCTTATTAACCATATTTTTATTTAATTTGGCATGTTTTGATACTCTACAACATGTTATGGCTCGGTGTTATTTTAAACTGATTATGAATAAAGCCAAAATATACTTTCTCATTAGCAAAACAACAACATGTAAACTATAATAGACTCATTTTAATGCAAAACAATTTTTTAGCAGATTATTTATCTAACGCTAGAGTCATCTTTTAATAATTTTTATATATAATTAGTTAAATAGTTGAAAAAATTTAAGATAAACCATGTTAGAACATATATTATATATGTTTCTAAATAACTAAGGAATGGTGATTTCAATAATAGAACAACTAAACTCATGCTAATTTGACTTGACATAACATTACTTATAATTATGGACCACAAAAATCTTAGTTCCCACAAACATAATTTTTTGTATGTTTAGTCACAAATTCAAGTGATTTGAGACAAAATGAGCACCTAAGTATACAAAGTCCTTCAAATGTTAGCGATAGAGGTTAGGTTAACTAAGGGTCATTGATATCTTATAACAATATTGTTTATGTTATTTTTGTGTAAGTAATACTAAATTAAGTAGCATAAATATTTATATGTAAGACTGTGGACAAGAAAAGAGGGATTAGAAAAAAGATATTAATCATTCAAGCTATTATTGGTAATTTGTGTTAGTTAAGTCAATGAAATGAAAATTTTGATTTGATATATTGTATTATCATTAGACCACTTATTTTGATTATTATAATCCTTTTATTCACATAATAATATAATAAATTATTAGAATATAGTTTTTTATGTATTATTTCAGCAAGACTTAACGGTGTTCTTAGTTTTATTTTTAAATTTAATTTTTACAAGAAAATCACGGGTATGTGTTTTGTTTTGAGTATTAGTACTTTTTTAATGTCGAATTCACACACACTTTAAATCTACTCTTACATATACACTATAAGTTCCTGACAAAAACTACATACCCGACTCTTAAGAATGAGACAACATGCAATACACCTGAATATTATTGAAACAAATGCTACTTGGCATCAAACTTTGTTTTATGTTCATAGTTAAGAAATAAATTGAAATAATTCCATGTTTCTCTTTTGTTCTCGTGAATCCACAACTTCCATTTGAACGTATAATACTTTGATATTTTTTAATTATAAATTTCAAATAAGTAAAAAGCTATGTACGTGCTAAGACATGAGTCCCGACTATTTACTTATATAAAACGGATACGTGAAATTTATTCGCATATTTCATAACTATAGATATGAAATCAGGTGACATAATCATCAAGATAAATATACTTGCAAAATAAAGCCTTATGGTTCCTTAAGAATGAGGCGCAATAGTTTTATAAATATATATAGTAGACACATAATAGTTAAATGGAATTCCTTAGTCTTATCAACCATGAACTCTAAACGTTAACTAGACCTCAACGTACGGTCATAGTCGTTACAATACTAAAGTGTTAAGTAAGACTCAAGTCTTGTTAATTCATAGCATCTTCTAACACTAGATTTTTGTAGAGAAAAAAACAATTTATGTTCCAAATGTATCTTTATGTATCTACTATATATAAATCATATAAGATTAATTTGATTATGTTTCTTAAAAAATGGTTAAAAATTATATGAAAATTATAGGGAGCACTAAATAATGGAAAAAAGAGAGTGACTATATATATATAGATATCATCCATTTGGGTAATTATGGTGAATCCATTGACTAGTGCCACACCTTTTGTGCTTTGTGCATGCTAGTGTTTAGTGAAGTGGCTTTTTTGGTCGGTCAAAATATGGGCCACTCTAAAACCCTTTAATATACTTGGTTAACATCTTAAATCACTCTCGAACCACTAAACACATTCGTGTGTAGAAAGATACCGATTTTCATCAGAGAAAATTGTCAAATGGTATCAAATCTCATCAAGAGAACAAAAACACGACCTAAAACCAACCTAGGTCTAATTTATATTAACTCAAATAAAACAAAATAAACATTAAACTCTGAATTCATGAATCAACAAAGAACATATAACTTAAATGTCAAGAATAGAGAACTCTGAAACTATACTCGATCAATATGATAGAGAAAACCTAAAACAATATCAGATAAATAAGCGAGAGAAGACGAAAGTTTGAGACAGAGATGAGCGAAAAACAGAAGTGAGCTTAGAACTAACTCTCCCTCCCCCCCCTAAAAATAATTAATTGAAAGTTATAATAAGAAAATTTCAAAAAATAATATTTTTTAAGACAATTGTTTTGAAACAAAATGTTTATTTTTTTTGAAAAAAACAAAAAAACTTAAAAATAGAAATTTAAAAAGTTGATATTAATGTTTTGGTACTTATTGTCCCCACTCATACGTAATTTCTATAATATCTTATATTATAATATTAATTTATAATTCATAAAATTTTATTTTATTATTTTAATCGTTTAATATACGGGTTACTAAAGCTATTTTATAGATTATAGAATTATAGAATGAGAAGCATAGTTGTTATTAAAAGAAGTTAAGAGTTAATTTCAATTTTACTTCTTAAGTTTTTTATTAAAATAATTATTTTCCTATAAAAAATTAAAAAACATTAATTTACCTTTAAAAATTTTATTTGTTATTTCAATTTCACTTCAAAAGATTAAAATATCAATTTCAATTTAAAAGTTTTATTGTTTTGGATAAAGTTGAAACAAATAATAAAACTTTAAACTGAAGTTAAAATAAATTATAGAACATTTAAAAATAAATTGATATTTTTAATATTAAAAAAAATGATTATTTTTTACAAACGTTTAGAGGAGTAAAATGAACCTAACTCCAAAGTTAATAATATAAAAAAGTTGCATAAACTCATAAATTTCGAAAGAAAGAAATAGAGACGTTACAACCCACAGCATCAGCATTCTTCTTTCTATATAAACCATACCACACCCCTTCTATCCTCTGCAAATCCAAATTACTTCAAACACCCAAAAATGGTGGTGAAGATGATGAAGTGGAGGCCATGGCCACCACTCTCATCAAAGAAATTCGAAATCACCATTGTCATATGTCGTCTGCAAGGCTTGCCGGAGAAAACCGCAAGTTCCGGCGGCCACGGTGGCGATAGTGGTGGCGATGGTGGTGGGGGGGATCCCAGGGGGTTTTCGAAATTGGGTGTTGAAGTTAAATGGAAAGGGTCTGTTAAATCGAACAATCGGCTCAATTTCAAGCGGGGTGGTGTGAAGAGGGATTTGACGAAGGAGAAATCGGTGAATGATGATGGGGTTGTTGTATGGGATGAAGAGTTTGTTGGAGTTTGTGATTTTGTGGGGTTTGGAGGTGGGTGTTTTCATCGGTGGGAAGTTGCCCTCAAGGTGTTCGATGTAAGTCCTGAACCAACTTATTTGTTTTATATGATTGATTTCTTTGCTGATCATTGAAAATTGAAAGTAACTATGGGTTCTGTTTTGTTTTTATAAGTATCTTTGTGGTTTATAAACTTCTATTGAATCATGATCACATAATGCATAAGAGATTGCAGAATTCTTGATCAAACTGTTTATTGTAATTGATTTGTTAGTTAATTACTTCTTGTGATATGAGAATCTTGTATAAATATGTTTCCTAAAAACTAGAATCTATATCTTGGTGTTTTAAATCAAACGATTGAATCTAGTTTCTTAGGTTTTCATCAAGGAAAGACTATGTTTAGATCGAGTGTGATCTGTTTAATTTTGGCCACATTTATAAAGCTATTGATATGAATGATCTAAGAAAGGTGGAGTTTGCAGCTGGAAGGATGATCAAAAAGCATTTTCTTTGATAGTGGTTCTTTACCGGTGAATTTGAGGATATGAGTTTAGCCTGTTAAATAATGATGTCCATTTTTAGTGTGTAGACTAATCAAAAAGCATATCTTTTATTTTAGTGGTAGCTTTGGGCTGTTGGGAAAATAGTGGTTATAACTTATAAGATACTGATATGACCTATATTTGAGCCTTTGTGGTGTTTATTATTGAATTCTCAGTTTAGCCTTCTTCCTTCCACTATTAAACACTAAGTTTTATGTCTCAGAAAGTATTGCCTTTTTAATATTTCACTTCTTCCATTCTAGAAGAGAACATTTGACTAATGATCGTATATAAAAAAAATCCTTAAAACAAAATTCAGAAAACTTATGACTCTAATCAATTGCATCTATATATCACAATGATTTCTAATAAAGATGAAGTAACATCTTTTAACAATTGCTGATGAAAACTAGTTAGAGGCTGCAGCTGGCCTTGATTTTATTTTTGTCAACAGTATAAGAATCCCATCTTTTAAACCCTTGTTCCTAAGAGCTATTTTTAGCAAAAAGACGAGTTTTATATAAAAATCCATGAACCTGTTTCTTAGATTCTTCATATGGCCTTTCGAAATTCAAAAAATTATTTCCTGGCCCAAAAAGGTAAGGTTTTGTTTGATGCATAGTTTAATGAAATTGATCGACTAGTGATCACAAGCCCATATATTAAAAAAGAAAAGTAAGGAAAACTTGTGGACCTAAATCCATGTTGCCAATATTAGGTGATAATTATTACTTAACAAGATTTTTGTTAAGCACTTACCTGAAAAGGATATGATACATTATCTAGCGATAACCCGAAATAAAAAAAAAACTGATTAAATATTTTTGTATTTTTTTTATTCATTAGGGCTTAAACAAAGAACCAAAAGGATGGAATCATGTTGTTGCCACTGGATCATTGAACCTTGCTGAATTTGCCTCTGTTGAGCAAGAAAACACCCCAATAAATATTCATCTATCGATGCCTAGTAGCACAAATTGTAGTCCTATACTCTCTGTAAGTACCTTCTAGAATTTTATCTTATTTCAATATCATACCATGCTCACTAGAGGTGGTAAAAGGGCGATGTGGGAGTAACAGGTCAAAAGGGTAATGTTTTGGTATCCGTAGGAAAGGATCGGTTCATGATGGGTTGCTCCCATAAATTCTTTTTGTTCAGAGTTATTGATTTCTCTATACGGAAGTGATTACAAAACTATATTATGTCAATAATAACTCATTTTATAATAACTTGTGAAGACATTAGTTTGACCCATTTGACCTGGAACACTTTTTGTAATTTACAAAATATTTAGTGTTTCAAAAATGATAACTGAAACTAAAATATTTTTTGAATAAACTTGTTTCGGAGGTTTTATTCCTTTAAAATAAATTTATTGCGACTTTTGACCCTTTTGACTAATTTGACAAAAAACACTTTTTGTCAAGTATTATTATTTTTGTATACGTATAAACTAGCGTGTTAAATATGATTGCAAGAACTTTATTGTTTCATTAATAATCTAATTATAGATAAATTGATTTAAGAGGTTTCATGTTTCAAAAAAAAAAAAAGAATGAAAGAACGTTACGGGAGACTTTTGAACCATTCAACCGATTTGACCCATTTCTTATAATCTGTTTTTGTTATTTAGTGGTTTGACCCAAAAAGGATATAACATAACCTGATTGACCTGCAGGTGTCACTCACCCTCGTAGAACTAAGGAATGCACACAACGTTACAGAACTAGCAGAAAGATCTGTGAATGGAGATGAGCCCGTAGGTCTTAAAGCTGGTTTAAAGAAAGTCAAAATTTTTAAAGCAATTATGGCTAAAAAGCGGGCAAAAAAAGCATGTCATGAAGAAGAGGGCAGTGTTGGGAAAAGCTCAGTCAAAACTGACAGTTCAGATGATCCATTTGACACAGACTCATATGATGGTTCAGATGGAATTAATTCTGAAGAGATCGATTATTCTGATTCTGATATTAAAAAGTCTTTCGGGTATGGAACTTTGGCTTATGCAAATCATGCGGGTGGATTATCTTATTTAGGTCAACTGGTTGTGAAGATGAGGATATGATATATTTCCAAAATCATAGCAAAACGAAAAAATCAGATGATTTAGGTGAATTTATGATAAATGATGGGTCAGAAAGTCAACTCTTGAAAAGAGGCATATTTCCATGGAGGAAAAGGAAGCTGAGTTTTAGATCTCCTAAAGTCAAAGGAGAGCCGCTTTTGAAAAGGGATGTCGGTGAAGGTGGGGATGATATCGACTTTGACCGTCGAATGTTTACCTCATTAGATGAGTCATCACACGGGGTAATTTTTCTCATTTTACTTGGACACTCCAATTTCAATCCATTAGGAGTAAATGTGTCAACTCAGGTTATACTTTGTCACAACAGGCCAAATGGGTTAAGCTTGAAAAGTGAGCTAAAATGGGATTTGAAACAGGTTAAATGGGTCAGGCAGGTCAAAAGCATCCAAAATCTATTTAAAGTTCAAAATGCATAAAACCTTCTAAATTGTTTTTGTTTCAAAACTAGATTATCATGGTAACGATATAATCTCATAGTCATATTTAACAATTAAGTGCAAAATAACTTTAGGAAAGAGCAGAGTGAAGTTGACCTGTACTAAAAGATTAACCATCAAAACCGACCTGCCTGACCCCCTTTTTTCCGTCCTGGTTTTATTCTAAAGTTAGTTAGCTTAAATAGAAATGACTCAAACATGTAGAAAGTCACAAACTGTGCTTATTGAATGTATAAAATCTTCGATATAATACAACTTTTGTAAGAACATCTTAAAGCTAACGATCTGGAAAAGCTATAGTTACGAAAAAATAATGTTTAGGCCAACCTGACCCGTACTAAAACTATCTTTTAACCCAAACTTATTTTGACACAACCTGCCCATTTCCACAGTTATCTTTTTATCAAAAAATTTCCCTTTTTTTCTTTTTATTTGCCTTTTAACTTTTCTTATTGACATGGCAGTGGCCAAGAAGTGACGAAGGCTCAACAACAAGCAGATCTTCAGTCTCTGAATTTGGAGATGATAATTTTGTCATTGGTAAATGGGAAGACAAAGAAATAATAAATAGAGATGGGAATATGAAGCTTGCAACACAAGTTTTCTTTGCTTCAATTGATCAAAGAAGTGCAAAAGCATGTGGTGAAAGTGCATGCACTTCCTTAGTTGCTACAATTGCCAATTGGTTTCAAAATAACGCCCATCAACTGCCCACAAAATCAGAATTTGATGCCCTGATTTATCAAGGCTCATTAGAATGGAGAAACCTATGTCAAAATGAAGATTATAAAATAAGATTTCCAGATAAACATTTTGATATAGAAACCGTTCTTGAATCCAAGACCCGTAATCTTGAAGTCATACCCGAAAAATCTTTCATTGGTTTCTTTCAACTTGAAGATGGCGTTTTTGACTCTCTAGATGGTGCCATGTCGTTTGATAACATATGGGATGAGATAAGTCAAACCAGGTCAAACTATACGGATAATATAGATTCGTTGGTTTTTATTGTTAGTTGGAATGACCATTTTTTTATACTGAAAGTTGAAAAGGATGCCTATTTTATCATTGACACATTGGGAGAGAGGTTATATGAGGGGTGTAGTCAAGCATATGTGTTGAAGTTTGACTACAATACTAGAATTCAACAAAAGTCAGATGACAAAGAGTTAACAGTGTCTGAAGGTAAAGATTCATGTAAAGAGTATATTAAGAGCTTTTTAGCTGCAATCCCGTTACGAGAATTGCAGGCAGATGTGAAGAAAGGGCTGGTGTCAGCATCAAGCCCTATTGTTCCTCATAGACTGCAAATAGAATTTCATTACACCACGTGTTTGCAGCCTGGTGAGTTTTGTTTATCTAGTAATAACACTATTTAACTGTTATTATGTTACAAGTATATGTACGTATGTATGTTTTGGTAATCTTACAATGTATTTTCCTTTTTTGCCCTTTAGAATGTAAGACGACCCAATAATAAAATATTCAATTGAGTTAACCATGTTATTATTATCATTATTACTATTATTATTGTTATTATATGTTTTCAATTATTTATCTTGTTTATTATTATTAGTTAGGTTCTACACTTAAAAAGGTTATTGATTGTTGGTATAAATATATGGTTAATGATCTCGTAATAATAAACAATTGATAATCATATATATTCACAGTTATTTTTTCCTCTTAGCTTGGATTAAATTAGATTTTCTTCATGCTATGACCATTTGATAACTCTGAGATTGAATAATCTTTTTCTATCTTGAATTTAAATTAGATTTTCTTCGTGCTATGAGCATTTGATAACTCTGAGATCAAATATGATAAATATTGCAACATCAAAAAGGGTGGTACGGGTGATCTCAAGGGCTGGTTGGTGGAGCTCTTATCTTTATCTTGTTTCTAGTCTAAATTAGTTTGAATTTATTATCTAGTTACCTAGGTGGTAGTCTTTGACTTTTGAGTAGGATTCCTGTTAAAGGGTATTATATAAACCCCACAATTGCCTTTGTTTTATGCATGCAAATTCGTGAGTCTCAGTTTGTTCAATGATAAAGAGTCAAACTTTTATATTTCAATCTATTGGTGGCGTGAAGAAGTTGAACCATAACAACTACAACACCTGGGCAACTTGCATGAGTTCCTACCTTCTCGGGCAGGACCTCTGGGAAGTTGTGAATGGAGATAGTACTACGGTACCTAGGATAGATACCAACGGGGTGATACACGTGCAGAGTGAAAATCGTGAAAGCATTGTTCATCATTAAAACAACAATTGAATAGGAACTTCTAGATCGCATATGTGATCTTGAGACACCGAAAGAAACATGGGATACGTGGGCCTCCTTGTTCTCAAAGAAGAATGACACGAAGCTCTAGTTGCTAGAAAACGAGCTCTTGTTGGTGATACAAAAGGATACGACTAAATCACAATATTTTCACAAAGTGAAAACATTGTGTAGGGAGATCGGGGAGTTGGATCAAACAACAAAGATTGGGGACGCTAGAATGAAAAGAATTATTATCTATGGTTTCGACCTGAGTTTCAAATCTTTGTTGCAGTCGTACAAGGATGGCTAAGCCAGCCTTCTCTAACTGACTCTGAAAATTTGCTTGCAGGTCAAGAAGTGTTAACCAAGCAATTTACCTATGTCACAATCAAAGTCGAAGAAGAAAAAGCTCTATATGCCAGCAAAACCAAGAAAGGGTGGTTCAGTCAAAACAACTTCAGAGGCTGAGAAACCATAGAGAAACCAGAGGCAAACCAGAAAGCTCACGAAAGCAAGAATGAATAGGCCTATGACAAGAAAGGGAAGCCAGGCGTCGATTCCCATATAAGTGTTTGTTGAGCTATGAAGAGGATGAAGCTACCGAAAACTCAGGATTTCAGCACTGGCTGCCAACTGCCAAATCAAACCAAGTGCTGAATCCACTGCTGATCAGCATATGCTGAATGACGGTCGATTAGCATATGCTGAGCAACTGCCGATTAGCAGAAGAACTCCATCAGCTGCTAATCAACTGCTACTCAAAACAAGAATGTCTGTGCCGACGGCTGCTGTGTTTCACCTTTTGGAGACAAAATAGTACTGAAGCGACCAAATCTAATACATAAATTATTTGTTTTGTTTTATACTCTGAACATAGAATAATTTATTCTTATTATTTAGATTTTATAGTATAAAAGTCCTCACACTTGTATAGTAAAGAAATGCTTTTAAGCCATTTGATTGTATCTTTTGTACTCAAACGATTAATCAAGTGAATACTTAAAAAAACAATTTGTGTATTTACCTTTTCTCAAAGTATTTGTGTTGTGATAGTAATAGTGCCTAAATTCCGCATTCGTTAACTACTGATCATAGAATAAGTTCTTGTTAGTTTTAACCAAACCCGATCCAACAAGTGGTATAAGAGCTTTGGCTTTTGATTTGCTTGAAGTTATCTTTCAACAAATCACTTGTTTCTTCTTTGATCACACTATCAAATACCATATTTCTTTATACATCTCTGCCTTTTCGAAATGGCTGTTGTAGCCATTTCTAGTAAACATGATTTGGAGAATGAAACTTAAACCAAACCTCCTATCTTTACACCAAATGACTATGATACCTGGAAAGTTCAAATATAGGATTTCATAAGGAATCAAGACATTAGATTATGGCTCTCTATTGTGAATGGACCATATGTCCCCATGGTCTAAGCCGCTGGTGAAGGTAGAGTACTGATTTCCTAAGACCCTACAAAGTACTCAAATGAAGATCTGAAGAAAATGAACGTGGATTTAAAGGCTATTTCGCTGATCAGTTGTGGGTGTCGTTAAAGGCTAGACTTGAAGGAACTGAGAATATGAAAGAAAATAAGAGAGATATCTTGAAACAGAAGTGCGAAAACTTTGGTTTCACAAAGGGAGAAACCATGTCTGCTACATATATCAGATATGTTGAACTTCTAGAATCTATTAATGAAGCAAGAGTGAAGATTAAAAATTATGATGTTCTCATAAAGTTCCTAAGATCGCTACCAAAAACATGAACAGTCTACACTGTGTCCATCAAAAGAACTGATAACCTGAAGACAATAACTCTTAAGGAGTTATATGGCATCATAAGTGCTTACCAGATGGAGATGGATGCAGATGAAGAATCACTGGACAGATCTTGAAGTCATCGCCCTCATTCATGAGCTAGTTCATTATCACTCTCACTTCCAAGTCTATCAAACTTCTATGGCTACTCATCAAATACCAATGATCACATACCCTGAATCTCCAACTGCTGAATCTCAATCATCACCATCATTCAGCAGATGGAATCAACCAGCCACACCACCATTTTCACAATCATATCCCACAAACTCTGCCTTTGTCAGTGACCAAACCAACTTCTTTTAATTCTCTAAAAAAGATCTGGAATGCATTCATCCAGATGACCTTAAAGAAATAGATATCAACTACCCAATAGCCATGATATCCTTCAGGGCCAAACAGTTTTAATATAGAACCAGAAGAAAGTTTTTAAAGTAGAGACGATTAGGATAGGATTTGTGTTTGATAAAAGCTAGGTAAAATGTTTTAAATGCAACCAACTAGGGCATTTGCCAAGTAATGCAAAGCACTAAAGTCAAACCCATCTCCTCCAAGTTCATCAGACCCATAACAACACTCAACTCATCCAAGCCCTTCTAATTCATTCAGCCAAAGAAATACAACAGCTGTAGCATTAGGAGAATAGGTGAATGACTGGAGTTTTCAAGTGGAAGATGTTACACCCATCAACAACGCATTGATGGCTGGAAGCTTAACCTACTCAACTTAGGTAACCTCTAAACCATGCTGTACACCTGAATGCACAACTAAGGTTAACTTGTAAAGAAATCACAATTTGGATCTCATAAAGGATTTTGAATTAATCAATTTTCTTAAAGCTGATTTTAAGAAAAATGATCAAGCTTAAAAGGAAAAGATAATGGAGCTAAAAAAGATTGATTAACAATTAAAACATGAGCAAACCAACCTTGAGACCCAAATTGATGATCTAGAAGATTGGAATCAGCATAAGCTAATTTATTCATAGCTAAAACATATGCTGATAAATATAATATTAAAACTGAAATGTTTGAAAAATTACTTGCATTTACTGAAAACTCACAAAGGTTGTATCAAAGCAAAACAGTTTTAGGGTATAATATTGTGCAACCCCCAACGACATACACCACCACTTATACCCCTAAGTGCAACCTGGAAGTAAAGAATCAAGTATCTACCAAACCCATCTGTACAAAGGCATCTGCTGAATAGATTGAGGCAACAAAAAATAAAGAAATGAAGGATGGAACAGTTGAGTGAGTAGATGAAAGGAGGAGAAAAAGAGAAAGGAGGAAAAAGAGGAAAGAGAGGAGGAGGAAAGAAGAGAAGAACTCATGGCAAAAAGGGATGTGATTCTGAAAATAAAATTTGTAAAAGAAAGCCATTTTCCGAAGCCACCCAGCTATCTGTCGAGTCAAACCTATTCATTAAGACAATGCTTTATTCAAAGCATATATGCAACAAAAAGAATCACACTAGAAGCTGCTGAGCTGAAACCTCAAACTCTTCAGAAATGCGATACCGACCATATATTCAAAAGTTTATTTTTGAAACAGTTAAAATATACAAGAGGTTCCCAAAAAAGACGATAGAGCTGAACACTCATGCTGATCATAAGATGAAAAAGAAATGTGTGAAACTAAGGGAGTCAAGAATAAGAAGATGAAGAATGAGCTACAAGAGATTAGGCAAATGATGAAGTCAGCAAAAAAGTAGCTGAAAATCACATACCTAATGTGTGAGGAAGACAATCACTTTGCTAAACAGTGTGGATACAATCCCCTAATTCACTCCATCAAACTTCCTAACAAGCCTAAACCCTCAAGGAAGTCTACATCTACTAAACAACCATCTAAAAGAAATGATGGAGGTCACAAAATTGTTCGGCAGTCAAGTTCTTCAAGTGCTGATTCCAAGGAAAAATCAGCACCTCTGAAAGATCTGCCGAATAAGTCAGCAGCTGCAAACCAAAAGAAGAAGAGAACTTCGGAGAAACCTTTACTATCTCCAAAATCTTAAAGGGTCATGACAAAAAGGATGTCAAAAGACCAGACAAAGTCAAAAAAAGAGCCTGAAAAACAAAGACACCAGTCGAATCCTTAGATAACCCAAAACCGCTAACCTCTTCAGCACCATTGATATAAAACTGCTAAAAACTAGAAGAACTAATACTAAACTAGCTTGGGTCCCATTCATCACTAACCAATCTATTTATGTGTAGGATCATCTGCAGGCCAAAACAAACTTGTGAATTATGAATATTGGATGCTCTCGGCACATGACAGGTGACAGATCATGCTTGCTGGCTTTAGAACCATATGATAGTGTATCTATGTCTTTTAAAGTGATACAAAAGGAGAATACATTACTGGCAGGAGGACAGTCAACAATGACAAGGTAAGCTTTGACAAGGTGAATTAGTTGAAAGAATTAAACTAAACCTGCTAAATGTGTCTCAATTGTGTGATAAAAAACATAACACTCTTTTTCACAGAGCATGAATGCATTATCTTATCTTCTGGGTTTGAAATTTCAAATGATAAAATACTTTTAAGAGCTCCTAAAAAGACAATATTTACATGCTCAATATGCAAAATGTATCACCTTCAGGAAATGTATCATGTTTCATTTCTAAAGCTTCATTAAATGAGTCATCCATTTGGCACAAAAGATTGGCACATGTAAATCTTAAAAACATGAATCCACATCTGAGGATGAGGGAAGTATGAAACAAATAAATGAATTGATGACCCATAACCTTGAGCTTGCTCAATAACTCAATGCTTTACAAGCTAAGAATGCAAGGCTTCAAGGTTATGCTAAATGAGCCACAGTTCTCGAGTTTGAGAACTATTGACCAAAATATTCATCAAATAGAGTATCTGAAGTGAAAACACAACTTAGAACTCTTCAACAGCAAGTTGCAAGAGTAACCATGCTTGAACAATAACTACAACTGTTCAGAAAGCTGCAACAAATCAAATGGATCTTAAAAACAAAGTTGTGCAACTTCAATAGAACATTGACCTTCAGCAATCAATCATTCTCAGTCTTCAACTCTCAGCACTATAATAATTTTTGGATGTGCCTTTCTTTACACCCTTAGTGTCACCTGAAATCTCAGATGATATTACCAAAAAGAGGGAAGATTAACCCAAATAAGCTGAAGACATTCTCCAGAGATTGGCTACTCAAGTTGTACATACCGCACAACCAATCTTTTTCTCTTCCAAATGGACTGACCCAACGCCTCTATTGGAAGCTGAAACCAAAATGAATGAGATTCTTGATAGATATGGCTATGATAGCTTGAAAGAGAAGGAGATAGAAGCTAAAAATTGATAAGGAGGATGATCCAAAAGGTTCTACTTAGGAAAAGGAAAATGGTAGTGATGTGAGATGCAACCTCTATCGGAAGCTAAAGCTAAAATTAATAAGCTTCTTGATAGATATGGATATGATAACTTGGAAGAGAAGGAGATAGAAGCTAGAAGAGTGATAAGGAAGATTAACCAAAAGATTTTACTTGGGAAGAGGAAAATGACAGTGATGAAGAGATCCAACACTTCGTTCTTTCTCTCTCTAAAAGGAAAAAGATCTGATGAGCAATCATCGAACAAAGAGCTCATGCTTGGACTTAAGGCCTCTCCTAATATTTCTGCTGAAAAAAAACACCATTACTAAAAATTCTATTGGAAGTTGCGAAAGATCTGGATAAATCAACTGCTGATGCAACTGCCGAAATCACTAGGCTAGAGGCTTTTTTAGTATATAAATTCTCGTAGAAAATGATGGTTTATACAAGAGGCACCAAAACCATGAAAGATGATATGGAGAGGCATGGGGTCTCTTGAGCATGAACCAACATAACTTCATAAACAACAAAAGAACACACATGAGTCTGAACTCAGAAAATCAATTGAGGTGATATTTGGTCAATCGGATGTTGAAACTGAAACCCTAGTTAACTCTGAGGTGAATGTGGAAATAGATGGTCGAGAAGTCACTAATAATGCTAAGAGAGCTCAGAAAACTACCAATGATCCCAAGTTAGCTGGTGAGGCATCAGGTGTAACCCTCTGACCTTCAGCGATAAGACTTATTGAAGTCTCTACCTCTAACAAAGGTAAAAGACCTATGACTACTGAAAAGAAAATAGAGATTTGAGTCACAAAAATCAAAGGCAAGACATCTGATAACCAAAAAGGTGGAGCTGTTCCCACAAAATATTGAAAAAGAGGTTGTAGTACTGAATGCAGGCAGATCTCAAGAATATTCTGTCAAGAAGAAAATCATTACAGTAATCAAGCGTTTAAAGGATTCAAAAGCTGCAAGAACTGTAACAAAAGAATTCAAACCCGGTGGTGAACCCAACAGGACAACATTAAAAGCTCCACCTACACCAAACGCTAAAGTTGTGAAGAAGGTGGCATCTAAGTCATCCAGGCCATTTGCCGAAAACACCCAAAAAATAGCTACTCAGCAGGCTTCAACAACTACAACTACCGAATCAAAACCCATGACCTCTACTGAAAAGAAAGTAAAGAAGGATTAAGAAAAATGACTGGTAACAACTTAACTTGAGTTGAAAGGATTCAATTTTGATGAGTTTATGGAGTAGAGCACTATTGAAATTAAATCTAAATCAATAGCTGTAACTCATATTAAATTGAAGAAAACAACTGAGTCAGCTAGAAAAAAAAAGACCGCATCAGAGAGTAAGTAAGCAGAAAGAGTTCAGCAAGATTTAATGGATAAGAAACAAATGAAACAATTCCTTAAGTATTATGGTTTCTCTGGTAAACAAGTAGTACTAATGAGTATGCCAACTATTGATCTAAATATTAGAGGAATTAAACGAGGGCGGACCTTGGAGCAACTGGTAAGGTTGCTGCTTTGTGACCTTGAGGTCATGGGTTCTAGCCGTGGAAACAGCCTCTTGCATAAAATTATGCAAGGAAAGGTTGCGTACATCAGATCGCTTCACGATCCAGCCCCTCCCCGGACCCTGCGCAAAGCGGGAGCTTCATACACCGGGTACGCCCTTTTATTAGAGTAATTAAACAAAATGTTGCAGCTGGAGAGCTACCAATGTTTGAACAAGACAGGGAGTAGTGGGAAAGGCAACATGCCAAAACTAAGAAAGTCACTTAAAAGACTTCTCATCTGCCGATTGAGTCTACAACATCTCCTGACTCTGAATCAACGACCTTATGATAGTCCGCCCATCTCTACAATCCTTGCAAAGAAGAAGATAGCACCAAAAAAGTTATAAAGGCAAGGATTGTTGATCCAGAAGTAGAGGAGGAGATACTCAAAGGAAAAAGGTGTTGGCCGAAGGGTATCTTGCTCAAATGAAAAAAAATGTTGTCAATAGGGCTATTTGAGAGATCATGTACTATGATAATGAAAATAAAGTACTTGATCTACCCTTTAACATTCTTTAGCAAATTGCTAAGTATCTTAACATTTTTGGATGTAAGAATGATAAATCCAAAGTGCTGCTTGATAAAGTACTATGCTTAGTCAAAGCTGATACTGGTGAAAAGATTCTTGAAATTTCACTATCAGCACATAATTCAATAGTGGAGTGGGAATATGATCAGAAGAATAATACCTACTTCATAACCAGATTAGCAGCAGAAAAGGTACCTTACTCAAGGAATCAACTGGTGTGCTTCAACTAGTTTGAGATAGCTGACTTGACTAGGCTAACACTAAGGAATATGAACAATGATTCCAAGGCGAGGAAAGTGGAAAAAGTATTGATGCAGATCTATAAATCTCATCTAGAAAGATCAAGGCAGGTTTTAGAACAAAAAAAGAAGATACTAGAGTGTGACACTGCTGAAACCACTGCATCTACCAAACCCAACAACCAATCACAATCACCTTTTACTACATCTCCACCTGCTCAAGTCAGTGAGCATAGTTGTTCACTAGTCCAACAAGCTACTGAAACAGCCAAATTCCCTACCCAGAGCAAATCTAAAAATTCAGCAGATTAAGTGATATTCACAGATGTTGCTGAAAGAATTAGACATGAGTTAAAACATCTAGAAGTAGGAGAATAATTCTTTGAATCTGAGGAAGAAAAATACTCAGAGAATGTTGATATAACAATTATCAAATGGGATTATGATTTGAAAACTAAGAACTTATTTATAGAAAGAAAGAACAAGTTAAAATCTTTCTTTCTATCTGAGCTGTAGGTTCTGAAGCCGAGCCTTGAAAACTTAAAGAGGATGCACAAGTTAACTTCATAATATGAAGGCATGCCATACAAGTACAAATCTATGGCTGCTATTCTGAATATAAAAGTTGGATACAAGGCTGAGCAAAGAAAAAAAGAAGTTCTGCATGTGACTCCACTAAATACTTATGACGCAATCACAAATTAGAGTTATAATTCTTAAACCAACACCTTCAGTCTAACATTTTCTTGTCTCAGCAAAGTTAAAGTCTAAACATATGATTTTTCCAGACTCTCTCGACACAACATGAAGGATTTGGTGAATTTGCCTCTTGACAACCCTTCAAGAGATAAACAAGGATACATGTACGAACTTCTGCTGATTAGAATGCTTAAAGGATGAAGATAGAGTTTTGGTAGCATCATCATAAGGAGAATTTGTTGAGCTATGAAGATGATAAAGCTACCAAAAGCTTAGGATTTCAGCACTGGTTGCCAACAGCCGAATCAAGGCAAATGCTGAATTAACTATCGATCAGGATATGCTGAGCAACTTCCGATCAACATATGCTGAGCAACTGCCGATCAACAGTCTACAGAATATCTACCAATTGACTACTGCTAATCAGCAGACTTGGCTTTAAAAAGCGCGCGTTGGGGCTTTTTGTAACACAAGGCGCATGCGGTACAAGAAGCGCAAGAAAAGCGCGATTTTTTAGGGGGAAATCCCTCTGAGGCACACGCTTCTTGTACATGTTTTTTTTTTTGCTTCAAAGTGCTATAAATGTTGCTAAAGAAGTTATACATACATATAATTTATACATTAAAGCATATATAAACATTATTTATAGCTATATTTTAGGTGGGGATGCTAAAAGCCTATAGGATTATATTAAAAAAAATTATATAAACACTTAGCGCTTCGTGTACAAAAAGCCCTTTGCTTTTGCGCTTCGGTTTTAGACCTTGTCGCCTTGGTGCGCTTCTCGCTTTTTAAAACCAAGTCAGCAGAAGAACTCCACTAGCTGTTGATCAACTGTTACTCAAAACAAGAATGTATGTGCCGACAACTGCTGTGTTTCACCTTTTGGAGACAAAATAGTACTAAAGTTGTCAATTCTGATACACATATATGTTTTGCTGTAGGATCTGAACATAGATTAGTTTATTCTTACTGTTTAAATTTCATTGTATAAAAGCTCTCACACTTGTTTAGTAAAGAAAAAATTTAAGCCACTTGATTGTATCTTTTGATTGTATCATTTGTACTCAAACGATTAATCAAGTGAATACTTTGAAAGAATAATTATGTATTTACCTTTCCTCAAAGTATTTGTGTTGTGATAGTAAGTAGTTAGCCTTGATTATGCATTTGTTAACTACTGATTATAGAAAAAGTTCTTGTTAGTTTTAACCAAACACAATCCAACAGTGCTACAACTTGGTCAAAAAGGTCACATGGCTCGAGATAGCAAGAAAACAAGGGTCGAAGGAAACACCGCTGAGGCGAAGGAAGATGGGACCTGGGATCCAGAGGTAATGTATGCAGAAGTTCACGATCATTATGCCCTCACCGCCACCATCGAACTCAGGAAAAACAAAATCGAAGAATGGATTGTTGATCCTGGTTGCTCGAACCACATGACCGGAGACAAGGAAGATATTACAAATCCAGTAATGTATAAAGGAATCTGGGTCGTAATGATTTCCAATAATTCAAAACATCACATTGCCCACGCTAATGAAGTAACCTTTCCTAAAGCAGCGAATGAGAGAGAGAGTTCACCATGGAAAAGGTTTTTCATGTGCCTGGCATGAAGAAGAACCTTTTCTTAGTACCACAAATAATAACGGGGAAGTATGTGGTGTTCAGACTAGAAGATGCTCAAATTTATGATAAATTTGAAACAAAGTGTTCACCAGTTCTGCGTGGAAAGAAGAACAACACCGTGTATGTGTTGTCAGCAGAAATGACATACGTGGAAGGAATCAATATGAACCAAAATGTAGACCCGTGGAACAACCGTTTGGGTCATGTTTGGCTATGATAAACTGGCGCTAATGATGAATAAGCAACTAGCTCTTGGCCTACCCAAACTTCAAGTAAACAAAGAAATTATTTACGCCGGTTGCCAGTATGGCAAGGCACATCAATAGCCTTTTGATAATCAAAATACCGAGCCAAGGAACCGTTAAATTTAGTCCACTCAGATGTGTTTGGCCCTGTTAAACATTCGTCCATATCATGTATGCGTTTTAGGATTACATTCATAGACGATTTTTCACGATTCACTTGGATGAATATAATGAAGGAAAAGAGTCAGGTATTTGAAAAATTCAAAGAATTCAGGGGTGAAGCTGAGTTGTCAATAGGAAAGGTGATCAGGTGTTTTCGATCGGATAATGGAGGCGAGTACCTAGCCTCCGAGTTCTCCTAGTTTCTAAAAGATAACGGAATAAAGAGCCAACTCACATGCTCAAATACACCTCAATAAAACGGTGTATCTGAGCGAAAGAATAGACACTTGGCCGAAGTTTGCTGAAGCATAATGCACGAGAAGAATGTCCCTGGGCGATTCTGGGCCCAGGCTATACAACATCAGCTTACTTGATCAACCTACTACCATAACAAAGTCTCAGTTTTATGTCACCCGATGAGAAGCTAAACAAAGTAAAGCCAAATGTAAAACATTTAAAAGTCTTCGAATCAGTTATGTGTTCATACCAAATCATCTAAGAACAAAGATGGAAAAGAAGGCAGTATGATGTATATATGTGGGATATGATCAAGAAAAGAAAGGATGGCGATGTTGACCCAGTAACAGGAAAATGCTATGTATCCCGACATGTAGTATTTGATGAAAATTCATCATGGTGGTCAAACGAGAAAGAGGTATTACCAGACTTTAAGAAACTCAGGAATGAAGTCTCAACTTCATCATTAACACTAAAGTATCATAAGGAAACAATTCAAGAAGAAACATATGAATCGGATTAGGGCGCAAGCTCGAGCACCACCAACCTAAGTCCAAACCAGAATCCTTGGAGAACGGGCCAACATCATTAGACTAAACTAAGGCTTTTAAGTCACAAACGAAGACCTAATCCAAAGTATACAGCCAACGTACCAACAATCGAAGATGCGATAACCAAACCAGAAATCTTTGATGAAGCTGCTCTTAAAACCGAATGGACCCAAGCGACGGAATTCGAGATAGAGGCTCTATATCGAAACGAGACCTGGGAGCTTGTTCCCAAACCGGAGGGAGTGAAGGATGTCACAAACAAATGGGTTTACAAACTGAAAAAGAAAAAGTGATGGATCGATGGACAGATACAAAGCAAGACTAATGGCTCGAGGGTTCTCTCTACAAATTGGGATGGATTATGATGATACGTTTAGTCCAATCGCCAAGTTGAGTATAGTTCTTATGATCCTAGCTAAGCAGCAAGAAAATATTGGAATCTATGGTAGATGGATGTAAGCAACGTATTCCTTTATGGGGACTTAGACCATGTTATTCATATGGACAACCAAAAGGTTTTGAAGATGAAGAGCACCGCGAGTATGTGTGTAAGCTAAAGAAAACATTGTACGGACTAAAGCAATCACCGAGAGCATGTTCAGTGAATTTCTCCAACATAATGAGTTTTGAGATGACAATGACCAATGCTAGCGTATTCATGAAAAGCACTCAATCAAAACTAGTAGTCGTCTTGGTATATGTAGATGACCTAATCATCACGAGAGATGATCAAGAAGCTATCCAACAGTTGAAACAAAATACGTATGTTCGGTTCAAGATGAAAGATCTTGGCAAGCTAGGTGACTTCCTTAGGTCAGAAATCAAGTACAAAGAAACTAAAATAGTTTGTAGCCTGCAAAGGTACCGTTATAATTTGTTAGCTAGATTTCGCATGGTGAATTGTAAGCCTTTTACCACTCCTATCGATACAAATATCAATTTATGTGTGGATAAAGAACGAGAACTTGAAGCCCAACTATGTGTCGGAAGGTAGTTGGTAGTTTGATCTACCTTACCTTGACTAGGCCGAATATAGCCTTTGTTGTTGGTCTGCTCAGCCGGTATATGCAAAAGCCAAGGAAAACACACTTAGAAGCTGCTCAATGAGTTCTAAGATATATTAAGGCAACTATAAAGTATGGAATAAAATTTAAAAAGGGAATCAAGCTAGGACTGGTTGGATACAGTGATGCAGATTTGTAGGAGATCTTGACGAACGAAGGTCAACTACATGGTATGTTTTCATGCTAGGGGGAAGTGCAATAGTACAAATGACAACCTATGGTGCCATTTTCTACAACAGAATCCGAATATAGGGTTGTTGCAATAGTTGTCAAGGAATTGGTGCACTTATAACTTGTGTCGAAAGATCTTAAGCTTGGAAAAGAAACAAGGAAGTGACAATATATTGTGATAATATGTCATCAATCAAGCTAGCCAAAACCCGATGTTTCATGATAGAACGAAGCACATTGAGGTTCACTACCATTTTGTTAGAGAAAATGTGCTTACAAAGGAAGTTAATCTGATCTATATAAACACTCAAGAACAAGTAGCAGATTTGTTTGCCAAAGGTCATAGTCACTACTCCAAAGACAATCTGCTTTATGACTCTAAATTGATCTTGTTGTCTATTTTAGTGTTCCAGCTCTCTTTTAAAGCATAGGCAAAGGTAGGATGTAGTAGAAAGTATCTCATGTACCAGTTCTTAGGACTAAACTTTGTAACAATTGTAAAACACTTGAGAGTAATATACATCATTTTTAAAAACCAATTACTTGTGTTCTGCTTATGCTCTTTACTCTTGTTCATTCTTTCATTTAGCCAGTTCCCTATTTGATCTGTTAAGTATTGTTTGTTCTCTCCAACCTCGTGAAAGTGTTACATTACCCTCCTATACTGGTCATGCAATTGGTATTAGAGCTTTATAGATTCTTAATTATTAGATCTCATAATCTTAAATCTCTTCAGTTTCACAAAAACAATTACTAGCTCAAATGACAGCTCTCACTAAGGTTGACATGAAAACCGGTACCATGACAAAATCTCCACTGATCATTACTGACGGCTTTGATAATTAGTGCCAAAGAATGAAAGGATTCATTAAGCCTCATGTAAGGCCCCGTTCCTGGGCACCTCACAGTTGGTCATTCGTAGCACTAAAGATACACAATAATATACATTTCATAAAATAAGCAGCGGAATTACATTTAACAAAAGCCCATTCATCTATATTATAAATATTGTTGTTGAGCAATACATCATTGTTTGTTAGTTACAAAAATAATTGTTTAATGCATTACAAAACAACAATATCATCAAAACACGAATGGATGTCAGTCTTGTCCCGCCGAGCAACTTTGCCCTCTTGCCATCCTCAGCAGTATTTACCGGCCAACTAAAAATGCATAAAAACCAGCGTTGCTGAGTGAGTTCTAGTTTTAAAAGTGTTAAAGTACCTTGATTAGTTTATATATGAAAATACTCTTTTCATAAAACACTTCCTTTACTTTCGTACGTGAGCATACATCATACATACAACAAGGTATAACCTTATTCATTATCGTACGTTTCGGTCGTTTCGTACATTATTATTATCTTTCACTGTTTCTAGATCCTACCAAGCTTTACCCCATCGTGGCCCGAAGCCACCATTCCAGGCACAAAGCCTCCTCATTTACTGGCACGAAGCCACAGACTGTCCTGGCACAAAGCCACATCATCTTTGGGGTAAAGTGACAAGGATCATGTTTCGTACTATGGGTTCAGTCACCTAGACTGATCCCCCTGTGTGTGAACCCTCATGGGTTAAAATCGCACGTTATAACATAATGTTGAGCTGACAACTCTCAAAGAGGTGTGATCCTCTCTTCATTCTGCTTGCAAGCCTTTTCTTTCATTCGTTCTTTATGTTCCACTTTCGTTATCATTAATCTTATCTCTTTCATTAATGATGATACTTTACGTTTATGGTTATAAACACACCATGTAAAGTCACACATCAATATATCATAGCATAAGGAACATAAGAAAAAATCATACATAAGCATAACATCATCACACATTATCATACATGACATATCACACATCATTCATCACCAAAAGTCAACTTACATTACTCCCGAAAACATTCCAAGTCAATGCCTACACTTTACGATTTCCCTAAAATTCAGAAAAAGATTCTAAGTCTTAGACGCATGGGCACTATGCAGGCGCATGGCCTTCTGGGCGCATGGGAACACTTAGGCGCATGGGTAAGGTTCTGGGCGCATAGGCACTATTGGGGCGCATGGGCACTATTAGGGCGCATGGCCCAACACTTGGTCATTCTGGGAAACTTCTAAGTGCATGGGCACTATGCAGGCGCATGAGTGCCTGGGCGCATGGAAACACTTAATCGGATTTGGCCTCAACTCAGGCGCATGGTAACTATTTGGGTGCATGGGGTTTCTGGCGCATGGGACTTAGGCGCATGACAACTAACTTTAACTACCATCTTCATAATTCAAGCCCAACTTTAATTCTAACATGTTCTAAGCTTAGTTCTAACATTCTAAACATTAGGAACACATACACAACATCATCCTAACCATAAATCACCCAAATCATACCCCACCCGCATACACACATGCACATTCATACGGGTATACATACCCACTTTTGTAAAAACATGCATATAATCATTTCCAGCCCTAAAATCAATTAAAACATGTAAAAAGGGGGTCTAGAACTCACCTTTGGCAATCTTTCGGATAGACTCCTTCAAACCCGAATGCACTTATGAGTTCAAACACCTAAAAACCCACCAAAACACATAACCGAGCACACAAACACATATAAGCTCAACCCCGAGGCTAGAATCAGTCAAGAACACAAGAAAACACCATACACATACCTTGAATCTTGACTTCTCCTTCTTCTTCTTCAAAAACCCGAGAGCTTTCTACTCTTTCTCTCTCTAGAAAATCGACAGAAAGTTGATATGCAGGTAGAGTGGACGGCCATGCCCACTTTTGTACCAACTTTTGATACTCTTTGTCCTTTTGACACTTTTAACCCCCTCAACTTGGGTTAAATTATGTTTCCTTCTTTTATTCACGTTTATTCTTTCTTTCTCGTCTATTAAAAATTATCCGGGTGTTGCAAGTCCACCCCCGTATATAGGTTTCGTTCGTCCCCAAAACCTATTATTCCTCAAACAGATGAGGGTAATGTTGTCTTATTTCTTCTTCAGTCTCCCACGTAGACTCGGATCCCTTCCTGTGCTTTCACTGTACACGCGCAAGAGGAACCACTTTATTCCTTAACCTTTTTTCTTTACGGTCAAGGATCACCACTGGTTGCTCCACATAATTGAGTCGCTCATCAACCTCAATATCCTCCAGCGGTACCACCATATCCTCGTCGGCTAAACACTTTGTTGGTACACATGTCCCCAGTTCTAGTTTAGTGAGCTTCAATCTAATAGAACTTCTTCTTGTAACACATATGTAACGTTTGATCATTATAATGAGAATCTCTTCTATTTATGTTTATTGGTTGTTTACATGTTATATCTATTCATATCAATTATTAGTACACGCATATATGACAATGTTATATAGGTTTACAGTTGTTAGACATAGTTCTGAACCATTAAAGGTTCAAGAATGTGTTTAACTAAGTATCCTGATTCAGTCGCACGACTGGACCATGCGAATGGGCCAATCGAACGATTGAACCAGGTGATTGAGTGAATCGCTCGATTGAGTCATAAGACTGACTCAATCGTACGAATGAACCAATCGTATGACTCAGTCGCACGACTGAGCCAGTCGCAAGGCTCAGTCATACGAATGAGAGCTGTAACCTATAAATACCACTTAATTCGTGGAAAAATAAAAGACTTCGCATACTTGCAACCCTAGTTGACCCAGAGCGTCCTGTTCGTCCCTTCCAAGTTCATAAAACGTTTCAGATCATTCCTAATTCGTTCTTAACGTTTTCTAATCGTTAGGTTTGATCTTGTTAACGTTTTCCCTAATTGGATCACCAATCAAATAGGATTCCGCGCTATTTGATTTGGCTTCACGTTAAAATCAGTTAGTACTCCGTCCATACACGGTCCTAACAAGTGGTATCAGAGCATAGGCTCTTGATTATTCGTGGATTCAATCGTTTTTGTTAAAAAGTTTACGTTTTTAAGCGTAAAGATCCTTTCTTTCTGCTAAAAATCAAGTCTTTACGTGTGCATGTTCTGAAAATTCAATCTTTTTCGAGTTTCAGCCGTCTAGGGTGTAAAAACTTGCGTTTTAGGTCAAAGTGTCACACCCTCAAAATCCACGTGCGGAGTTTTACCGCGAGGCGTGCGAACAAACCAGGATCACAGTCAATAGTTACTCGGAACGACTCTATATGCTACGTTTAACATAACAAACCAAAGTTCAAACTTTAAACATCATGCGGAAGCGTATAGTAATAAAACAAACCCAAAATATAAAAATGTATAAAATGGCAAAACATTCGCCAACCAACTGTTTAAAACCCAAAATGTAAAGATAAACAAATGTATCATTGTTTAAGTGTTAGGATGCATGCTTGACTCGTGCAGTGCTCCTACTGGCAATCCAGATTAACGACCTGAGAATAGCATACTAAAAGTCAACACATTGGTTGGTGAGTTCAAGAGTTTGCGTATAAACATAACAGTTTAACAATAGTGATATATATAAGCATGTGTATTGTAATAGATAGCTAGTCCATTAACAAATAGATATTAATACATAGTGATTTCGCAATTGAAGCTGACTGTGTTATGTTTGCCTCCTGTCACGACTTCACCATATCGTGACAAATATTCATAGGACAAATTACACCCGGTTGACCTCGAGTCACACAGGTGGGGCTCGTCAGACCCAGTAGTACTACCCAAGTTTCCCCGCTATTCAATATTAACAATTCGAAAGTGTGAGGACTTTATCATGGTAAACAGCACTATATTAATATCATACACATCTTAAATATAAAAAGCGTTGTAAAGTTACCAGTATGCTATCTCCCCCAAAAGAGATTGAGTAAAACAGTGGGGCATGAACTCACCTGATACACGTATTGAGTACTAGAGTTTTACTTGAAAGAACAAGTGGGCAGTCAACCCTCAGAGGTTACCTAGATCATGTAAGTACATGAGTATGTGTAAACAGAGAATATGAGAAACCCTAAGTGCACTATAACCAAGGACTCAAGGTTTTAGAAGAATAGACATGTTTGACCCAGTTGACCCGTTTGACCCGTTGGTGACATTATGTGTTGTAAACCATTTAAACAGACATGAGCATATACCATACATGGTTAACATCCCAATGAATCACCTATGGTGCTATATTCCCAATGCATTGCTTAAATAATCATACTATGCACATATCATACAAGTCATGTAAGTTCTTAGCATCTAGCATACTCAGTGTGTTCATAATACAACTAGTGTATCATATAAAAGGTCGGATCATGCATAACCTACTTATATGACCTATAACCATGAATTAGCATATACGGGTCAAAACTGATAATTCACCAAATAATCATCCATAATAACCACAACACATTCAATATGTCCAATACATACCACATATATCAAGATGATTGATTTCCAGTCCCAAACATGATGTCCTAGTTACTAATCAACATACCAAACCATACATGATCATCAAAGTGCATAAATCACCCAATAACCAAATAAACATTCCATAACCCAATTAACAGATTCTACCACTTTAGGCATCCACAACAATCATTCTAGTATGACCCTAAAGCCATGAATAAGTCCAATCCCCAATATCCAATGTTCATGCACAATAAAGTTTCCCTTTTGGGAAAGTTCATCCCAAAACCTACTAAACACCCAATGAACATACAATTCATCAATAATATACTATTTCAAGCTCATAACAACAACTAACTATGATCAACAACATCAAACTAGCATGATTCATTCATCCATATATAAAAAGTTTCTACTTTTGGCAAGACATGAACAACAATATCCAACCTAAGATTTCTAGCATTCATAGCAACAATATAGCATTCATATCATAATCCCAATGTTCATACAACATCATTAACACCCTAATATCATCAATTCATCATTGAATTATCAAGTTCATGCACAAAAGTTACTATTAATAGTAAGGTATGAACAAGGTTCTCAATTCACCAATTTCTTGCATAATTCATGTTTTGTAGCATTCATACTAACTAATTATCATCCCAACAACATCAAACAACAATCAATTCCATAAAATACCTAAAATTTTCGAATTAGGGTTCATATTCATCAAGATTCATGATCAATCAACCAAAAGTGTAGTTTTCTTGCATAATCAACTTAAAAACACATTACAAAGAGTTAAAAACTTAACTTTTATAAAAAAATACAAAATGCAAGGTTTAGAGGGGGTATTCTTGTAAAATGATTAAAACAAAATAACCCCTAGCCCCCACCTTCTCCCAAAATCACGACCTGCACATCCTCCAGCCCTCTTTCTGCGATTTTCAGCCTAGAAGCATCAATTCATCACGGTTTTGATCAATCTCAAGCCCTAGAACGCGATTTGGACCTTCATTAACAAGTACACACATGAATTGAAGGTTAGTTTTGTTGTTTTTATGGTTTTTCCATTAGGGCCGAAGACTATACTCTAAATTGATGTTCATGGGGCTGAAATCTTGATGTTTTAAGTGTGTGAAAAACCTCGTTTTCAGCAGTCCCAGTCGCACGATTATCTCAATCGTACGACTGAAGTCCTGTCGCTCAGTTCAATCGTCCGATTGAGTCAGTCGCTTGTTCAATCGCCCGGTTGAGTCAGTCGGTCTGTCCAGTCGCTCAAGTGTCATAATCGCCTGTCCAGTCGCCCGATTGAGTTTCAATCGCACACTATTTGTGTCAGTCGCCTGCACAGTCCTATGACTAAGTTCAATCGCACGATTGTGTCTCAGTCTTTCCTCAGTCGCCCTTCCAGTCGCATACTCAGTCTGTGTTTTTTTTCAAGTTTAAGTTAAATTCATCATGGACTCCGAGAATTTCGCGTTCTCAGCAGGGAAAGACTCAAGGATCCAGAACTTACTGCTACTGGAGAATGAGATTGGTAACCATAATAAGCCACCTAAGCTTCTTTCAATTGATGAGTTCCCGCAGTGGAAGCAGAGGTTTGAGATTCATCTCAATGGCGTGGACACTAATCTTTAGAATGCTATTGAAACTGGTTACACCATGCCAGTTGGTGCTGATGGTATACCCTTAACGTTGAGTGGATTGACTAATGCTCAAAAGATTGCCTACAATGCTGAAAAGAAAGCTTACGCGATGCTCACTCAGTCTATTCCTAAAGAGATCTTCCATCAGTATTCTGAGCATAAACAAAGTAAGAAATTCTGGAAAGCTCTGGAGAAAAGGTATGAAGGGAGCTCAACTCTTAAGTCCTTGAAGGCCAAAGCACTTAAGAAAGAATTTGACAACTTTTCTGCTATTGGGAATGAGAGTCTGGATGATATCATTGACCGCTTCTATCATCTGATGAGTGAACTTCACACTCATGGGGTAACCACGTCTAAAGAATAAAAGGTCTCTAGTTTGGCAGACTGGCTTCCAGAAAAGTGGGATTCATTTATTTCCACCTTGAGATACAATTCAGTTCTTGAGACATTGGATATAAATGACTTTATCCGGAAACTGCGAGAGGAAGAAGTTAGACACAAGTATAAGGCAAAGAAGGGTTCTTATACACAGGATCCTACACTCTACAATGTTACTCCTACTGCTACTTCTACCTCCAAAACCTCCAGCGCTCCTCCGCAAACTGCTTTTGTGTCAAATGCATCACCATCTACTGATCAAGGCTCATCATCTGCTAGTGAGTCGCATAGTGCATCTGGGGTTCTACAAAGTCCTATAGTTACTCAATCAACGGAGTTAATGACTGAAAATTTTGGAAAAGTAACTGTGGAAGTTGCAAAGGAGCACATGGATCTACTTGCTGCGGTAGTTCATTCCTATGATGGTTTAGTGGTTGGAAAGATTGGAAACTGCCATCTGGCTGATGAAGACTACGAGCAGGTGGATGAGAATGAGCTGGAACGGATGGATATAATGTGGGCTCTCGTGAGTGCTGTGCGACGAGCAAAGAAATTTGTAAAGAAAACAAGTCAAAATCTGGTGGCTACAAAAGACACTACTTTTGATTTCGACAAGTCAAAAGTCACCTGCTTTAACTGTGGAGAAAAATGCCACTTCAAAAGGGAATGTGTCAAACCTAAGAAGACTGGCAACGGGATTCCATTTTCATCTTTCCACAAACAAGATAAGGAGAAAAAGGCAGCTTCAACAAGCAACGACTCCAAAGCTATGGTTGCGCAAGGTGATGAAGGACAGGATTGGTCCTTCAGGTTCTTATCTGACAGTGAAGCCAACATAGCATCTGTGGATGATCTAAATGAAGACTCAACGAGTGAGGGGGAGAGCTCAGCTGAGATTGATACTGCTGAAATGGATGAGACTTTAGCTGTCGTTAACCAGATTGTTAAGAATGAGAGGAATGCTGAATTTGAAGCACAACCACAGTCTCAAAATGCTTTCATGGCCGGAACGTCCACATCTGCACAGGTAGAATCAAAAGATGAACTGTTTGCTAAACATTCCTGTGTTGAATGTGAAAAATTTAGGGAAAGTATTGACTTAAAATTTGCTAGGTTATTAGATCATAATGATAACTTAGTAAATGACCTAAAATTGTGCACTGAGGCTAACAAAGTTTTAAAACAAAATGAAAGCAGTTACAAAGAAAAGGTTGAGGCATTAAAGAAACAATTAAAAGAGACTGAAATTGTTGTACTCAATCAAGAAAATGATATTAAATTCTATTTAAAGACTCTTGAAGAAACTAAAAAGGATAAAGCAGTTGAACAAATTGAAAATGAGTCTTTAAAACAAAAACTTCATAGTCTTGCGAGCTCCTCGCATATTTTGAAAAACTTGGTTAAGGAACGCAACAACGGGGAAGGTTTGGGATACAGAGTTGTGCCTCCACCACATGAGATCCTTTTGAATACCAAACAACGTCCAATTAATGATAACTTCATAAAGGATCATGTGGTGACAACTCCTCTGGTCATTGATCCGGACACAGCAGTTAACTCTGCCCCTCCGGTTTCTGACCAGGAAGCATCATCATCATGCACAACTGGCACACAAGTCACTGGAAACCAGGTGGAAGAGAATGTTCAAGCATATCTTGGGTTGGGTCAAAAATTGACTACCACACAATCTAAGATTTCCAAAACCACTCAATCTAAACTAGTGAATCAAGATGCCTACCATCTTCCAAGATAAAACAAAAATAATGTTAAACAAGTTAAATTTGTCAAGGAAGGTGAAAGCCTTAAAAGTAAGAACAAAAAGGAAAGACCAGAAGTTTACTCACCGCCCCACAAGAGATCTCCTAGCCCTAATAAATGGAGGTCCTGCTATACTTGTGGACAGTGTGGTCATATCTCTACCAATTATCCTCGCTATCAGACTCCAAGATTTAAGATTGAGTTAAACAACGAAGTTAAACAAGGTTCAAAACAAAGATCTAAGACTCCTGGTAGATCAAAAACTCCTATTAGGTCTAAAACACCTTCTAGGTCGGTTTCATCTCCTCCCCGCCAAAAGCAACACAGACAAGTCACTGAAAAGCCTGTGATGCCAGAGGCAAAACCTGTTTTTGAATCTAAACCATATGCTCAAACTGTAAATCAGTCTAAGGTTTACCACAAACAATCCTTTCACAAGGATGGTTTGTGGAAAGCCAAAACAACTGATGTGTCTGAAAGCAAGGACAAGCTGAAAGTTGATATTCCACCCACTGATAAAGGACAGTGGGTCGAGTTCATGATGGTTGATGCCTCCGGGAAACCCAAGCCAGTCAAGGCTTGGGTCCCCCTCCTTAATTGATTATTTTCTCTTATGTGCAGGTTGTCCGCTATAGTGCGTCTACAAATACATGGATAGTAGATAGTGGAGCTTCCAGGCACATGACGGGAAATAAGTCCCTCCTTCACAATGTCAAACAAATTAAAGGGGGACACGTTTCTTTTGCGGGAAACAAAGGAGGATACATTACCGCTCACGGAGTTGGTAATGAAAAGGTAAGGTTCGACAAAGTCAATTTCGTTCAGCAATTAGAAAACAATTTGCTTTCTGTGTCTCAGATTTATGACAAGGGATTCAAAGTCATGTTTGACAATCGCAAGTGTTACATTCTGAAGAAAGAAATGGAAATTCCAGAGGAGCAGGTATTAACGTCAGCATCTAGATATAATGACCTGTATGTTCTAGACATGTCTAATGCTTCTACTAGTGCTTCTACTGTTCAATGTTTCTTGTCTAAAGCTACAGAGAGGGACTCCATTTCGTGGCACAGAAGAATGGGACACATTAATCATAGGAAGATGAATCATCTGATTTATAACAACTTAGTTGATGGAGTTCCTGTCAAGAACTTCAAACTACCTAATTTTTATGTCTCATGCAAGAAAGGAAAGCAGACCAGGAAATCTCACAAGACCAAGCACGTCAATCCTATCGAGATGCCCCTGGAGCTACTACACATGGATCTTTTCGGTCCAGTCAGCACGAAGAGTATCGCTAGAGACTGGTACTGCTTCGTAGTCACTGATGACTACTCACGATTCTCGTGGTTGATGTTTCTGAAAGCAAAGTCAGAAACCTTTGAGTCATTCAAAGTGCTGGTCACCACTCTGGAATCACTTTACAAGCTGAAGGTTAGGAAAATTCGCTCAGACAATGGAACCGAGTTTAAGAATCAGTGGATGGATGCTTTCTGCAAAGAAAAGGGAATTGTTCATCAATTCACCTCTGCATACACACCACAGATGAATGGAGTTGCTGAGCGAAAGAACAGGAGCTTGATCGAGACAGCCAGGACTATGTTGGCAGACTCAAAACTGCTAGTGCAGTTCTGGAATGAAGCTGTTGCCAATGCATGCTACACACTTAATCGTGTGTCAGTAGTGAAAAGGCACGTGAAGACTTGCTATGAGTTACTACAGAAGCGTAAGCCTAACCTGGAGTATCTGGAACCTTTCGGTGCTCCTTGTACGCTTCTGAAGAAGACTCAAGAGGGCAAGTTTAATGAAAAGGCAGATCAGGGGATCTTTCTGGGATACAACATACCCGACAAACGAGTTTAAAACAACTCTACTGGTCAGGTAGAAGTATGGTGCAATGTTGATGTTCAACGTTTCACCATCCCCCCTGCAGGAAAAGGTCCATTGTCATTCTTTGACTACGATGGCTTTTTCAAATCATTCAATCTTCCTCAGATAGATTCAGATGATGATATTGCTACTCAGATGATGCACGATGTTCTAAACACACCGAATCTGGATACTAGCAATACAACACCTGCAAGTGGTTCATCGGGATCTATCATAGCTGATCAAGATGAAAGTGAGGTCTCATCAGAGGATGAAGAAGCAACTGAACCAGTACAGGCACCTAATGTTGATCAGGAAGGAAGCTCTTCAGCTGCTACACCCGTATCTGGAAATACAGATACTAAACCTCCAGTCATAACTATAGACTCTGAAGTTGTTGTTCCTACAACACCCATGACTAGGATCAGTACGAATCATCCACCAGATGCTATCATTGGTGATCTCCACTCCGGCATGCAGACGAGAAATCGGTTGTATACTGCGGATTACGCTGAAGTTATGGAAAAGGGCTACGTGAATGATGGGGCTTGCAGATGCTTTGTTTCTCAAGTTGAACCCAAACACGTAAGCGATGCCCTTAAGGATAAAGCCTGGGTCAATGCTATGCAAGAGGAGTTGCTACAGTTCAAGAAACTTGGAGTGTGGACATTTGTTGATCGACCCAGAGTGTCAAAGTGATTAGTACAAAATGGGTTCTAAAGTGCAAGAAGGATGACCAGGGTGTTGTTATCAGAAACAAGGCATGGTTGGTTGTTCAGGGCTTCAGGCAAGTCGAGGGAGTCGACTACAATGAAGTCTTTGCTCCAGTAGCTAGAATGGAAGCTATCCGCATCTTTCTAGCCTACGCCTCTTACATGAAGATCAAAGTTTATCAACTAGATGTTAAGAGTGCATTCTTGCATGGGGAAATCCGTGAAGAGGTCTATGTCAGTCAACCCGAAGGATTCGAAGATCCTTATCATCGGGACAGAGTATACAAGTTAGACAAGGCTCTGTATGGGCTACATCAGGCTCCTCGAGCTTGGTATGAAAAGCTCTCCACCCATCTGTTGAAACACGGTTTTTGCAGGGGTGTGATTGACTGTACATTGTTCATTAAAGAAAAGGATGGTGATTTGCTTATGGTGCAGATCTATGTGGATGACATCATCTTCGGTTCTAGAAACGAAGAGCTGTGTAAAGAATTCAAATCTGTGATGAAGGCAGAGTTTGAAATGAGCGCCATGGGAGAAATGAAGTTCTTCCTATGATTACAGGTGGATCAAACACCTACCGGTATCTTTCTTGTAAGGCCCCCTTCCCGGGCACCTCACAGTTGGTCATTCACAGCATAAAACATACATAATATAATTTTAAGCAGCGGAATTATTTTAACAAAAATCATCCATTCATTTAAAACACTGTTGTTAAGCAATACATTTTAGTTCATAAGTCACAAAATGATTAGTTGAATGAATTACAAAACAACAGTATCGTCAAAACATAAATGGATGTCAGTCTTGCCCGCCAAGTAGCCATCCCCGTGTGCCATCCTCAGCAACCTGTCACCTGCCAACTGGAAAATACATAAAAGTCAGCGTTGCTGAGTGAGTTCTAGTTTTATAGTTAAAATACTTTACTTTTCATTCAAAAACCGTTCCTCATTTTCATAGGTGATCATACATCGTACGTACACATAGGTAATACTTTCATTATCTTCATCATCGTTCAATTCGTACTTTTATCATTCCTCTTCAATTAAGCTGTGAGTCTTTTGCGACACCAAGTCGCTCACCTCTAAGCCAATCACAAAGATTGACCTACATACTGTGAGTCTTTTGCGACACCAAGTCGCTCACCTCTAAGCCAATCACAAAGATTGACCTACATCCTGTGAGTCTTTTGCGACACCAAGTCGCTCACCTCTATGCCAATCTCAAGGATTGACCCTGTGTGCATCCTTCGGGGTAGCGAACCCGCATCACAGTTGAGCTAACACCTGCCAGGGGTGTGCACCTCCATTCATTTGCTTGCAAGCCTTTCTTACGTTCATTTACGTTCCATTCTTCTTTATCATTAATCTTTCACTTTATTAATGATAATAATTCTTAATCATAATCATTCCACATAGAGTCATACAGTATTATTATTAATAAGTATAATAATAATAATAATACTAATAATATTATTAATAATATTAATCATAATCTTAATAATAGCCCTAATCATAATATTAATTAAAATATTAAGAAAAGGGATATTATTACATTCAAACATAATCATTCGCATTCAATAAAGTCCCAGTCAACAACCATGTGAAACCCTACTGCACAGACTCCAAGAAAAATCTATTAAAAAGTCTAAGTATTTGGGCGTAAGAGCCCTGTCTAGGCGTTTCACCACTGTCGGACTCACCAGCTTACACTTAGAAAATTTTTCAGACTCTGAGCGTATTAGCACTGCTGGGCGTATGAGCCCTGTTGGGCGTATTAGCCCTGTTGGACTTTTCATCCTACACATAGAAAATATTCTCTGGTCATACGACCACTGTTCAGACTTTTCACCTTTTTACTTAGTTAAATTCTCAGACTCATGGGTACTGTGGGACTCATGAGTACTGTGGGACTTATAAATCCCCATACTTAGAAATTTTCAGAATTATGAGTCTGGGCGTTTTAGAACTATTTGGACATATTACCTGCTTGGACACATGACCCCACTTAGCCTATTTCTAAGGCAAGTCCTTGGGCGTATAAGCACTATTGGACTCATTATCTTGTACTTAGTTGTTCTAAGTCTAAATTCCGGACACACGACTACTATTTGGGCTGGTTAGGCGTATTAGCAACCTGTTCATGTGTCTAATTCATATTCCAAATCCCAAACAACATAATGCCTAGTTCTAAACATGCACACATAGTTTCCAGGCATAAACTTAACATAAGCTTAAACCTACGTTCATCCCAAAACATATTCTATAACATACACATTCATAACATACGGGTATCATACCAAATTTATAAAAAAACATACTTAAATGCATTTTCCAGCCCCAAAACACTTAAAAACGAGTAAAAAGGGGTCAAGAAACTCACCTTTGTTGTTCTTCAAATTTCACACTCTTCACCCGAGCCTCTTCGACTGTTCTAACACCTAAAACACACACACCATACCACCCGAACACACAAGTCACATTTATAAGCACATATACGGGTCTAGAATCATCTAAAGCTTCAAAAACTTGAGATTTCTTACCAAAAACTTCAAGTTTTCAGATTCTTCTTCAAAAATCCCGTATCTTGCTCTTTCTCTCTCTAAAATATCGAGTTCTGCTTTCTTTTTCTGAAATCTTCGAAGATGGTAATGATGTGAACAAGAGTGGGTGGCCATACCACCTTTTGTATCAAAATTAATAGGAAGTTTGCCTATTTGGCACTTTTGGCCCTTCCACAAAAGTAAACTTTTGTTTTCTTTCCTTTTTCTTTCTATTTCATTCTTTTAGTTTCTTGCTAAAAAAATACGGGTGTTACAAGTCCACTCCCTTATATGGGTTTCGTCCCCGAAACCTGTTATTCCTCAAACAGATGTGGGTAATGCTGTCTCATTTCTTCTTCAGTCTCCCACGTAGACTCGGATCCCTTCCTGTGCTTCCACTGTACACGCACAAGAGGAACAACTTTATTCCTCAACCTCTTTTCTTTACGATCAATGATTGCCACTGGTTGCTCCACGTAGTTGAGCCTCTCATCCACCTCGATATCCTCCAGTGGTACAACCATGTCTTCATCAGTTAAGCATTTTCTCAGATGAGATACATGGAATGTGGGATGAATTCCACTTAACTCATCTGGCAATTCAAGTCGATAGGCTACCTCTCCTACTCGTGCGACAATCCGGAAAGGTCCTATATATCTCGGGCTTAGCTTACCTCGTTTCCTGAATCTAATGATTCCTTTCCAGGGCGAGACCTTCAACATGACTCGGTCACCAACCTTGAACTCTATCGGTCTTCGCCTCTTGTCAGCTTACGACTTTTGCCTATCTTTTGCCGCCTTCATGAAGGCTTTGATCTTTTCTAATTTCTCAGTCGTTGCTTCAATCACCTCAACACCTCCTAATTCTTTCTGCCCAATGTCTCCCCAGCACACGGGCGTCCTACATCTCCTACCGTATAGCATCTCGTAAGGTGGCATGCCAATACTGGCATGATAACTGTTGTTGTACGAGAATTCTGCTAACGGTAAGCGGTCGTCCCAACTTCCTCCAAAATTGATCACGCACGCCCGAAGCATGTCTTCGAGTGTTTGGGTCGTCCTCTCAGACTGACCGTCTGTCTGAGGGTGATATGCTGTACTAATGTGTAGTCTCGTCCCCATTGCATCATGAAATCTTTTCCAAAACTTGGAGGTAAACCGGGTGTCACGATCAGACACAATAGACACCGGTACACCATGACGAGCTATAATTTCTTTGATGAATAGATCCGCCAATCTCTCAGATGAGTACATTTCGCGGATCGGTAGGAAGTGGGCACTCTTGGTCAAGCGGTCAACTATCACCCATATGGCATCATACCCTTTTGGGGTACGTGGTAATTTCGTAATGAAGTCCATGGTGATGTGCTCCCACTTCCACTCGGGTATATCCAACGGTTGGATTTTCCCGCAGGGTTTCTGGTGTTCCGCCTTCACTTGTAAACAAGTCAGGCACTTACTCACATACTCCACTACGTCACGTTTCATGCCCGGCCACCAATAATCTTTCTTCATATCGTGGTACATTTTGGTAGCACCGGAGTGAATGGAGTATCGGGTCTTATGGGCCTCGTCCATAATTCTACCACGTAGATCCCCGTATCGAGGAATCCACATTCGCCCAAATCGGGTCTTAACACCAAGAGTGTTCTCACCCAATTCCGTAACTAGACTCTCATCCTTTCAGAGTTAAGACGATCTTCTTTCAAAGCCTCGTCTTGAAACTCCTTAACCTGTATCATCACGTCGGAGGTCATGATTAACTGATAAGCCTTCACCCGAATCGGCTCAGGCCTTTCTTTTCGGCTAAGGGCATCGGCCACCACGTTGGCCTTGCCCGGATGGTAATGGATTTCGCAGTCATAATCCTTTATGAGTTCCAACCATCGCCTTTGCCTCATGTTTAGATCTTTCTGCTCGAAGAAGTACTTCAAGCTTTTGTGGTCTGTGAAGATGGTGCACCTCGTCCCGTATAGGTAGTGCCGCCAAATCTTCAACGCAAAAACCACCGCAGCTAGTTCTAGATCGTGTGTGGGATAGTTGACTTCGTGGGTTTTCAGTTGTCGAGATGCATAGGCTATTACCCTTCCACGTTGCATCAACACGCAACCTAGCCCAGAATAAGATGCATCTGAATAGACCACTAAGTCTTCATTCCCCTCGGGCAAAGTCAAAACAGGATCTTGTGTTAGTCTTGCCTTCAACTCCTCAAAGGCAGTCTCCTGTTCTCGACTCCACATGAATTTCACGTCCTTACGAGTCAGCTTAGTCAAAGGTGAGGCTATTTTGGAGAAGTCTTGAATAAATCTCCTGTAATAGCCCGCCAATCCCAAGAAGCTACGAATTTCGGATGGCGTCTTTGGTGATTTCCATTGCATCACAGCCTCAACCTTTGCTGGGTCCACCATTATTCCTTCTGCATTCACTACGTGACCCAGAAATTGCACCTTGCGTAACCAAAAGGCGCACTTGGAGAACTTGGCGTACAATTTCTCCCTTCTCAACGTTTCCAGTACTTCCCGAATGTGACCGGCATGCTCTTCTTCGCTTCTCGAATAAATCAGGATATCATCGATGAACACAATCACTGATTTATCTAACATTGGCCGACACACTCGGTTCATCAAATCCATAAAAGCAGCCGGCGCATTAGTCAACCCAAAAGACATGACAAGAAACTCGTAGTGACCATAGCGCGTACGAAAGGCTGTTTTAGGGATATCCTGCTCCTTCACCTTCAGTTGACGGTAGCCCGATCGAAGATCTATCCTTGAAAACCAATTGGCACCCTGAAGTTGATCAAACAAGTCATCGATCCTTGGTAAGGGGTATCTGTTCTTCACCGTCAGCTTATTCAGCTCGCGGTAGTCGATGCACATCCTCATACTACCATCCTTCTTCTTTACGAACAGAACCGGAGCACCCCAAGGTGAGATACTCGGTCGGATAAACCCCTTATCCAGCAGCTCCTGCAACTGCTCCATCAACTCTTTCATCTCCGTCGGAGCCAAGTGATACGGTGCTTTTGTGACAGGTTGGGCACCCGGTATCAGGTCGATCTGGAACTCGATCTCGCGGTCAGGTGGCAATCCCGACAAGTCTTCGGGAAACACGTCTGGAAACTCACACACAACCGGAACGTCGGATAGTTGTGGTGTTGGCGTTTCCACATCCTTTACATAACATAGGTAGGCGCTGCACCCACGTCTTATACACTTCCCCACCACCGCCATCGAAATAACCTTCGGAATCATCGTCACCCGATCGCCGTATACCGTCACCAGACTTCCGTCAGATGCCGTCAGTCTAATCATCTTCTTTCGACATACGATATTCGCTTCATAGGTTGCCAACCAATCCATCCCTAGTACTACATCAAATCCACCTAGGGGCATCACATGTAATCTAGCAGCAAACCTATGACCTTCTAATTCTATGGTACAGTCCTCTATCACATCAGTAACTCTAGTTGACTTACCAATAACGGTTTCTACTTCAAAGGGCTCACTAATGCATTTACTACTAACAGGCAATTTAGCACAAAAAGTAGTAGAAATGAAACTCCTACTAGCACCAGAATCAAATAACACAGAAGCAAGAGTTTGATTTACTAGAAACGTACCTGACATGACATCGGGGTCCGTCCTAGCCTCCTCTCTGGTTATGGTAAAAACTCTGGCACATGCCTTCCGCCCTTCAGTTCCGGCCGTCTTCTTTCCCCCGGAACTCTCAGCCCTTGGCTTCCTTCAATCCTTGCTCATATGGCCCGCCTCACCGCAGGTGTAACACCTCAGATCCTTACAATCCTTCAGGATGTGGCCCGGCTTCCCGCACTTGAAACACACGTTGAGCCCCGATCTGCACTCACCCGTATGCTCCTTCCCGCACTTGCCACACCTTTTGGGCCCTGAGCTTGATGACCCCACCCGTCGGTCATCCATTCTCATCCTTTTGTTGTTCGGGGTAAAGCCACCACGCCCGAACCGCTTCCCATTCCAGTTTCGGTCACCCCCACCAGCCTTCTTCACCTCCGCATCTGCTACCTCCCTCTCATCGTAGAGTCTTCCAGCCAAATCCACTGCCGACCTAAACGTGCTTGGCCGAGCAGCAATCAAGTGCCTACGAATGTCGGCTGGTAGTCCCTGAATGTACCAGTTAATCTTTCGGGACACCGGCGTCACTTGATCCGGCACCAGCCTCGCCATCTCATTGAATTTGGCAGTGTACTGCTGGTGGGTCATGGTTTCCGCTTCGAGTTGCAGGAACTCCCTCTCAATCTTATCGAGTTCCCTGTGAGGACAGAATTCCTCAATTACCAGCTTCTTCAACTCGGACCACTTCATCTTGCTTATGGCCCTGCTGCCCTCAGCCTGGACAATATTGTCCCACCAACATAGGGTTAGTCAGTAAAGGAGTGGGTGGCAAACTTCACCTTCTGATCTTCCCGGCACTCACTGATCTCGAGTACCGCCTCCATCTCCTTTACCCACCGATGGGCAGCCGCAGCATTGCCATTTCCATCAAAAGTCGGGGCCTGCACCTCTGGAATGCCCCGTAATTGCATCCCTTGGTCGGCACCCCTACCGCATCATCTTCCTCTTCATCAGATACTACTATCTCTGGATCCGGTCGTTCCTCTCCTCCCTTGCTTTCCTTCCCAGTTGACCCTCTTCTATCCTCCTTCTCCTTTCTCTCCTCATTCCTCACAACACGAATAACATCAGTCACCACAGATGGCATAACTGCCTGCAGGACTTGGTGTACCTCATCAGCAATCGCCTCCCTAGCTGAGGTATTCAGGCTCGCATTCTCAATTTCTTCATTCCGGTCAGGAACCTCAGGGTTCACAGGAGTCGTCTCAGGAGCTTTAGTACTGTTCCTAGTCGTACGCGGACGACCTCTACCTCTAGCAGCCTTAGAAGGTTTCTTCCCAGCCATTTTCCTATGCACTATAAGATTCAAACACTAAAACAGTCATTCAAGGAAACAGCTCAGTTTATGTCAAGTATAGTAAGTCCCTAATTACAGTGGCCAGTTGTGATTAGCCACTTACTTTACTCTTCACACCCCAAGCATCTCCTATCCTGACTATATCAGTATCTAAATCTACTAAGAACACATAAATCATATAGCACACGCACATCATACTAATTAACTTTTAAGAAAACAATACCTGATGGAACATGGCTACTCGGGCTGACATCCCTCTTCTTGTCCCATTTTCAGTTTAAGTTAAGGTTTATTTTTAAAAAATTTACCCGTTTCACTTAAACTTTAGCTCTGATACCAACTTGTAAGGCCCCCTTCCCGGGCACCTCACAGTTGGTCATTCACAGCATAAAACATACATAATATAATTTTAAGCAGCGGAATTATTTTAACAAAAATCATCCATTCATTTAAAACACTGTTGTTAAGCAATACATTTTAGTTCATAAGTCACAAAATGATTAGTTGAATGAATTACAAAACAACAGTATCGTCAAAACATAAATGGATGTCAGTCTTGCCCGCCAAGTAGCCATCCCCGTGTGCCATCCTCAGCAACCTGTCACCTGCCAACTGGAAAATACATAAAAGTCAGCGTTGCTGAGTGAGTTCTAGTTTTATAGTTAAAATACTTTACTTTTCATTCAAAAACCGTTCCTCATTTTCATAGGTGATCATACATCGTACGTACACATAGGTAATACTTTCATTATCTTCATCATCGTTCAATTCGTACTTTTATCATTCCTCTTCAATTAAGCTGTGAGTCTTTTGCGACACCAAGTCGCTCACCTCTAAGCCAATCACAAAGATTGACCTACATACTGTGAGTCTTTTACGACACCAAGTCGCTCACCTCTAAGCCAATCACAAAGATTGACCTACATCCTGTGAGTCTTTTGCGACACCAAGTCGCTCACCTCTATGCCAATCTCAAGGATTGACCCTGTGTGCATCCTTCAGGGTAGCGAACCCGCATCACAGTTGAGCTAACACCTGCCAGGGGTGTGCACCTCCATTCATTTGCTTGCAAGCCTTTCTTACGTTCATTTACGTTCCATTCTTCTTTATCATTAATCTTTCACTTTATTAATGATAATAATTCTTGATCATGATCATTCCACATAGAGTCATACAGTATTATTATTAATAAGTATATAATAATAATAATACTAATAATATTATTAATAATATTAATCATAATCTTAATAATAGCCCTAATCATAATATTAATTAAAATATTAAGAAAAGGGATATTATTACATTCAAACATAATCATTCGCATTCAATAAAGTCCCAGTCAACATCCATGTGAAACCCTACTGCACAGACTCCAAGAAAAATCTGTTAAAAAGTCTAAGTATTTGGGCGTAAGAGCCCTGTCTAGGCGTTTCACCACTGTCGGACTCACCAGCTTACACTTAGAAAATTTTTCAGACTCTGGGCGTATTAGCACTGCTGGGCGTATGAGCCCTGTTGGGCGTATTAGCCCTGTTGGACTTTTCATCCTACACATAGAAAATATTCTCTGGTCATACGACCACTGTTCAGACTTTTCACCTTTTTACTTAGTTAAATTCTCAGACTCATGGGTACTGTAGGACTCATGAATACTGTGGGACTTATAAATCCCCATACTTAGAAATTTTCAAAATTATGAGTCTGGGCGTTTTAGGACTATTTGGACATATTACCTGCTTGGACACATGACCCCACTTAGCCTATTTCTAAGGCAAGTCCTTGGGCGTATAAGCACTATTGGACTCATTATCTTGTACTTAGTTGTTCTAAGTCTAAATTCCGGACACACGACTACTATTTGGGCTGGTTAGGCGTATTAGCAACCTGTTCATGTGTCTAATTCATATTCCAAATCCCAAACAACATAATGCCTAGTTCTAAACATGCACACATAGTTTCCAGGCATAAACTTAACATAAGCTTAAACCTACATTCATCCCAAAACATATTCTATAACATACACATTCATAACATACGGGTATCATACCAAATTTATAAAAAAACATACTTACATGTATTTTCCAGCCCCAAAACACTTAAAAACGAGTAAAAAGGGGTCTAGAAACTCACCTTTATTGTTCTTCAAATTTCACACTCTTCACCCGAGCCTCTTCGACTGTTCTAACACCTAAAACACACACACCATACCACCCGAACACACAAGTCACATTTATAAGCACATATACGGGTCTAGAATCATCTAAAGCTTCAAAAACTCGAGATTTCTTACCAAAAACTTCGAGTTTTCAGATTCTTCTTCAAAAATCCCGTATCTTGCTCTTTCTCTCTCTAAAATATCGAGTTCTGCTTTCTTTTTCTGAAATCTCCGAAGATGGTAATGATGTGAACAAGAGTGGGTGGCCATACCACCTTTTGTATCAAAATTAATAGGAAGTTTGCCTATTTGGTACTTTTGGCCCTTCCACAAAAGTAAACTTTTGTTTTCTTTCCTTTTTCTTTCTATTTCATTCTTTTAGTTTCTTGCTAAAAAAATACGGGTGTTACATTTCTGCATCAGACTAAGTATGTCGGTGACATTCTGAGTCGCTTTGATATGGAAAATGTCACTGCTGCCGGTACCCCACTCGCCACAAACCATGATGTGGTTCCTGATGAGAATGGGGATTTGGTGGATGCCACTACGTATCGTGGGATGATTGGATCTCTTATGTACCTCACTGCCTCGCGTCCAGATATCATGTATGCCACATGTTTGTGCTCCCGATATCAAGCGAAACCCAAAGTAAATCATCTGATTGGGGTGAAGAGGATTTTTCGTTATCTGAAGGGTACTCCAACACTGGGGTTGTGGTATCCTCATGATGATGACTTTGAGCTAACGGCGTATAGTGACTCGGATTATGGAGGCTGCAAAATGAATTACAAGTCTACGTCAGCAGGATGTCAATTTTTCGGAAGGAGATTGGTAACTTGGCAGTGCAAGAAGCAGACATCAGTTGCTCTATCTACCTGTGAAGCTGAATATGTTGCCACCACCAGCTGCTGCTCTCAAATCATTTGGATACAACAGCGAATACGGGACTACGGTTTGCATTTCACTTCTACTCCTATATTTGTTGATAATTCTACTGCAATTGCAGTAACTAAAAATTCGGTCCAACATCCTAAGACCAAACACATAGGCATAAAGTATCACTTCATACGCGACTGCTATGAAAAACATTTAATTGATGTGGTGAAAATAAACATGGATTTTCAACGCGCTGACCTCTACACCAAACCGTTTGATAAACCCAGATTTTTTTATCTGTTAGAGGTCAACGGTGTTAAAAAGAAAAGTGACGTTATCTCCAAAGACACAGTTGCATAGTCCGACACTAGTTCTGTCTTTAGTTTATTCTTCTTTTTATTTTTTTAATTTTTTTAATTTCCTTGTTTTATAAAAATCCAAAAACACAAAAAGATTTTCTGTTTTAGAATTTTAGGGGGAGATTAGGTTATATTCAGTATTTATTTACTCAAGAAAAAGGGGGGAAGGGCAGATAATCTAAAAGGCGAAAACAACATAGACAAGACTGAAATTCTACACAATGAAAAGTGATAGTACATAGGCATCTAGTTACTTGAAACATCAAAAAGATTTTATTTTGTTAGAATTTTTAGTTTCATTAAATCACAGGAAATTGTGAGTTAGAGGATTCTAAGTCTAACAAGATCGTGAAAATGATAGTACGCTTGTGTGTTACTGTAATTACACGGAGAAAGTTGATCTAGGGAGGTGCTAGTTCACAATACGATGTGTCGGTAGATTCAACACAATAGACCAGTAGACTTCATTGGTGAACTTAATCTAAACTAAATGGTTCAACCAACTGTGGGTTCCCATCTTATCACTGGTTAACACAATCAGCTATTTCCAATAAGGGATAACGAGCAAATAAACGCCACCAAAGGTGTGCAAATGACCACAAAAAGAGCAAAGCATAAAAAAAATGAATACAAGCGCAATCAAACTGATAACAAAATGTTGTTGGTGCGTTATGTGAAAATATATGAAATGCTCTAAAAGGAGATAGGTTGTGTGCCTCTCTGCTGTGCGATGACACTGACCTGAGGATAAGCATAACCTACATATTCTAGAATTCATTGTTGTTTGCCGCCTCTCTGCTGTGCGATGGCACTGACCTGAGGCTTGGCTTCTCTTTGAAAGGTCTAAGAATAGTCTCTTCTTGTCAAAATACCTATAGACCGCTCAAAAGTCCTCTAAGGAAGGATGATTACCATATAAGCGTGGGATCCACAAATGTTGTTTGAAATAATATAACTTAATTCATCACCAACGCGTGTCAAAAGTCTGTGTATGGATTTAAGTGGACAAGTATACTGACAATCGTCGTGGATGCACCGACTAAAGTTGATAATCAAAGTACGATCCGTATCATATCAAGCATGATTCCCAGTTAGAACTTAGAAGTATCAGATGAACGAAAAACTATGATATGTAAATATGTTAGTTTTCTTTTCGAGAAATATAAAAGGTTCCAAGTAATTTAGTTTATGCATGTATGATTCCATTTGAACCGGTCTTGAAAATGATGTTAATGCTAATAGGATTATCTACCCAACCCTAACAAAATCACAAAAATATTTTCATTCTGTTACTTAGTTTAGTGTTTTTACTTTAGTTGTTAAGTGTGTCAGCGTCGGACTATGCTATGCTATTCATTGTTGAAAACGTCATAAACTGAACTTAACGTTTAATCAATAATAACTTGTTTCTGAAAGGTTAAAAGGATCACGTCTGAGGTGATCAGGTGGATAAATGGATCACGTCTGAGGTGATCGGGTGAATATATGGGTCACGTCTGAGGTGATCAGGTGGATAAATGGATCACATCTGAGGTGATCAATCTGTTGTATTAAAATGGTCATGTCTGAGATGACCAAATTACTCATAAAGTTTTATCTACTGTTAAATGGAAAATGTCGTATGGTAAGATGGTTAAAATGTCACAAGTTTGGCCATTCACACGACTGAATCAGAAGTATTATCCAGTCGTCCGATTGGAACATACGACTGAGTAAAGTCGCACGAATGGGCAGTGCGAATGAATCCAATCGCACGATTGGAGGTGACCGACTGTAACAGTTGTTTGGATGAAGCTCAATCGCCCGAATGGAGATGAACGATTGGGTAAATCGCACGACTGAGACTCAGTCGCACGACTGACCTATACGACTAGGCTTAGTCGCACGACTGACCTAAGCGACTAGGCTCAGTCGCCCGACTAGGATTTGCCCTAGTATAAATACAGGTCGAATCAGCATCAGTCGCTCATTCACCCAAATCGCCCCCCTTATTCGCACGACCTAAACGAACCTCTGCCAAAATTTTGTTTGATTCATATCTTCATCTATTTGTGTGTTTTAACGTTCAAGTGTTCTTATACAGGTAATGTTCGAGATGTTTCATCAATAGAACCATTCAATGCAATCCAGAATCACTCGAATTTTAACCTAACAGTAACCGAGAACTTAATGAACAAATAGACCATCAAAACAAAGCTAAAAGTTCAAACAAAACTTAAAATATGCTTAATCAGTCGTTTCTGAGTGTAATGAGCCTAAGTTTGACGTTTAACATCAAGTATAGCTCAAAACAAGAATTTGAATGGAAAAACCGTCGAGTAGGCGACTGGACACACTGATGAACTTCAATCGCCCGACTGAGAAGACGACTAGTCTCAGTCGCACGACTGAGATGGACGAATGGTTCAGCGCACGACTGAACTATACGACTAAGTTCAATCGCACGACTAAGTCCATTCGCTTGACTTAGTCGCATGTATGAACCCATTCGCACGTATAAAGCTCAGTCGTCCTACTCAGTTGCACGACTATGTTCATTCGTTTGCTCAGTCGCACGACTTGACCAAGGTGTAAAGTTCATTGACTCTAATTTGCTATCTTCAACATGCACTAACGTTTACTTACATTGTGTGACAGATGGCAAGTCGCTGGGTAATGAGCACGAAGCACAACATCTGTGCTCATGTGGATTTGACATCCAGGAATGCGGCAGAGTTCTCAGGCATTATCGCATTCTTGAGGAGATCGAGGATCTTCAAAGCCATATCCACTCCCTGCACTCCTTATCGCTCCGTACAGCAGGCATTCTGGGAGAATGCGGCTGTAGACAGATCCGTCAAGCCCTACCGCATCAGGAGCTCTATCTTTGGCCAGGCCATCGAGATCACAGAGGAGGATCTGAGGACAGTCCTTGAGTTTGGGGACGACAGTGACTGTCCCACTCGATTACACCCGCTGATGGTCCGAGGGTGTTTCCTACGGGCTAAGTATTCTGGGGACATCAACACAGGTATGCTCAACAAGAGCAATCTGTGCCCCCAGTTCAAGTACCTAGCCCATGTGCTGCTAAGATGCATTGCCTTGAGGAAAGGAGGCTTTGATGATCATCGAGGTTTCATCGAAGCCAAGGGGAAGGAAAGCTTCTGTATGTACCCGAGGTTTATACAGATGATCATCGATCAGAAGCTTCCCCAGCTTTCGAAACAGAAAGAGGATGTGGTCGTCCTGGAGGTCATGGACGACACGACATTGGGGAGAATGAAGGTTTACCGGGGGAAGCAGGTGAAGCCCCCGGTGAGGAGATTGTTTGGGCATCTGGCCCGAGAAGACTACGTGGCGCCGACGAAGAGGAAGTGGCACCACGATGACAGTGATTCTGATGTAGAGAATATGGCTCTACCCTCCGATGACTCCGATGACGATCACGACTCTGATCAGGGAGGAGATGGTCAGGGAGAACCCGAACCAGCTCCGATACACCCTGATTTTCATATGCAGGAGGAGGAGGAATCTGATAAAGAGCCACTTACCCGGACTGTGGGAAGTCGGGAAGTGGCAACTGAGCAGGGATTACGGGCGGTTGGCAGACGCCCGGGAGAGTCTGGGAGCTCTTCAGCCGATCCATCTTACACCCCAGCCTCTCCCAGCAACCAAGGGGGAGCCTCTGTGTCTAGGGGACACGGAGGAAACGCATGGCTCAGCCTCATGGGTTGAAGCCGAAACGCAGGAGGATTACCCTTATTACTATCTCCTCCACTCCCACCACTACAGCCACCACCATAACTACACCACCCACTACCATTACACCACCCACTACCACCTTACCATCTACTACCACAACACCACCCACTACCACCATTCCACCCTTCACAACCACTACTCATACTCCTCCACCTATATGCACCACCGCCACAGCTACCACCACCCATCACCCAGCAGAACCCTCATCTTTTCCCTCCTTTCCATCTGTATCACCTCTACCTCACAGTGGGGTAGAGGAACAGCTCTCAGCACTAAATCGTATGGTGCTGAGTCTGCTAGCAGCCGATGACGAGAAGACTGCTCAGATTTGTCAGTTAGTAGATCTTACTTCTGCACAATCTGAGCAGATATCTCAGCAGGCACAACTGATTGAGGAGCAGGCACAACATATTGAGCAACTGATTGAGGAGCAGGCACAACATATTGCTGCTCAGAGATCATAGATGTCCCAACTCCAGGAGCAAAATGTCATATCTTCTAAGAAGATTGAGGAGTTTGAGCCTTGCTTTAATATCATATGAAGGTACATAGAAGTAATTTGCCGATATGAGCGCGCTCTCATTGATAGAAGATATAAAATATATAAAACAAGATACAAGGCAATAGAGAAATTACTAGAGATAAACATAAAAGACTACAACAAACTTTGACTATTAATCTATACTATATATTTAAATGATTTGACTTAAATGATTAAGATATGTTGACTATTAATCCACACTCTTGCAAACGGCTATTGTGAGGGCTTGGGGTTTCAACTGTAATCATGATTGATGGCTAGTGTTTAGGAGCAAGTTGGCTCTAATACCAGTTTAACTATTAAAATGTATTACATCTTGGTTGGGTTGTATGTGCTATAGTGATACATAGGCGTATTAATAAAAATAATAATATTATACTCGAATACCTTTTATATATGCTAATTACATAACTAGTCCAATACATGAAGAGCTTTAAGCCGCATAAAAGAATTAGGGTTGTGGTTTGACATGTCTCTTCGCAAACTACTAAATTGGTCAAGATGGAATCAACATCTTGATTGTGTCAAAGTATATAAATCAACTTCTTTTATCCTTCTTCCATCATCATTCCTTAATCCGCCATGCAAAACTTAGTCTAATTAACGGTGAAGGAAGCTTTCTACCCGCTCTTCTCAGGTTCTCACAAGGTAACTGTTAATTTAGTAACCAAGATCGAAAATGAACAAGAAACTCTTTATTATGAACGTAACAACGAAGATGAGAAGTAGTATGCTTATATACTACTCTTATACAAGTAACAAACTCAACAAACTTTTAACTACATTTTAACAACTATAAAGTCAACATATTGACTTTTAAACCAATATCAACTAACTAACATATAATTTGGAATTACACCAACATACTCCCCCTAATTCCAAACTTCACTCCCCAGATTCTCAACTCCAATCAAAGCTCTCATTTCCATAAACTTCATCCTCGGTAAAGCCTTAGTGAGTATATCCGCCTTTTGCATGTCACTACACACAAACTCAACTTGAATCTGGTTCTTCTCAATACATTCTCGAATAAAATGATATTTTACATCTATGTGCTTTGATCTTCCATGAAAAATAGGATTTTTCATTAATGCAAGTGCTGAACGATTATCAACTTTAAGCACCGCTGCTTCTTGCTCTTCACAAGTAATCTCATCAAGCAAGCCTCTTAACCACAAGGCCTGGCAAGCAGCAGTTGCAGCAGCCATAAATTCAGCTTCACAGCTGGATAATGCAACAGTCGATTGCTTCTGTGATGCCCAAGTAACCAGTGCTTCATTGAAATAGAACATATTACCCGAAGTATTCTTTCCATCACCCTCATGATTACTATAGTTACTATCACTATAGCCAACCACGCCTGTTCCTTTACCTCTTTTGTACCGCAACCCAAAATGAATTGTACCTTTTACATAGCGGATAATATGCTTAACCGCTTTCATATGAGAATCCTTTGGACTTTGCATAAACCTACTCATGTAGCCTACTGCATACATCAAGTCAGGTCTAGTTTGGGTAAGATATCTTAAAGACCCAATCAACTTTCTATATTGTTTTGCATCAGCATCATTTCCTTCTTCCGATTTCCCAAACTTTAACCCGGGCTCTATTGGAAACTTAGAATCATTGCAGCCTTCCATATCTGCCAATCTTACAAGCTTAGTAGCATATGCAGCTTGCTTGATCAAGATATCACCTTGTCTTTGTGCTACCTCTATCCCAAGATAATAACACAACAACCCCAAGTCAGTCATATCAAACCTTTGTTTCATCTGCTGTTTAAAATCTTCAACTTCCTTTAAATCATTCCCAGCCACAATTAAATCATCTACATACACACCAAGGATAATCACTGAGGCTGGCCTTGCTCTTACATAAACAGCAGCTTCTCTTTGACACCTCACAAAGCCAATATCTCTAAGGACTTCATCCTAACGCTTGTTCCAAGCTCTTGGCGCTTGTTCAAGCCCATATAAATCCTTAAGCAACTTGTATACCTTCTGCTCAGACCCCTTCACTTCATAACTTGCCGGTTGTTGGACATACACATCCTCCTTTAACAACCTATGTAAAAATGCTGCTTTTACATCTAAATAGTACACACACCAACCCAATTTTGCAGACAAAGCCAAAATCACTCTGACCGTTTCAATTCTGGCCACGGGTGCAAAAACCTCCTCAAAATCAATTCCTTTATGCTTTGTCACATTGCCCGTAGCATCCCTCTTAATCTTGAATAACTACTTTAAACCAATAGGCCTTGCATGTGTTGGTAGATCAACCAATACCCAAGTTTTGTTTCTTTCTATAGCCCTTATTTCCTCATCCATTGCTGTTCTCCATACTTTCTCTTTAACAGCTTCATCATAACATAAGGGTTCCCCTTCTTGTGCAAGCATCAATCTTTCATGATCTTCTCCTTCTATTCCTTCAACACCAGTCTCCAATACTCCTTACAAGACATAATCATTCAACCTCGCTGGCAACACTGAGACTCTAGATGATCTCCTCACTTGATGAGGTTCCACTTCTTCATTCAAAGTATCTGGAGTCTGGTAATCACCATGACTAGCCTGAGCATCACCATATCCTGTGATTGCATCATGCTCAACTCCTCCTTCAGTGCCTTCATTATGCAAACCATGCACAAAGAACTCTGATCTTTCTGATCTTGCCTCAGAACCTTCACTTTCAAGAGTCTCAGAACACCACTTCCATTTCCTGGTTTCTTCAAAGTAGACATCTCGAGCAACCACAATCTTTCCTTTGTCTACATCATACATTCGGAAGCCTTTGGATCCTTCCTCTACTCCCAAGTAGACCATCAAAGTGCTTCTATCTTTAAGTTTTTGTAGGTGCGGTCTAACTATCTTTACATGTCCCACACATCCAAACACTTTAAGATGTTGAATATTGGGTTTTTTTCCTTTTAGTCTCTCATAAGGGGTAGAGAGCTTCAACGCCTTTGTGGATATCCTGTTGAGGATGTACACCGAGTGCCTCACCCCTTCTGCCTAAAAGTGCTGAGGTAAGCTCATGGTCTTTATCAGGCTTCTAGTCATATTCATCACCGTGCGATTCTTTCTTTCCACTGTTCCATTGTGTTGTGGTGTGTATGGAGTGGTTAATTGCCTGGTTATACCCTCATTATCACAGAACTTTGTGAACTCATGGGATGTAAACTCCCCTCCACGATCAGATCTTAGTATCTTTATGGTTGATTCTAGTTCCTTTTCCACCTTTTTCTTGTATATCTTGAAGTATTCCAGGGCTTTATCTTTTGTTTTGAGTACATAGACCCACATGTATCTCGTGCAGTCATCTACTATCAACATAAAGTACCTATTACCAGCTGTTGTTTCTGGGGTGATAGGTCCACATATGTCGATGTACAACAACTCTAATGGTTTTGCTGCTCGAAATTTGGACTTTGTGGGGAAAGCCCTCCTGGTTTGCTTTGCAGCCATGCAGACATCACAAACCTGTTTTGGTTTGTGTACTGGTTGAACACCCTCTATCATTCCTTTTGCTACCATTTCTTTTAGCACTTCAAAGTTAACATGGCCTAGGCGAGTATGACACAGCCAAGTGGTATCATCCAGTTTCACTTTCGAGCTAGAGAGAAGATTATGTGGTACACCTGTACTCAGATTGATTTTATACAATCTATTTGGAGATCGAGTAACTTTCATAAGTAATCCACCACACTTCTCATACACCCACAAGAATTGATTCTTCATGCGTACTTCACAACCTCCCTCGGTGAGCTGACCCAGGCTCAGGATGTTGCTACATAGATGGGGAATGTAGTACACCTCCGTGAGTACCCGTTGATCTCCATTTTTGCATTGAATTACAACTGAGCCTCTTCCTTTAATTCCCACTGTCAATCCATCACCAAATCTTATTCTTCCCCCGATCTTTTTATCAAGAACTGAGAAGACCGATAGATTACCTGTCATGTGGTTGGATGCCCCGTTATCCAGGTACCATAATCCTTCGGCCTTTCCCTCATCTTCATACTTGGATGGGATAAGTCTGGTTTCATTCAAGAACACCAATTCCTTTTGTTCTGTGTCTCGAGCCATCATCAACAGAGCGGTCATCAACTTCTTGAGTGAGATTGATCTCAGGTTCCTTTTTCTTTGTCGGGCATTCGGATGCATAGTGGTCATATACATCGCATTTGAAGCATTTAATCCGTGATTTATCCTTCTTCGGTCGATCTGACCGGGTTTGGGCCTTAGAGTTCTGATCATGCGTTTTTCCCTTATAGCTGCTCTTCCATTTCGACTTGTACGCCCGATCACTAGTCTCCTTCTTCTTGTTCTTGAACTCCTTTTGCTTCGCTTGCCACTCAGAGTGAGTGAGAAGCAATTGGTCATCCTTGATCGGGTTTTGCTTCACTTTCAGGTTGATCCTCTCTTCGAACGCCTTCAAACGACCAATTACCTCCTGGAAGGTCATTGTATCGATGTCAAGAAACTGTTCTATAGAGGCCACCATCTGAATGAAACGATCTGGTACAGAGTCGAGTAGCTTTCGAACGAGCACGCTCTCCTTAAAAGATGATGCAAGATCGCTTGCCTTGGAGGCGATCGCAGTAAGTTTCCCTGCGAAGTCATCCACTGATTCACTTTCTTTCATCCTGAGCGATTCAAACTCAGTCCTTAGAGTCTGCATTCGCGCCTTCTTCACTCGATCCACTCCAACGTATCTGGTCTTCAAGGAACTCCAGATCTCTTTCGCTGTTGTAAGATTTGCAACTTGGAGGATAAGATCCTCCGGCATTGCCTGGTAGAGATAGGCTATTGCCGTGTTGTTCTTCTTCGCATCAACCTGCGTTCCTTCTGGTGGTTCTATCGCCTCCCATAATCCATGCACATTGAAGATCACCTTCAATCGCACCGCCCAAATCGAGTAATTCGTGGGTGTTAGTGTTGGACATTGTAAAGGAGTTGATACCGTATCCTTGATCGTGATAATCTGATTGTTCGTTGGAGCATTCGCCATTGTTATCTTCTTCTGACGACCGTATTGAGCGCTGCACTCTGAATCACAACCCAATCCTTCCGATCATGAATTTTAGTGTCTGCGTGACTCGATCCCTTGAATAACCAGTTGCTCAATCACTGTCGTCTCCTTCTTCTTTAACCGGAAGCTCTGATACCAAATGTTAATTTGGTAACCAAGATCGAAAATGAACAAGAAACTCTTTATTATGAACGTAACAATGAAGATGAGAAGTAGTATGCTTATATACTACTCTTATACAAGTAACAAACTCAACAAACTTTTAACTACATTTTAATATTGACTTTTAAACCAATATCAACTAACATATACTTTGGAATTACACCAACAGTAACACCATCACAGGGTGACCGCGCGGAAGAAGCCACGTGGGTGAGTGTGTCTTTCTAATGTTGAATATTAAAAAAAATCTTATTTTAATCATTAACATTAACATACAACCCACTCGTTTTACACATATCAATTTCTTTTGCTCTAAATACAATGAAACACAATCTAAGGCTTTCACCATTATCTTCATCATCTAGCTCCGATTCATTGGGTGATACGGACCATTATAACTTTGATCAGTTGTCAAAGTTGTTGTCAGATCCACAATTAAATATAGTGCACAATCAAAGAAAATTATGCCTCTCGTAATCGTGAAGTTGCAAATGAGGTTTTAATGAAAGATTACTTTGTCGCAAAACCAAAATATAATGAAAATACGTTTGGAGCAACATTTTGGATGTCAAAGAAATTATTTTTAGAAAATATAAGAGATATAGACAATAGATTTGGATGGTTTCAAGAAGTTTATGATAGAAGGAAGAAAATGAGTTCATGGTGTTACAAAAATACACATCATCGATTCGTCAGCTAGCTTGCATCCACAACTGTTCCGACATGTAGTTAATTTTAATATATTAACATGTTTTTTATTTCACTTTTACTGTTTTTAAGTTATTTATGTGGTTTGTTTGTTTTTTTAATGAATGGTTTTATTTTTTGATTAATCTTAATTAAAAAATAGAGTAAATTGCAAATTGTGTCCTTTATTAATATATGAAATTACATTGTATGTCCTTTAGTTTTAATAATTACATACAATGTCCTTTTTTTAAAATATGTGCACACATATTGTCCTTTACACTAACTTTCAGTTAAATATACAGTTAACTCAGTTATGTATATTTCACATGAGATGCATTTTTGTCATTTTCTTTTCATATCTAATATATTAATCAAATGAAAAAATCACGGATGATCTTCAAGTTTGTGTTTCTTATTTATTTTTATTATTTGTTGATGTGAGTAGTTTATAAAGTATTTACGTGTATTTTTTTGTGTTTATTGTTGATTTTCCGACCTTTTAAATGATTTGTGACTTGAACTTCTTATTTTAGTAAATGTTATTGGAGGTTATTGTCATTAAAAGTTTTGACGATTAGTTGAATGAATACACACCAAGTGTGATTGGTTTCACCGACTTGCCTAACGGTCCGATATCTTTTAATTTTTTTTCATTTAAAATTTTTATTTTTTATAATTTTTTTAATATATTAAACATTAAAAAATGATAAAAATACCCTCATGTGAAGAGCACATAAGTGAGTTAACTATACATTTAGGTGATAGTTACTGTAACGGACAATGTGTGTGCAAAACTTTTAATAAAAAGGACATCGTAAGTAATTATTAAAACTAAAGGACATACTATGCAATTTAATATATTAATAAAGGACATAATTTGTAATTTACTCTAAAAAATAGTTTTATAGGGTGTTTTTTATAAGAGGTCCTTTAAGGTAGTAGTTGGTTGACAATTAAGATAGTTTAGGGTGCTTTTGGATAACATCCTCTTATTCCCCTGAAAGTCAGTAATTATATTCTTAATGCTTGATCTCTTTTTATACTTTTTTAATGTTAGTGGCGATGACCATAGTTTGTAGATCCTCTTGTTGGCAGGAGCTATTAGGATAAATTTCAAGGTTTTAAATTATGGTTGATTTGTTTATGAACATTATGATTTAGATTTATTTTAATCACAAGTTTTTTTTCCAAGTTAAACCGCCAATGATTAAATGACGGATGATCTTGTTAATAGTTGTTATCTCTACTTCTTTAGAGGTGCACATAGGAACCGGGTCCCCGACCTGAACCGGAAAACCGACCCAGAACCGAACCGGGTCCAACCCGGGAAAAGACCAACCCGGTTCCAACCCGAAAAAAACCGGCGGTTTGGGACCGGCTTTTAATATTTTGACTCAAACCGGTTTCAAACTGGTTTTAACCCAACCCGGTTCAGGAACCTGTAAAAAAAACGGTTTCAAACCGGTTTTAACCCAACCCGGTTCAGGAACCTGTCCAAAAAAACCGGTTGAAACCGGTTCCGACAGTTAAAAAAAAGTTTTCAAACGGTAATATAGCCGTTTGAATCTTTTTTTGACCTTTTTTAAGTTCTTTTGATCATTTTTTCCTTATATGATAGTATAAATAGGTAATTGGTGTAATAGCTTAGTAACAACACTCAAAAAGCTTAAAAACGTACTTAAAAACACCGAAACGCCCTCTCACTTGCTTTACTTTCTAGTTTCTACTCTCTTGAATTATATAATATAGCTTCTGAAGCATCTGTTCCAACGGTGGATCATCAGGCGCAGCTACCGTTGTAAAAATTCTACCAACAATGAGAAACCAAGAGATTTGGTGCAGAAACGCTCTCTCACTTACTCTACTTTCTAGTTTCTACTCTCTTAAATTATGTAATATAGCTTCTGAAGCATCCGTTCCAACTGGTGGATCATCAAGCGCAGCTACCGTTGTAAAAATTCCACCAACAACGAGAAACCAAGAGATTTTGTGCAACTACGACTTATACGAAATGTCAAATGGTCAAAATAAAGCTCGATGCAAGGCTTGAGGTTCATTTTTCAAGTCGGATTCAAACTCGACTTTAAGAAACCATATGACCAAATGGTGCAAGACTTTGAAAAGTAAGCCGAGTCAAGGCCAAACATCAATTGGAACCGATGGTGGTATATGGAACTTCAATGTAGATATGGTTCGAGATAGAATGACAAATTTGTAATTCAAGAAGGATTACCGATCGACCACTTCGACAATCCTCGGTTAACAAGATTGATTCAAGAAACTCTTCAACGACGCTACATTCACATAAGTCGCACCACTCTTAGACGTGATTGTTTAAACTTTGGAAACAAGCAAAAAATGATTTAAAACTTTTATTTGAAAATTTACAAACTGGTGTGAACTTAACTACCGATGTTTGGTCCGCCCACACGGTTTACCGGAATCGTACCTTTGCGTCACCGCCCATTGGACAGATCCAAGTTCGTGGCAAATTGTCACACCCTCAAAATCCACGTGCGGAATTCTACCGCGAGGCGTGTGAACAAACCAGGATCACAGTCATTAGTTACTTGGAACAACTCTATATGCAACGTTTAACATAACAAACCAAAGTTCAAACTTTATAATACATGCGGAAGCGTTTAACAAAATAAACAAACCCAAAATATATAAAGATAAACATATATATATCATGGTTTAAGCGTTAGGATGCATGCTTGACCCGTGTAGTGCTCCTAACAGCAGTCCAGATTTAGTGACCTGAGAATAGCATACTAAAAGTCAACACATGGTTGGTGAGTTCAAGAGTTTGTGTTTAAACATAACAGTTTAGCAAAAGTGTATACCGAGTTTGCGTTTAATCATAACAGTTTAACAATAGCGTGTATCAACCCTATGGTTGATCAGTTCAAGAGTTTACAGTTAAACATCACAGTTTAACAACAGCGTATATTTAAGCATGTGCATTGTAATGGCTAGCTAGTCCATTCACAAATGATATTAAATAGTGATTTCGACATTGAAGCTGACTATGTTATGTTTGCCTCCCGTCACGACTTCACCATATCGTGACGAATAATCATAGGACAAATTGCACCCGGTTGACCTCAAGTCACACAGGTGGGGCTCGTCACACCCAGTAGTACTACCCAACTTTCCCCGCTATCCAATATTAACAATTCGAAAGTGTGAGGACTTTTATAATGATAAACAGCACTATATTAATATCATACACATCTTAAATATATAATGAAAACGTTTGTAACATTACCAGTATGCTATCTCCCCCAAAAGAGTTTTAATAAAATGAACTTACCCAACAGAGATTTAGTAAAATAGTGGGGCCTGAACTCACCTCAATATTCTCGTGTGATGTTGATAAGCTAGTGAATTGCTCCTAAGGAATTATAATTCACGTAAGTAAATAATTACAAATTTATAACCTAAGTAAGTTAGATCTTTGAACTTGGTGTTCAATTGATCTAGGATTTGGTTCTCGGGAATTGGTTATAAACATATAATTAAATCATTTAGTTATTTTGTTTTAATAACTAAAGATTTATATTTCATTTGATTATCTTAATAATGATTTCAACATATCATTATATTCTAAATAAATTATAAACATTATTTAATTATGTAAGTTTATATTTAATTTTGTAAGATTTTATAAATATTTATAAAATCAAATTTTGCATTTATATTATCAGAATTATTCCATAAATAATATAATATCCATTAATAATTTAATGATTTAAATTATTATAAATAAATCCATTTTTATAAGGATAACAATTTTAAATAATTATTTACATAAATAAATAAATAAGATTTAAGGAAATAAATTTCCAGAAATTAACTATATAATTTCTAAAATTACCAAAGTTTGTAAAAACTATTTTTATAATTTTTCAGAATTTTTTTTATATTTTTATAAGGCTCAAAAAGGCTTTTTTTTTAAAATGCTGGGGGCAGGGTTCGAACCCCTGACCTCCGGTTCACAAGCACACACCCAAACCAGTAAACCAAGGCCTCGGCCGCGGTTAAAACCCCACATTTAATTCTTTTAAACTCTAACTCAGTAATCCCAATTCACCTAAGAACCCCAGGCTCGATTCTCAACCAAATCGAAAGCCAAATCGGTTATAATACAGAAATTAAACTTGGGGCTTTAATCCCCAGGTAAAACCGAGCATGATGGTAGTCTTAATTACCTGTTTGGTGTTCGAATTGAGGGTTGTTCGACCGGTTGCAGGTCCGCGGCGATGATGATGATCGATCTGTGTGTGTGTGTGTTTTCAGATGGGTTTGCGATTTGTAATAGGATGATACTGCTTATATATTTGTTCAGGGAAGATTAATTCGATTAAAATAGAATGGTAGTGGATTTTTGGTGAGTGGGTCAGCCGAAAAATTCGGTTTAGTGGGAAACACACCACACCGACTTGAATTATCAAATTGAAATGGTCCCTGAGTTCGATTATTGCACTAGATGGTGTCGGGATAGTTGGATTGCATTAAAATCGCGATGTTCTTGGCTTTTGGGGCTGCCGGAGAGCCGCCGGAGAGTCGCCGGAGATGGTGACCGGGAATACGGGCGGTGGGTTGGGTTTTAAAACAAATTTACACATTTAGCCCCTGTAGTTTATTTGGTTTATTATTTCATGTGTATAGTTTTAAAATAAGTTTCAAATATTACAAATTCAGTCCCTGGACTTATTTAATTAACTATATTAATTTTGTAAATAATAATATTTTCATTATTATTATTATTACCTTCATTATTAACATTATTAGTTTTAATAATAATATTATTATTATTATCATTGTCATTATTTTTATTATTATTAATACTATTATTAAATAATAATAAAAATATAAAAATAAATTGTAAATTCATATAAAATTTATATTAATTCACGAAAAATTTTCGGGTTGTCACATCATCCCCCTGTTAGAGGAATTTTCGTCCCGAAAATTAAGATGTACTGGCAGCATCCTTGAACAGGTTAGGATACTTGCGCATCATCTCGTCCTCTCTTTCCCAAGTGAACTCAGGACCACGCCGGGAGTTCCACCGGACTTTGACAATAGGGATACGACTGTGTTTAAGTGTCTTGACCTCTCGGTCCATAATTTCCACTGGTTCCTCGATGAAGCGTAGTTGTTCGTCAACATGTACCTCGTCTAACGGAACGATGAGAGTCTCGTCAGCAAGGCATTTCCTCAGGTTTGAAACATGAAACACATTATGAATTCCACTCAGTGATTCAGGTAAAGCCAGTCGATAGGCCACTGGACCTATTCTTTCCAATATCTCAAATGGTCCAACATACCTCGGATTCAGCTTTCCTCGTTTGCCAAACCGAACTACGCCTTTCCACGGTGAGACTTTCAATAACACTTTGTCACCAATTTGAAACTCTAGAGGTTTCCGTCTCTTGTCAGCATAACTTTTCTGTCTATCTCGCGCTGCTGCCATACGATTACGGATCTGTACGATCTTCTCAGTCGTCTCGTGCACGAGTTCAGGACCGGTAAGTTGACTTTCCCCAACTTCTGCCCAACAAATAGGTGACCGGCACTTACGCCCATATAATGCCTCAAATGGAGCTGCCTTGATTGAGGTATGATAACTGTTATTATAGGAGAACTCAACCAATGGTAAATGAGTTTCCCAGCTGCTGCCAAAATCAATTACACAGGCACGCAACATGTCTTCCAGTGTCTGGATCGTACGCTCACTTTGACCATCGGTTTGCGGGTGATACGCGGTACTCATATCCAGCCGTGTTCCCAATGATCGTTGTAATGATTGCCAGAAATGAGAAGTGAACCGAGCGTCACGATCAGAAATGATAGATATCGGCACGCCATGCCGAGAGACTATTTCCCTTAAATAGATACGTGTCAGCTTCTCCATTCGATCAGTCTCTCGGATTGCCAGAAAGTGTGCGGATTTTGTTAAGCGATCTACTATAACCCAAATGGTGTCGCATCCGCTGGGAGTCCTAGGTAACTTCGTGATAAAGTCCATGGAGATCTGCTCCCATTTCCACACTGGAATTTCCGGTTGTTGAAGTAAACCGGATGGTCTCTGGTATTCCACCTTAACCTTGGAACAAGTTAAGCATCTACTTACATACATGGCTATCTCCGCTTTCATTTTTGGCCACCAGTAAAATTCTTTCAGGTCCTGATACATCTTGTCTGAACCCGGATGAATAGAGTAACGTGACTTATGAGCTTCATCCATTATCAGCTCTCGCAAATTCCCGTACTGTGGTACCCAGATCCGTTTCATAAAATAACGGATTCCATCAGCTTTAACCTCCAACTGTTTCTCCATGCCTCGCATGTATTCCGCTTTGAGATTCTCCGTCTTCAAAGCCTCAGATTGAGCAGCTTTGATTTGTGTTGGTAGGTCAGAGTGGATAGTCATTTGTAATGCGCGCACTCGACGAGGCTTTAGGGTTTCCTTACGACTAAGGGCATCGGCTACCACATTAGCCTTACCAGGATGATACTTGATTGCACAGTCATAATCATTGAGTAACTCTAACCACCGTCGTTGCCGCATATTCAACTCCTTTTGCTCAAAGATGTGCTGAAGACTCTTGTGATCGGTATAGATAGTGCATTTGGTACCGTACAAGTAGTGTCTCCAAATCTTCAAGGCAAAAACCACGGCACCCAATTCCAGGTCATGGGTGGTATAGTTTTTCTCATGAATCTTCAGTTGTCTCGAGGCGTAAGCTATCACCTTATCTCGCTACATCAGGACACAACCCAATCCTTGAATGGATGCATCACAATACACCACGAAATCATTTGTCCCCTCTGGTAGTGCCAATATCGGTGCACTACAGAGTTTCTGTTTCAATAGCTGAAAAGCCGCCTCTTGACTTTCACCCCATTTGTATGCCGTTCCTTTGTGGGTCAAGGCTGTGAGAGGTTGTGCGATTTTAGAGAATCCTTCTATGAATCGTCGGTAATATCCTGCTAACCCCAGGAATTGCCTTATCTCAGTCGGTGTCTTAGGTATAGCCCAATTCTTTATCGCCACAATCTTGGCAGGATCAACATGTATTCCCTTCTCATTAACGATATGACCTAGGAATTGCACTTCACGTTTCCAAAAGTCACACTTAGAGAATTTGGCGTACAGTTGCTCGTTCTTCAATAATTCCAAGATCAATCGTAGATGTTCTTCGTGGTCCTCCTTGGTCCTAGAGTATATCAGTATGTCATCGATAAACACGATAACAAACTGATCGAGATAGGGTTTGCACACGCGATTCATGAGGTCCATGAATACCGCAGGTGCATTAGTCAACCCAAAAGGCATGACCAAGAACTCGTAATGACCATAACGAGTACGGAATGCGGTTTTGGAGATGTCCTCCTCACGGACTCAGAGCTGATGATAACCAGACCTCAAGTCGATCTTCGAATAATAGCTTGATCCCTGAAGCTGATCAAACAAGTCGTCGATACGAGGTAGAGGATATCGGTTCTTGACTGTGACTTTGTTTAATTCTCTATAATCGATGCACATTCGGAAAGTGCCGTCCTTCTTCTTAACAAAGAGAACAGGGGCTCCCCAAGGTGATGAGCTAGGTCGGATAAAGCCCTTATCTAAAAGCTCCTGAAGTTGTGATGACAACTCCTGTAGTTCGTTTGGTGCTAATCGATAAGGTGCTCTAGCAATCGGGGCTGCACCGGGAGTCAGTTCGATTTGAAATTCCACTTGGCGATGAGGTGGTAGTCCAGGAAGATCTTCTGGAAATACCTCTGGAAAATCTCTTACCACGGGAATGTCTTCTATTTTCTTTTCTTCGGATTGCTTGTCGGTGACAAGTGCCAGAATACCCACACGCCCTTTTCGTAACAACTTTTGCGCCTTCATGTAAGAGATAATACCCATTACTGCACCACTCTTATCGCCTTGGACTGTAAGAATTTCGTCATCAATAGGGATTCGTATGATCTTTTCATGACATATGACTTCTGCTTGCTTGTTAGATAGCCAATCCATGCCTACCACAACGTCGAAACTTCCTAGTGTAACAGGCATAAGATCTATAGAGAAAGTATGACCAGCAAGTTCTATCTTACAATCTCTAAGAATATGTGTTACATGGATTTGTTTACCGTCAGCCAATTCTACGGTATATTTGGATTCTAAGGCAGAAGGAATATCACTTAGAAGACTACAGAACTTTAAGGATATGAAACTCCTATCGGCTCCAGTATCAAACAGTATTGTAGCAAAACATCCATTGACAGAAAACCTACCAGTAATAGTTGTAGGGTCATTTAGAGCCTCACCTGAGCCAATGACGAAGGCTCTCCCTTTGGCTCCATTATTATTACCACCATTTCCATTGCCTCTTCCATCATTGTTTTTGTTGTTGTTGCCTTGATTGTTGTTGTTTTGGCCATTGCCATTACCGTTCTTCCTCAGCTGCGGACAGTTTTGCCTGTAGTGCCCTTCTTTCCCACACTCAAAGCAACCCTTTGAGGTCTCTTGAGGTTGATCTGGCTTCCTAACCAACTCAACACGGCTATCCTTAGCCAAGTGTCCCATTTTACCACACCGCTGACACTTGAAATTTTCACATCTTCCGACGTGATGATAGTTGCACCGCGGGCACATCGGCTGTTTACCACCGTAACTGCTCGATCCTTGATTGTTCGAGGCTGACTGGTTGAAGTTACGGTTGTTGTCGAACCTCCTGTGTTGTTGTTGCGGTGTTTGTTGTTGATGTTGACCACCGGACGATGATGTTCTATTGTTGTTGTTGTTTGTGTTGTTAGAGGTATCCCACTTCCTCTTGTTGTCGGACACGCTCGCCGCAGCGCCCCGTTTTGGTAACCGTCCTTCCTCCACAGCTTCATCAGTCAGTTTGTGGGCTAGGCGGATAGCTTGCTGGATAGTAGCCGGGTTTGAGGAAGTAACCATACTCCTAATCTCTGGCACCAATCCTCGGATGTAGTGTTCCACTCTCTTGTGCATTTCGTTTACCATTCCTGGGCATAGAGTGGCCAGTTCATGAGTTCTCGTGGTATAAGCCTCAATTTCTGATCCTTGCATCTGCAGTTGCCAGAATTCCACTTCAAGTTTTTGTACTTCACTTCGTGGGCAGTATTCCTCAATCATCATATCTTTGAACTCGTTCCACGGGAGTTGATCTGCCATGGCTTGCCCTAGCATTTGCACTTGCGCATTCCACCAAGACAATGCAGCACCATCCAACGTCCCCGTAGCGTATTTCACCTGGTCAGCAGGCAGACAGTTACATTTTGAGAGTACGGACTCCGTCTTCTCAAACCATCTCACTAACCCTACAGCTCCCTCGGTTCCACTGTAGGTGTGAGGCTTGCAGTCCATGAAGGACTTGTAGGTACACGTTGGTGGTCCTGCTGGCTGTCTTGTTTGGGTAGCAGCTACCGCTGCCTGAACTTGTACGTTGATTAGAGCAGCCAATTCCGCAGGGGTCATATTGATAGGACCAGCGCCTTGGTCACCGGCACCTTGGTCACCGGCACCACGTCCACGCACGCGTCCTCGTCCACGACCTCGTCCACGTCTTTGGGCGTCCATTATTTCACTTTATATTCACAAATACAATAATGAGTAATGAATCAATCCCTTTTATCTCATTATAGTAAACAATAAGGAGATAATGAATTCATCACCACCACAATGTTTATAACAAATTGAGTTTGTTGTTTGGGTGGGGAAACAACTCTTTCCACATAGGTTCCAAAATAAAGAAACGCTACGTAGTCCGAATCGTTTAAAGGAAATAGAATAGAATCATTCAGCTATGTCTTGCTGTAGTGTATAGACATCGCTTGTGAGTCGCCGGACTCGGTGTTGTTCCATGTCCAGTATAAAGATATCCCATGGATAAAGACTAAGGGTAATAGATAGCAAGTTCATATGGATGGAATCATTTATAGGGATAAACTTAATATTCTTGACCCATTTACCTTATAAACTTGTGTTCTGACCATAGTTTATCACTCATCCCAGAAATCCCCAGGTAAGCATACCAGGTCTCGTAATGAGATATATGCGATATGCTAGCCTTAGCCCGAAGGCTTTTTGCCAGGAAATCCAGAATACAGGTGTCTATGTGTCACACAAATTCATTTGGTTCATGGAATTCAAAACCTCGATAAGATTTTCATAGATTAGACATAAAGTCTAAGGATTTGAACCTACGACGATAAGTTAAGTTTAGGAAGACTAGGAACAAGTAACTAACTAACTGTGTGCGGTTATAGTCTAGTGTGTATGCAACCTAGTTCTCTATTACCAATGGCTCTGATACCAATCTGTCACACCCTCAAAATCCACGTGCGGAATTCTACCGCGAGGCGTGTGAACAAACCAGGATCACAGTCATTAGTTACTTGGAACGACTCTATATGCAACGTTTAACATAACAAACCAAAGTTCAAACTTTATAATACATGCGGAAGCGTTTAACAAAATAAACAAACCCAAAATATATAAAGATAAACATATATATATATCATGGTTTAAGCGTTAGGATGCATGCTTGACCCGTGTAGTGCTCCTAACAGCAGTCCAGATTTAGTGACCTGAGAATAGCATACTAAAAGTCAACACATGGTTGGTGAGTTCAAGAGTTTGTGTTTAAACATAACTGTTTAGCAAAAGTGTATACCGAGTTTGCGTTTAATCATAACAGTTTAACAATAGCGTGTATCAACCCTATGGTTGATCAGTTCAAGAGTTTACAGTTAAACATCACAGTTTAACAACAGCGTATATTTAAGCATGTGCATTGTAATGGCTAGCTAGTCCATTCACAAATGATATTAAATAGTGATTTCGACATTGAAGCTGACTATGTTATGTTTGCCTCCCGTCACGACTTCACCATATCGTGACGAATAATCATAGGACAAATTGCACCCAGTTGACCTCAAGTCACACAGGTGGGGCTCGTCACACCTAGTAGTACTACCCAACTTTCCCCGCTATCCAATATTAACAATTCGAAAGTGTGAGGAGTTTTATAATGATAAACAGCACTATATTAATATCATACACATCTTAAATATATAATGAAAACGTTTGTAACATTACCAGTATGCTATCTCCCCCAAAAGAGTTTTAATAAAATGAACTTAAAAATATAAAAATAAATTGTAAATTCATATAAAATTTATATTAATTCACGGAAAATTTTCGGGTTGTCACACAAATGATAAAACGAACGATTGCGTTTGAATTATTTGGATATCCGCATACCGGTAATAATATATTTCAAATTTTAGATTTTGTAATCAAAACATATAAATTAGAAAATAAAATTTTCTCAATGTCATTTGATAATGCCTCGAACAACACATCCGCCGTTGATAAATTAAAATTAAAATATAAATCGGTTTGCGAAGGTGTATTTTTACATCCAAGATGTGTTGCACATATTATTAATTTAGTTGTGCAAGATGGTGTTGGCGTTTCTGAAGTTGAAGATTTCAAAACGTCTTTTAAAAATATGTTAAGTGATATTTTTAATATTAGTAGAAAAAGATATGTTAATTATAGAAAAATATGTCACGATATGAATTTCATTTGTTTAGTACCAAATTAGGATGACCCAACTAGATGGAATTCAACTTGGGAAATGTTTAATAGTGCTTTGCGACAAAAAGAAACACTTCATATTTTTCATGATGGTCTTGCGATGCGGGGTCGGGTTGTTCCGTTTTCATTAGAGGGTTGGAAATGTATTCAAGAAATAACTCAAATTTTAGAGGTTTTTAAAAACACAACTACAAAATTATCGGGGGTTTATTTTCCGACAAGTTGTCTAATGTATTTAATGACACATAAATTAAGTGAATTTGAAGAAAGAAACGACATGTTTTCAGTAACGGTGGCACCTATGAAAGAAAAATTTTAAAATTGTTTCACCGAACTACCTTCCGTTTTTACGTGTTCCGCCGCACTAGACCCATGCTTAATGTTTCGGTGTGGAAACTTTAATTAATGAGATAACTTATGAAGAAAATCCATATTTTTACGGTTAATGCAAAAGAACAATTTAATGAGTATCTTCAAAAATTGTTTAATGTTTAGCTTGAAAAATATGGTATAACATCAAACATCCATCGGTCATCGACCGTAATGGAATCGAGTTCGTCGAGCTCAAGTAGAGACCCGATGCTTAATTTATATAATACTTTGAGAAATAAAAAAGGTAAACGACAAAGGGGTAACACCCTAAGTAGCGAGCTCATGAGGTATACCGGAAACCGATTTTTTATCTACTATGACTCCCGAGGAATTTCTATCGTTTGATATTCTGATATGTTGGAAAGGAAATGAATCACAATTTCCAATCCTAGCCGCTATGACTCGTGATTTATTAACCGTCCAAGCTTTCACGGTAGCTTCAAAATCTGCACTTTCTATTAGTGGCAGAGTTTTATCGATAAGAAGAACAAGACTAACTCCAATAGCGGTAGAGATGTGTATTTTTTAAAAGACCACTTAGATGCGGCCGAACGAAGAAAAGATAAACAAACCTTGAAGAAAAAATACCAATTGAAGAAGAAATATACGAACAAGAAGTACAAACCGGACGATCGCCACCGCTCTTCGACGAAGAACTCGCTTATGATTTATCTTAACGCATTAGCACACAAACCGACGAAGACGATTAAATTTAAAAAGCTTGTATTCGGAAGATGTATCTTTTGTATTCGGAAGTGTTTATTTTTAAGTTTATTTTTAATTTACTTTTTAAAGAAACACCACTCAATAAAAATATATGTGTAGTTGTTTCAGTTAATCTACTTTTAATTAAATTGTATACTTTAAATATTATCTATTAAAATTTAAAAAAATGGGTTTTTGGAACAAGTTTTTGGACCTGAACCGGTTTGGAACCGAGTCGGACCGGTTCCAACCCGGGTGGGTTTTATTGGCCCGAAACCGATTTCGGACCCGACCCAGTTCTTGGTCAAAACCGGTTTTAAAAACGTTGATCTGAACCCAGTCCGGTTCGAACCCGAACCGGTTCAGGAAAAAAAACCATTTTGCGCACCTCTAGTCTTCTCTAGACATGCTTTGTGGGTCTAAAATGTAAGAACACAAAAATCTTAAATTCTCATAGTGATCCAATCAGTTGTTTGGATTTTAATTGGGCTAGCTTCCAAGTCCTAAATGCTAGGCAGCCCATATCAAGGAGAAGAATCCGTTTTGTTAACTAGTGTTGGACAAATGGACACTAGGACCGTAGGACATACTTAGGTATTTACACCTCACGGGTTGCAATGGGAGCGTGTTGTGAGAGGAATTACGTATTTATAAAAAGCTGGAATATACGCGGTCCATCTACTTGAATTTATGCAAGTAGTTTCAAACCTCTACTCTAACAGCTTTCGTTATTGTTATTTCGAGTAAAATTTATCCAACTTTAACATATCTTTGATATTATATTTTTTATAAATAAAATCTTATTAGATAAAGAATAGATAATAAAGAAAAAGTAATATTTCAGTTTCAACATTTGAACAATAGATGCTTTTTTACTTCTAACTATAACAATTTAAACGACACTTCCGTAAAATGTACTTTGATATCAAATTACATATTGTAATGGAAAAAATATGGAAATGACAAAGATATGGGGTATTAAAAACTACCATTAGAGAAATCTTCTTCTATTAGAAATCTTCTTCTATTAGAAATCTTCTTCTATTAGAAATCTTCTTCTATTAGAAATCTTCTTCTATTAGAAAAGACAAAGATATGGGGTATTAAAAACTACCATTAGAGAAATCTTCTTCTATTAGAAATTCACTAAGTTTTTTTGTTGTACCACAACTAAATAAGCATTAAAAAAACAATGGATTTGACTTAAAAATAAGGGACTCATTAATTTGTTAGTATCAAAGTTAATATAAATGTAAAAATTTTAATTTAGTTACTTGTAAAGGGAGTAAAATTAATATATGTGAGTTAAAGGGAAAAATCTAAAAATTAGAGTTGCAGGTCGAACCTGCGCCCTGTAGTTGATAATCGGTATATCAAAGCATAAATGACCATCCCATCTACATGCACTTCAGTTGAAGCTTCCATAGTATATGTATATAAGTGGAATGAAAAATAAAATAAAAAACAAAATAAAGTTACTGTACGCACCGGACATACCATTTTAATATATAAATATAATATATAATATATATATTTTTATTTATACATAGTAATTGAGTAAATATTAGCTTAAACCTTTCAACTTAAATCAGTATATATTTAAGAGACTAATTTTATCTAAAATACACATACTTGTGGAAGCAATTAAAGTAATGACTTGTTATATCTTAAATTGATCAATATTTGATATAAGGACATTTAATATTTTTGTAATAAAAGTGTACATTCTTATTTTGAGTTTTTGACTAACTTAAGAGGTAACAAGTAATTGTATTAAAGATTATTCACAAGTTACACGGTTTAAACACTTATATTATGAAATTTGGGTTGAAGGATATTTGTTATGCATATTTGATAATGTTAGGGACTTTAAGATACTAAAATTAGGTTGAGAGTTTTTATATTAAGTGAATGATAAAAAATTAAGATGTTAATGTCGTAAAGTTCGGTGGGATGCAAAACTTTTAGGTGAAAAGATTAGAGGCCAACGTAAGAGTGCACTAAACTTTGTATTGTCACGCTCTTGGTTCCAAAATTAATTTCTACTTTTTTAATCTACACTTTTCATATATTAATTTTCTTAATTTCTATTACAAAGAAACTATGGAAAATATGAAAAACGTGTTTACTATATCGTAGTTACAAAATTGAAAGATATTTAGAATTATAAAGAATGAGTCTCATTTTCCATGATTATCTTTAAGACAAAATAATGTTTACATCGTAGTTAAAATACTGATCGATTAGATTTATAAAAAAAGTCTAGTAAACAATATTTATATTGTTGTTAGAAATTGGTACTTAACCCCCACGCTACTGTGAGATCTTCTTGCAACGTCATGGAAACCATATAAGCACAAAAGAGTAAGAAATCAATATTTTTTTGAGTGTTGAAACGTAATTACAATTTTAAACCTAAGAGTACATCAATGTCATATATCGACCTTTTACAATGATTATACAAAAAAATAATTTAATTGGTTAAATATATATATCAACTACGTGACATACCGACCAACGTTTGTTTAACTTTGTAATTTAATTTCAAAAAATATTTTCTTTAAGTACCCATTTATTACACTACCATAGTTTGTTAGAAACATACATAAATGGATGCCACATAATGATGAACGTTTGTAGGAAAAGATATGTTAGGGGCTGTTTGTTTTTTGAAAAAACCTCTTCCCCACCTCTTCATCTGCGCGCTTGCAGACGCGGAAAGAGGTTTTTACTTCGCAGACTGTTTGTTTTCTAGAAGACGTTTCATTAAAAAACGTCTTCCTGACGTCTGCACGGAGAAGAGGTGGAATAAGGTCTTCACGACCTCTTCTAACTCTTCTGACTTTCAAACCCTTTAGGTACTCTCTTCCCCACATCCCTATTCCTCCTCCCCAATATTCCACCGCCCCCTTCAGCCACCTCGCCACCTCGTCGTCGCTACCTCGCCGTCGCCACCTCGCCACCTCGCCACCTCGCCGTCGCCACCTCGCCGTCGCCACCTCGTCGTCGCCACCTGGCCTCCGTGGCCAACTCGCCTGTCGCAGATCCCCTTCGGCCCCGCAGATCCCCTTCAGCCCCGCAGATCCCCTTCGGCCTGTCGCGACCTTCGGCCCCGCAGATCTCCTTCGGCCTGTCGCGACCCTCGGCCCGCAGATCCCCTACGGCCACCGTCGCCACCTTCGGCAGATGTAGTTCGATTGCCCGCAGATCCCCCTTCAGGTATCGATTGTTTCTAGTTATCGATTGGTTATCTTCCTTTGGTGGTGAATATAGTTATCGATTGTTTTTCTTCTTTTGATGGTGAATCTAGTTATTGATTGTTTCTATTGTTGACTTCTATTAGTAAGAAGTAGTTCTAGTTGTTGATTGTTTCTATCACAGGCTGCTGTTAGATCTATTGTTTCTATTGTTTTTTATTAGTTACTACTCATGGATGGGCACTAGTAATGGTTTATTAGTTTGTATATGGTTTGTTGTTTGTCGATTAGTTTGTATATGGTTTGTTGTTTGTATGAATTGGTTTAGTTGTTTGCTATATGGATTGTATGATTAGTTTGTATGACTATTTGGTATATGGTTTGTATGATTAGTTGGTATATTGTTTGTATGATTAGTTGGTATATGGTTTGTATGATTAATTGATATACTATGGTTTCTATGAGAATGAATTGGTTTAGTTGGTTGTTATAGTTTGTATGAAGAATTGTACCGCATCCGATCGAGAAAAATGATGTGCACGTTCATGCTGAGGAAAATGATGTTGAAGAACATGGTACCGCATCCGATCGAGAATATATGACTCAATTAAGAGACGAAATTGCTGAGCAGTTAATGCAGAATGTCGAATAAACGATTTATAAATGTAATCGTATGATTTTATGAATATTATTGTAGTGTTGTATGACTTTTATTTATATTTTAATGTATTTCTATAAATTATATATATATATATATATATATATATTAATATATTAGTTGTTTTTAAAGTTTAAAAAATAAATTTAGTTTAATTACAGAATATTTCAGCATTCTGTAGATGTTAAACAAAACAAACAGTCTTTTTCTTGCAGACTGCAGACATTTGGTCCACCTCTTCTGCTGCAGATGTCTGCAGATGTGGTCCGCAGACTGCAGACGTTTTCCTGTAGAAAAAACAAACAACACCTTAGAGTCTAGCTGTGTAAACTATCGTCATAGATATACAAAAAACTACGTTGCAGCTTTTTTCTCGCTAAACTCTATGTCACGTCCATTAATAAGGGGTATGTTATTGGTACACCCAATTTATTTCAACTCTCTATCTCTTTCTATACAGGCGTATAAATATATGAAGAAAGATAGAGATAATAGAGTGTCTCAATAACATAAACGGGTGTTTATAAATATATTAATTCAACTCTCTATCTCTCTCTCTCTCTCTAGCTCTCAACGGCTCCCTCTCTGTCGCTGCCCTAACACCACCGGCCAACGGTCGCCGGTCAACATCTTCGCCTTGTGTACCGCCACCGACAGGTCACCACCGACAGGTCACAGGTCACCGCCGGCCAGCTTCTCCGCAGGTAAGTTCGCCTACACCACCGACAGCCTTCACCCCACAGGTAAGTTCGCCGGCCAGTTCTCCCACCGGCCAGTTCTCCCGCCGGCCAGCTTCTCCGCAGGTCACAGCCACCCACCAACACAACCACCGAGCAACTTTGGCTCTGATTGCCTCTCTTCGATCCTGTTAACTTCCGCTTCTGCTCGGGTTCACGGCTGAAACGTTTTCGTTGGTACTCAAGGTTGCTCACTTGTGCTCGCTGGTTTGTTAGTGCACGGCTGGTTGTGCTGTCGACCTCCGCTCGTGCTCGCTGGTTTGTTTTGGTTCACGGCTGAAACTTTCTGTTGGTGTTCTAGGGTTAAAACCCTAGATCTATTGAAAAAGTCAAAGTACCAATTTGGGTGGTGCTAGTTGGTTCTGGTTGTTTTGCTACAGGATTGGAATACCTTAACTTGGGTACCCCAGGGTGAGTTCGTTCCATCATTCTCTTCTTCCTGTTTTTTTTTATTATTCTGCATCACGAATATTCTCTTGTTTTAGACATTGTTTGGGCTAGGTTAGGAGGACCAGCACTGTTTTAACAGGGAGAGCCATCCCCTGTCTCTATTTGTGGGCATCTAATTGTGTTCTTAATTGTCTTTGTTCTACCTGTTTGTGGGAACCCCCCGCTGTCAGATCTTTCTATCCTTTTATATTTCCTGTTTTAGTTCTAGAATAACTTTGGTAAGATCGTTCCATACCGGGTTACATTTTCTCATTTCTAGCTATTTAAAATATTGTTGCTTTCCCGGTATTTGATTTATTGCATATATCTCTAGTTGTTTGTGTTTTTACTTTCTGAGTGTGTTTAACGTGTGCTTGCTTTCTTTCTAGTGTGTTGGCTGTGTTTTTATTGTTTGGTGGTTTTAGTAGACTCTGCCGGGTATAATAGATAGTACGACCCAATATGCTGCCCCGAGATTATGTTTGGTGAGGAGAGGTGCCAAGACAGGGAATAAGGTTTGTAGATTAAGAGTGGCATCGTGGAATGTAGGAACCCTAACTAGTAAGTTACTAGAGTTAATTGATGTGCTGAAGAAACATAGGGTCCACATAGCACGCCTGCAGGAGACTAGATGGCGGGGTGGGAGAGCAAAAGAGTGCAATAGTTATAAATTATGGTATTCAGGGTCTGATGGAGCTAAAAACGGAGTAGGTTTTTTAGTTGCTAAAGAACTCCAAGATAATGTAGTGGAAGTGAGAAGATACAATGATAGAATTATGTTGTTAAGAATAGTAATAGGAGATGAGGTAGTGACGGTAGTTAGTGCGTATGCACCACATGTTGGATTAGGAGAAACGGAAAGAAAAACGTTCTGGGAGAGTTTAGACCAAGTTATGGGCGACATACCTAGAGAGGAAAAGTTATACATAGGAGGAGATTTTAATAGACATATCGGAAAGGATAATGAGCATTTCCAACTGGTGCACGGAGGCTACGAATATGGTCTTAGGAATGACGGCGGTAGGGAGCTTCTTGAATTTGCAGTAGCGCATGACTTAGGCATCATAAATTCGTTCTTTAAGAAAAGAGACTCACATCTAATCACGTTTAGCAGCGGCGGGAGACACACGCAGATAGACTATCTATTGATAAGGAGAGAAGATCATAGCTCGTGGAAAGACTGTAAAGCAATCCCGAGAGAGACGGTTGTGACGCAACATCATATGTTGGTGGCGGATATACGCGTCAAGAGGCCAATTGCCCAACGGAACAAGAGAGTTACACCCAAGATCAGATGGGGCCAGCTCAAAGACGAAAAGATTACCATTTTTAGAGATAAATTCATACAAATGAACCAAACTGGGCCACAGGAAGATGCAAACCAAAAGTGGGAGGTTATGGCAAATAGGATCATCCAAGCAGCTAAAGAAACGCTTGGAGTCACAACAAAAAGGGCAGTTGGTCATAAGGAATCATGGTGGTGGAACGGAAATGTACAGGAGAAGATACGTATCAAACAACAAAGTTTTAGAGAGCTCATACACTGTAACAATGACGAAGAACACGCGGAGCTAAAACAAAAGTACAGCGAGGCTAAGAGACAAGCAAAAAAATCGGTGTCAGAGGCAAAGAACACGGCGTATGAAATGATGTATAAGCGACTAGAGATGAAAGAAGGAGAGCATGACATGTTTAAGATAGCCACGACAAGAGAAAGAAGAAGACAGGACCTGACAATGGTCAAGTACATAAAAGATGCGGATGGAAAGGTTTTGGTGAAGGAGAAAGATATCAAGGTCAGATGGAAAACTTACTTCGATAACCTATTTAACAATAGGAATCAAAATCAACAAACTGAGGTAGATAGAACAACTCAAACAACGCAACAAAACCAATGCTATTGTAGAAGCATCACAGTTGACGAAGTTACAAGAGCTATGAAGAAAATGGGAAGGGCTAAAGCGGTGGGGCCAGACAACATACCGATTGAAGCGTGGAAATGCCTGGGTGATGAGGGTCTCAAATGGCTAACAGATCTATTCAACACTATCTTTAAGACAGGGAAGATGCCAGACCAGTGGAGAACCAGTGTCATAGTCCCCATATATAAGAAAAAAGGAGATATTCAAGGTTGCGAAAACTACAGGGGAATAAAGCTACTGAGTCACACCATGAAACTATGGGAAAGAGTTATTGACACGAGAATTAGACGGGAAACCCAGATAGCAATAAACCAATTTGGATTTATGCCAGGACGCTCTACGACAGAAGCCATACACGTCATAAGAAGGATAATGGAGAAATATAGAGAAAAGAAAAGGGACCTCCATATGGTATTCATCGACCTAGAAAAGGCCTATGACAGTGTACCGCGACAACTAATTTGGGAAACTCTATGACTTAGAGGGGTACCAGAGAGGTATACCAAATTAATTAAGGATATGTATGACGGGGCAAAAACGCGTGTGCGAGCACCGGTAGGAGACACAGACTCATTCTCAGTGGAAGTGGGACTCCACCAAGGATCGGCATTGAGCCCATTTCCCTTCACACTAGTGTTGGATGAGATGACTAAGTCTATACAACAGTCAATCCCGTGGTGCATGCTCTTTGCGGATGATATTGTCCTAATATCAGAATCTAAAATGATGCTTAACGACAAGCTAGAGCAGTGGAGAGCAACACTGGAGAACAAAGGATTAACGATAAGTCGTTCTAAGACGGAATACATGCATTGTAACTTTGGTGGTGACGAGGAAGAGGACACCCAAATCAGTATCCAGGGTATGCCGGTCCCACGGACATCTAGGTTCAAATACCTGGGCTCGTACCTGCAGGAAGACGGAGAGATACACAGCGATGTAGCCCACCGTGTCCAAGCAGGATGGTGCAAGTGGAGAGCAGCATTAGGGATCCTATGTGACAAGAGGTTTCTAGCAAAACTTAAGGGAAAACTATACAAAGTCGTGGTACGCCCAGCTATGCTATATGGAACATACTGCTGGGCCATAAAGAAATTGTACGAGAAACAAATAGAGGTTGCGGAAATGCGAATGTTAAGGTGGATGAGTGGCCATACAAGACTGGATCGGATAAGAAACGAAGTGTTTCGACAGAAGTTAGAAGTGGCTTGTATTGCAGATAAAATACGAGAGGGAAGATTAAGGTGGTATGGACATGTCAAGAGGAGACCAATGGCAGCACCGGTCAGAGCAGTGGAGAACATCGCCATAGAGGGTAGGAAGAGTAGAGGAAGACCTAGGCTGACTTGGGAAGAGATAATTAGGCGAGATATGGCACACTTGCACCTCTCTGAGTACATGATCGAGGATAGGAGCGAGTGGAGACGTAGAATTAAAATTAAGGACTTTTAGTGGTTTCTGTAGCTACGAAGAGACTTTCATTACTTCTCACGGGGCCTGATGTGTATGTAGTACACTACGACCTTTTTAGGGAAAATTTGTTGCTTCCCTGATGCAGGCTTGTTCATTTTATATTTCTTTTTGGTGATATTTTAATGTTTGCTGTATGATAGCTTATATGTATGATGGGTGATATTTTAATGTTGATTATATGTTGATTTCCTAGCTTTATTGCTTTTGTTATCGAGCCGGGGGTTTCTTTGGAAGCGGTCTCTCTACCTATCTGGATAGAGGAAAGACTTGCCACCACCTACCCTCCCCAGACCCTACTCTTGAGTGGGATATACTGGGTTTGTTTGTTTGTTTGTTATTAATAAACTTGACACTAATATTTTACTAATTATTGAATTTTTTTTTATCAATTTAGCTGTTATATCAAAATAATTCGATCTTTTTCTTTAACTACAAACGTCTCAACAAAACTTTTATTTTTTAACTCTTCAATTTTCTCATAACACTTGAGCTTTCATCATAGGTTTTGAAATATGTTAATTATGCTCCTTTATGTTTCTGTTAGTGCAATAAAAAAACAATAATTGTGTTGTAAGTCAAGTTATCTACATTTGTTTGCCTAGGAAAAAAAAGGAAAAAGAAGCTATCTACATTTATTTAACATATAGACCATATATTCTAGGGCTGACATGACATGTCAGACACGACACGATAAAACATTACACGATAAAACGTGATGATCTGACATGCTAGACATGAATATGACACGATATCTTATCCTGTCATTTTTTTTAAACACGAACATGCACCTATTAAGAAACAGATTACACGAAATGATCTGTTTAAGAACACATGTTTAGAAACCTGTTTAAGGAAACAAAAATGACTAAAAGTTCATAAAAGTCGAATAACGAACAGATTCAAACGAACAAATTGAAACTTATAAAGCATGAAATCTTTCAATTTCACTGTTGTGGAAATTAAAAAAAAGTTGTATATATTACGGTGGTGATAGTGCTTGGTGAACAAAAAGTTTAACAATCTGAGTACCAAGTCAAACAAGGAACAAATTCAAACGACAAACAAAAAGTTAGCTATCTGAAATCTTTACCGATTTAAACAATGGTCGTGATGGTGCTTGGTGAGTCGACTATGGTGGCGGTAGGATTGCATCAAGATGATGTCGGACTGATGGAATGCCACAACGAAGGGACCGACGGTGATGAAGGGACATCAATGGGAGAGCACTGGCCGACGGTTTTTCTGTGTGGAGGCTAGAGTGTCGACGGCGATGGATGTGCTGAAGTGGCGATGGGATTCAACCGAGAGCGGTGTTTGTGGATGGGTGGAAGGGAACAGGGAAGTACCAAAGTGGGGGAGGGGGAAACTAAAGTCGGGGTCATAGGGTTTTGTTTCAATATTATGTATATTTATTCATTTTTAGAATTGTAACTATAAACAGGTTTCTTAACAGGTCTTAACAGGTATTTAACCTGTTTAGACACAAAATTTATCGTGTCTTAACAGGTTGATCTGTTTAAGACACGAAACTTGTTTAGGTCAAACAAGAAACCAGTTAAATTCGTGTCGTGTCGTGTCGTATCGTGTTAACTAGTCCATGTCAGAATTTGCAAGCCTTAATATATTCTGACAAATAGATCGAGACTCTGTGGTAGTTCAGGGTTCAATTTCTTGGCCACCCTCCATAACTCTGTGCGATTAGGCTGTTGCAATGCCTTAACAACAATGCGTAGGTGATGATGGTAGTTTTACTATCGTGAGAAATCGCCAGGAAAAAACGACGTATCTTCCACTTTTTCTATGTTTCCCACTCCAAGTCTAACCTAAAGAAGACAAACAAACAAACAAACAAACAAATATACCCAGTATATCCCACTCAAAAACAGGGTCTGGGAGGGGTAGGTGGTGGCGAGTCTTTCCTCTATCTAGAGAAATAGAGATACCTCTTCCAAAGAGACCCCTGACTCAAGAACGACAGCAAACAGATTATATAGCATATAACACATAGGTATATATCACATAAAGGTTTAGAATAAGCATATGCAATATCTTAAGTATATTCATAAACATAACATACATCACATAAGCATAGGCATACCCATAAGTATAAGCATACCCATAAGCATAAGCATACCCATAAACATAAGCCTAACAACACGAAGATAATGCATACATCAAATAAGCAGCATGTTTCACCTAAAAAGGGCAAATGTCGATTACCTACACATCGCGCGGGGTGTCACACATCAGGTCTTACTTTACTCTTCCTACCCACAGATCCCACTAGAAGTCATTAATTTTAATTCTACGCCTCCATGCACTCCTATCCTCGATCATATGCTTAGAGAGGTGCAACTCTACCATATATCACCTAATTATCTCATCCCAAGTCAACTTAGGTCTTCCTCTACTCCTCCTACCCTCTAGGGTGATGTTCTCTCCTGCTCTAACGGCGCTGACATCGGTCTCCTCTTGATGTGCCCAAACCATTTAATCTTTCATCTCGTAATTTATCTATGATACAAGCCAACTCTAGCCTCTGTCAAAACATGTCGTTCCTTATCCGATCCAGTCTTGTGTGTCCACACATCCACCTCAGCATTCGTATTTACTAGACCTCTATTTGTCTCTCAGTGATTTCTTTGTGTCCTAACAGTCTCTTCCGTATAACATAGCTGGACGTACTACAACTCTATATAGTTTTTCCTTTAGTATTGTTGGAAACCTCTTATCACATAAAATACCTGATGCTGCTCTCCATTTGCACAATCCTGATTGAACACGGTGGGCAACATCACTGTGTATCTCTCCATTCTCTTGTACATACGAGCCCGGGTATTTGAACCTAGACGTGTGTGGGACCGCCAAATCCTAGATACTGATTTGGGTGTCCTCTTCCGTCTTTTCACTAAAGTTACAATGTATGTATTCCGTCTTAGAGCAACTTATCCCTAAGCCTTTGCGCTTTAGTGCTGCTCTCCACTGTTCTAGCCTCTTGTTAAGCACCCTTTTAGATTCTGATATTAACACAATATCATCGACAAACAACATGCACCACTGGACTGGCTCCTGTATAGACTTGGTTATCTCGTCCAACACTACTATGAAGAGAAATGAACTCAATGTCGATCCTTGGTGAAGTCTCATTTTCACCGGGAAGAAGTCTGTGTCTCCGACTGGTGCTCGCACACATGTTTTTGCCCCGTCATACATATCCTTGATTATCTTGATATAACTTTCTGGTACCATTCTAATTCGTAGACTTTCCTAAATAAGTTATCGTGAAACATTGTCATAGGCTTTTTTTAAGTCAATGAATACCATATGAAGGTCTCGTTTTAATATATACTATTGAGGTAACTTTAATTTTACTCCCTAAGGTTTGAAAGAATTAATAGCTTTCCATCAAAAGATTAAAAACATCAACTTATTTTTTAAGTTTCATAAGTTGTTTCAATTTCAGTCCCAAAGTTTCACTATATTGGATTAAGTTGAAACAACTGATGTAACTTTTGAACTGAAATTGAACAACTTAAAAACTTTTAAAGGTAAATTGATATTTTGAATCTTTTGAAAAAAAATAGATATTTTTATCAAAACTAAGAGAGTAAAACTAAACTTAACTCTATAATACAGTATAATTTGATATATGAAGTCTCATTTTCCATGACTATCTTTAAGGAAAAACACTAGAAATATTTTTTTCTCAATTTCAATGGAAAGTTTTTAAACCTAAGAATTTTTAGGAATAATTACTCTTAATTTCTTTTCTAGGATAACTAAATTTTTGAGAACGTCAAAATCATTTTTATTATAAAAGCACATGCCACTAACAAGCCTCCAGGGGAATGAGTTACAAACGTAAACTAGTCGCCGATACATTAAATTTACACCATTAACTTCATGATAAATTGTAATATTTTGATCTACTAGTTATCCAAAGAAATGATAACGTTTTGATATCTTCAACCAACTTGACTTTTGATACTGGCTTTTCATAAAATTCGCCTCATTTCTTTTCAAATGATTCAAACCTTGGTCATGAAGATTGTTGTACCTAGCTTCCTTCTTGATCTTTCACATACTTCTTTGCTTGGTTCACTAATTAATATATACGATCGCTAAGGCTAATTTATTTTCGTGTACAAAAATCTGTTTTAATCTTATTAATTTGATTCATTTCCAAGAATCAATGTCTTACCAACAAACATTTAAATAGACAAAAAAGAAACCTGTTATGAGCTAATAAACATTACACAATCACACAAATGAATCAGATGGTTTTCATCGAACAAAAACTATAGTGAAATTGATGAAAAACTATTTGATGAAAAGTTTGAGCATCTCATTTACAACTATATTCTAAAGCTTAAGTTTGGACTCGGCTCGTGTACTATTTATAAAATATCAATGATTTAATTATTTTATTTATGTATATTTATAATTTAAATTTTATATATAACATTATATATATATAGGAAAAGGTTCAAGCAAGAACCCTCTTTTAATACGAGAACTTGCGAAAACTCATCAAGATCAATAAATATTATTATTTTTTGCTTAAATAACATTATTACACATATAGAATATTATGATCTTTTATGTATATGTGTAAATTCGTAAGTGTAAAAGAGTTACATTAGTGTACGTTTTGCAAAAAAAAACATATTTAAAGTTGTAAGTAAAACTTACACCAATTTAAACTTTTGACATTTACGAATTCACACATATATATAAAATATCATAATCTTGTGTATGTGTAATATTGTTATTGCAATAAAAAAAATTGTTGGTCCATTGGTGATCGATTTCAGTGCTATTGAAATGATAACCACAGTAATATCCCACAAATATAGAATCAAACAGAGCAAAACAAAGAAATGAGTTTCAATATAAATCCATATGACCCAAACTCAATCAATATTAACAAACAAGGCTCAAAGATATAAAACAAACACAATTCCAGCCTCAAACAAGCTATGAAAAACAGTAATGCAAAAGTGTATCTCGATTAGGTTTGGCAAAACTTGTCCACAAAGTTACAAGAGATGCAAATATATAACAGAGACAAATTCGCTGGTAGATTCGCTCGAGCGAAACTACCCTGACCAACAAGTAAGTTCACCCGGCAGCGAACAACAGTTTCGCCGGGTGACCTTTATCAGCTGACTACGAGCGAATCTATAGATTCGCTCGTAGTTTCGCTGGGTCAGTGCGAAACTAATATAAAACTAACTAAACATTACTTACATAAATGAAAGTTATCTAACATTAGTCCTATTACATAGAAGACAAAAGAAGCTAAACTAAACTAGGTGAGTCCAACCTATCTAGATCATCAATACTCCCCCTAGGTTGGACCTCACCTAGAGGGGTCTTCTGTGACAACCCTAAAATTATTTTTATTATATTATATTACAATCACGATTAATGTATTGGTTAGTATGTATATATTATGGATATACATGTGCATGTTTGCATGCATGTCTATATAGTAGTAATTTACGTATGCATGTATGTATATATACCCAAAACTCACACCTACGTGTATATAAATACAAACTTTTAAGTATGCATATTTAAATACATGGAAAATTCTTTGGAATACTTGTATATATACACGATTAGTATATATATTATACGTGTATATATTATAAACACATGTAAATGTGTATGCACATTAAGAACATGAAATATATATGTTGTGTATGTATGTATAATTGTAATCTATTTTCACCTATGCATATACTCAAAAGTATATATATATATAGATATATATAATGAAAACTTAAAAATCCTAAACTAACATTAAACCCAAACTACCACTCGGCTAAACACCACTCGAAACCACCACCTTACCACAACACCACCCGATAACAACCATCACCACCCTCGGCCACCTTACTCAAACCGCCACCACACCACCTTATTCTACCACCTAATTATTCATGTAACTAAGCTATCTTACACCACTTTGCTTCCTCCCCAAAACCGCCACCCATGCACCCAATTTTCTCGCTTTCACACACCACAAAACCGCCACCTCAAACCACCATTGAGATACATGAATTTTCATCATTGCTAGAGGGATATGTGGCACCTCCTAATGAACCCAAGGACACCTAAGCTACCTATCATGGATGATTCATCCAAGCTATAATATCTACATCTATGTCTCTCGGTCAAACACTTCCATGTTCAACAAAAACTCACGGACACCATCACCCTAAACCGAAGCACTATAAGAACCCCTCCCACGCGGACAAGGCTAGCCACACCACACCCCCCTTGCAAACACACTATCCGCGTCACCTTTGTAATCATCTCTCAGATCCTCTCTCGGTTCACAACAACAGCCGCACACCACTAACCATAACCATCATCACCTTAATACACCTTCTTCACCATCACCCGTAGCTAAGCACCACCACTAAACCATAACCATCACCACTATCTCTCACAACCATCACCTTTCACCACTCTATCGATAATTCACGATTCTACACCATCAACAACCATCATCATCCACCACCTCTACGGCCTACCTCTCGAATCTAAGCTGTAGGAACATCATCAAATCGACATCCCTAAGGTTATAAACCATTTTTTAACATAAATATTACATATGTGTTACAAAACACATATATATTTAGTGTTGGTACTAAAAATACCAAAACCAACCTTGAAAGTATTTTTAATTCACTAATCACAAGTAATGGGTTACAAAAACTCTGAAAAACTTGTGATGGAAGGAATATTATGAATTTACAACGATTAATCTTGAAATTATTTAAGAAAATCTAATAAAATATTAAACAAGTGCAATTATGGGAATAAACATTGAAAAATTCTCACTTATATATTGAAGTATTGATCTGGAAAACTTGACAAAGTTTGATAAATAAATAATTTATATAAATTATTTTATAAATGAAAAATAGAAGAAAATATCAAAAATAGAAATAAATTCGGGAAACTTCTGATAAATTCACAGGATGATTCTATGGAGGTATAAAAGACTCTGGAATTATTTCAGAATTTTATTCCTTATTATGATTAAGATACGAATTTTTATATGTTCTATGGTAAATAAATCATAATAAATACTTAGCATAAATAATAAATTCTGATAAAATCATAGATGCAATACTAAATCAGAGAATACAGAATATGTAATTTTCATAATTTTTGGATCAGAATAAGTATTTTTGCTAAATATTGCAATTATTGTGAAAATTACAGAAACTGACCTGTTATGATTTGGACATTGGGATAATTATATGATGCTTAGTTTTATATAAGAAACCGGCTGTAAAATTTTGGGAATTTATGAGAGACAGAAGCTATTTATAACCAATTATGGGAATATTTTAAAATTTATAGAAAATAATCTGTTTGGATTTGGATGCTATAAAAATTATGAGATGTTACTGATTTTCGGGATAAGATTCTATGAATTTTTGATGATTTTTGGACAACAGTATGTATTTATGATAATTTATGTAGAATGTACTAAATTTGAGTAAATTATATATAAATAATTTGTTGGAAATTTTTATGATAACATTATTGGCAGAACTTCCAGAAGGTACTTCCAACTGAGGTTCTAAAAATTTTAAAGAAAATATTGTCTGACACTGTGAACTATTTTGTTAGGTTCAAGTGGGAAGACACGGTGAGTTCATAGCTCCATTTTCAACCGTTTGGTATTCAGTAAAGTTTTGGGGGAAAAAGTATACTGTTTGGGTTGATGTATTATTTTTGAAAATATTTTTGTTACTTACTGTCATTTGCGATACAACCATTAGTTCGGATGAGGAACTGTCCGATAATATTAGTAGCGCTACTTAGGAGGATATTTGTACCAACCGGATGAGGGTTGCTACTATTTTCTTGCATCTAACCAAATGGGGGTTAGGATGTAATATTATCTGATTTGGTGAATTATTTCGTGACAGTATGATTATGTTGTGAGCAGGTTTGGTTGTAATTGATACATCAACAAAATATTTGTCTGGCTATAAACCTATGTTCTCACCAACATTTTTGTTGACTGGTTTAAGTGTACTTTTTCAGGAAATGAGTAACTCATTTGATTTCAGCTTTGAAGTTCATGATGGATGCGGTGAAGTTGTAGGAAGGGTCTGCGTTACGCTGACCGTCAACATTGTTGACGGGAGCGTGTGCGTAGACGCTCATTTTCATAGGTTTTAGACATGCTGTAATTTAGTGTAAATAATTACATCAAATTTTGTATCTTACTTAAATGATGTAATTCCTCTAGTATAAATAAAAGCATGTCTGTGTTATGTTTCTATTATAACTGTATTTATTTACTATAAACAATGCACTCTGATAAAAGCTAGTTACATTCCACCCTTATCGTTCACGCTTCCGCCGGGATGTGACAGGTTGGTATCAGAGCAATTGGTTATAGAGAATTAGATATTTTTTTAGATATCTAGACTATAACCATAAGCTCGAAAGAAAAAAAATATATCTAAAGTTATTTCATGATTTTATGTGGAATATGTGAATTATGTGAAATTCTGTGATTTTGTGATAAAGATTCTAACAAAATTTTGATAAGTTATTTGACTAACCATTTTGTAAAATATTGTTAAGAAATCTGTGCAACTATGAATTCAGATAGTTATCACTACGAGACCGATCCTTCCGAAGGTTCATACCATAGCAGTCCTAAGGAGATAACACCTGAACCAGAACCTCAACAGGCTATGGATGTTACCTCAACAGGCTATGGATGTTACCTCAACAGAAATGGAGAATAAGACAAATTTTATGTTAGACGTGCACCAGTACACGTGGGGGGATATACAATTAAGACTCCTAGGAAAAAGATACTACGTGGACATAAACTTAAAGCTAAGCAATCTGAGGATCTAGAAAGACAATCTTCTGATTCTCCTAAAGATGAAAGTAAGGTTACTAAGAGACAAGAGTTGGATCAGGTGAAATAATTTTTGTGTTAAAATATATATTTGCAATACTAACATTGAAATTCACTATAGTGAATCATGCCGCCAAAAAGAAACACTCAGCCTATTAGGACAACAGCTCGAGTGGGACGACCCAGGACCAGACTTGGGGAAGAAACACCCGTGAACCCTGATACAACTGAGAATAATAGGATATCTCAGATAGTAGCCCAACAACTGGAAGCTACCCTACCTACCTTAATTACCCAAATCCAACAAAATCTGAATTTTAGAACTACCTCAAACCCACCAGCAGGGCCTGAAAACATGAATATGGAAGAACGACAGGAAGAAGAGATTCTAAATGGAATTTCAAAGGGATGCTCCTACAAAACTTTTATGTCCTGTAGACCTCGGGAATTTGATGGAAAAGGTGGAGCTGTACAAGCTTTAAGATGGATAGCGACATGGAAGGAGTCTTGGAAATCAGCAACTGTGCTGAAAACTTCAAGACACTATTTGCTTCCCATTCCCTTAAAGGAGAAGCACAATCCTGGTGGAAAATGGAGGTACACACTATGGGTAGAAATGTTATGAATAAGCTGAGTTGGGAAGAATTTAGAAATCTAGTGATAGAAAAATACTGCCCATATAATGAAATAGAAAAACTAGAGGCTGAATTCTTGGCACTAGAGATGAAAGCATCTGCACACCATATACTGATAGGTATAATGAACTATCCAGATTAGTACCACATCTGATAACCCCGGAATCAAAAAGAATAGGAAGGTATGTTTGGGGATTAGTGCCACAAATAAGAGGACTAGTGAAATCTGCTAGAACCAAAACCTTCCAGGAAGCGGTAATCTTGTCAGGAAGTCTGACAGATGAAATGATCAGGAATGAATCATTAGTCATCAACAGGTAGGAGAGAAAAGGAAATGGACTGAAAACCACCCTGGAAAAAGATTTGGAGAAAGTTCCCAGAAAAGAGTAACCCGACCTCCACCAAGAAACTTTTTGGGAACAACTCAAGGAAAGAAAGTAGAAAAACCACCACAGTGTAACATCTGTCAAAGATATCATACAGGAAACTGTATGATAGTGGTGTGTTATAACTGCAAAAGGAAGGGACACATTTCTTGAGATTGCAAAAACCCTACCAACCCTAAAACTGTCTGTTTTCAGTATGGAAGTGAAAATCATTTCCGTAATGAATGTCCACAACGAAAGGGCAAGGCTCCAGCTAACCAAAACAACCCCCGTGGAAGGGCATTTGTGATACAAGCTGACGAAGCCCGTTATGAGCCAGAAGTAGTTACGGGTACGTTCCTTATCAATAACCAGTACGCTAAAGTATTATTTGATACAGGAGAAACTCGTAGTTTTGTTTCACACACTTTTAGACCATCACTTAGCCTAACATCTGAGAAATTACATGACATCTATGTGAGAATTAGCTGACGGTAACATAATTGAAGCTGATGAAATCATTCCTAATTGCATCTTGAATTTAGATGAATATCGTTTTATCTGATACCTATTAAGTTAGGAGGATTTGATATCGTAGTAGGAATGGATTGGTTGAGTACAAATCATGCTGAAATCATTTATGATAAGAAAATGATTAAGATTCCTTTGATTAAGGAAGACAAAATTCTCTGCATATATGGTGATAGACCAAACAACACTGTGAAACTGATCTCTTGTGAAAAAGCACAGAAATGTTTAAACAAGAATTGTTTAGCTTTCTTGGCTCATATAGTTGATACAAAACTTGATAAGGAAAATTTGGAAAGTGTTCTTATTCTAAATGAATATGCTGATGTTTTTCCAGATGAACTACCTGGATTACCACCTCCTCGCCAGGTAGAATTTAAAATAGAATTGATACCAGGAACAGCCCCTATTGCTAAAGCACCCTATCGTTTAGCACCAACTGAGATGAAAGAACTTATGACTCAGTTACAGGAACTATTAGATAAAGGATTTATACGTCCTAGTGTATCACCTTAGGGGGCACCAGTTCTGTTTGTCAAAAAGAAAGATGGAACCTTTAGAATGTGTATTGATTATAGGGAACTTAATAAGGTTACCATAAAGAATAGGTATCCACTCCCTAGAATTGATGATTTGTTTGATCAACTACAGGGATCCAATTATTTCTCAAAAATAGATTTAAGATCTGGATTGTGAAACCCTCCACATATCCCACATCAGCCATGGACAGGAGAGATTCCTGGTTCATAAGGAATGTCTGGCCTTTAATATCAACAACGCGTTTTGGGCGTATTGGTTGTGGATGAGAGGAGAACTCCACAGTTAAGCGTGCTCAGGTGGGAGCAATCTAGGGATGGGTGACCTCCCTGGGAAGTTTTCACCCGGGCAACCAAAAGCACATCCGTGAGCTCCTCGTGGGCGAAGCGGACAATATTGTTGGTGTGAGAGGCCGGGTGTGACAGAATGGTATCAGAGCCACTCCTGTGCCATTCGGGGTGTGGGACATACCACACCAAGGATGGTGACTTCTCGGGCTCATCGAGGACGATGAGTCCAAACAGGGGGTGCTTGTGACACCCTACACATATCCCACATCGCCCGTGGACAGGAGAGATTCCTGGTTCATAAAGAATGTCTGGCCTCTAATATCAACAACGCGTTTTGGGCGTATTGGCTGTGGATGAGAGGAGAACTCCACAGTTAAGCGTGCTCAGGTGGGAGCAATCTAGGGATGGGTGACCTCCCTGGGAAGTTTTCACCCGGGCAACCAAAAGCAAATCCGTGAGCTCCTCGTGGGCGAAGCGGACAATATTGTTGGTGTGAGAGGCCGGGTGTGACATGGATATCATCAATTAAGAGTACAGGAAGATGATATTTCTAAGACTGCATTCAGAACTAGGTACAGACATTACGAGTTTCTTGTAATGCCATTTGGGTTAACCAATGCTCCAGCAGTATTTATGGATCTAATGAATAGAGTGTCTAAACCTTACTTAGATAAATTTGTTATAGTCTTCATAGATGATATTTTAATTTATTCTAAGAATAAGGAAGATCACAAACAACACCTAAGGTTAACTTTGGAACTGTTACAAAAAGAAAAGCTATATGCAAAATTCTCAAAATGTGAATTTTGGAAAAGAGAAGTACAATTCCTTGGGCACATAGTCAACCAGAACGGAATTCAGATTGATCCGGCAAAGATAGAGGCAGTTAAGAAGTGGGAAATTCCAAAAACCCCAACCGAAATACGTCAATTCTTGGGTTTAGCAGGGTACTATAGAAGATTTATAGAAAACTTTTCAAGAATAGCCCAACCATTGACTGAATTGACTCATAAAGATAAAAAGTATGTATGGGGAGAAAAACAAAATAAAGCCTTTGAACTTCTCAAGAGTAAGTTATGTAGTGCACCCGTATTAGCTTTACCAGAAGGAACAGATAACTTCATAGTATATTGTGATGCATCTCGTCAAGGTTTTGGATGTGTTTTGATGCAAAAAGATAAAGTGATTGCATATGCATCCAGACAGCTTAGAGGTAGTGAAAAGAATTATACCACCCATGATTTAGAATTAGGAGCTGTAATATTTGCACTAAAGATCTGGAGACATTATCTGTATGGAACTAAGTGTATAATATATACAGACCACAAAAGTTTGCAACACATCTTTGATCAGAAGATGTAAAATATGAGGCAAAGAAGTGGGTAGAGTTACTAAGTGATTATGACTGTGAAATTAAGTATCATCCAGGTAAGACAAATGTAGTTGCTGATGTTTTAAGTAGAAAAGAAAGAACAAAACCTTTACGGGTACGGGCAATGAAAATGGAATTACGTTCAGATCTATTAGGTCAGATACGGGAAGCTCAATAACAGGATCTGCTGAAAATAAAAGGGCAAATAAAAGACTTGAAAGAAGAAACAGATGGAATTCTGAAATTCAAAGGAAGAATCTGGATACCCGACAACAACTTGATTAGAACAACTATCCTGTAAGAAGCTCACAAGTCAAGATATTCTGTACACCCAGGAAACAATAAAATGCACAAAGATTTGAAAAGCCAATACTGGTGGCCAGGCATGAAAAGATCAGTTGGAGAATTTGTGGAACAGTGTGTTGTCTGCTCAAGAATAAAAGCTGAGTATCAAAAACCTTCAGAATATCTGTAGCAACCAGAAATTCCTGAATGGAAGTGGGATCAAATTACAATGGATTTCATAACTAAGTTACCCAGGACCAGAAATGGATACTACACAATTTGAGTTATAGTAGATAGACTAACTAAGTCAGCTCATTTCTTACCTATTCGGGAAGATTATAAGATTGAGAGATTAGCAAGGATCCACATTAAAGAAATTGTGTCCAGACGTGGAATACCTGTATCCGTTATATCAGATAGAGATAGTAGATTTACTTCTAGGTTCTGGCAAACTTTACAAAATGCTTTAGGAACTCAAGTAAACTTAAGTACAACATATCATCCACAAACTGATGGACAAAGTGAAAGAACAATACAAACTTTAGAAGATATGCTAAGGGCCTGTGCTATAGAAATTAGGATAGTCATTTACTCTTAATAGAATTTTCATACTATAACAGTTACCATTCTAGCATTGGGTTATCACCATTTGAAGCTTTATACGGAAGAAAATGTAGGTCACCTCTATGTTGGAATGAAATAGGTGATAGACAACTCACAGGTCCTGAACTAATCCAAGAAACCACAGATAAAATCACTGAGATTAAAAATAGGCTGAAAGCAGCTCGTGATCGACAGAAAAGCTATGCAGACAGACGAAGAACACCATTGGAATTTCAAGTTGGAGACAGAGTCTACCTAAAAATATCACCCTCTAAAGGTATCTTTCGATTTGGAAAATCTAGTAAGCTGAATCCTAGGTATATTGGTCCATTTAAGATCATTGATAGAATTGGTCTTGTAGTATATAAGTTGGAACTACCACAGAAATTAAGTGAAGTATACAACACATTTCATGTATCCAACCTCAAGAAATGCCTAACCAACGAAACCCTAGAAATACCAATTCAAGAAATACAGGTAGATAAGAAACTGCATTTTGTGGAAGAACCAATAGCCATTATGGGAAAAGAAATAAAGAAGTTAAGAAGAAGTAAAATTCCCATAATGAAAATTAAATGGAATGCAAAAAGAGGACCAGAATACACATGGGAAAGGGAAGATGAAATCAAGAAGAAGTATACCCACCTGTTCAAAGGTAATAATTGTTATGACCGTGTACGTACGGAGTACTAACTGATTCTTCGTTATACCGGATCAAATAGTGCGGAATCCTATTTGATTGGCGATCCAATCAGGGAGAACGTAATCAAGATCAATCCTAACGATTAGAAAACATTAAGAATGGACCAGGAATGATCTGGGACGTTCTATGAACATGGAATTGACAAAAGGACGCTCTGGGTCGGCTAGGGTTGCAAGTATTCAAAGTGTTATGTTTTTCCATGAATTAAGTGGTATTTATAGGTAAGTGTTTCTCATTCCTGCGACTGAACCATTCGCATGGTTCAGTCGTGCGATTGAGCTATGCGTTTGATCCATACGCACGACTGAGCCTTCAGTATTACGACTGGTTCAATCTCATGCTTCAGTCTTACGACTGATCCAGTCTCCTGGTTCAATAGTGCGACTGAGCCATTCGCATGAAGTTATTCATGCGTATGGTCCATTGGCATGGCCCATTCGCATGATAACTTCATAATGTTAAGTTTGAATGTGTTAATTATCATAACATTAAGCATATTAATTCAAACAACCATCTACCTATATAAACTATCAACCATTCATTGCACAACCCATTAATGAAACATTTAAACATTATAAGCATCCACAACCACTTGCATTTCATTAATCAACTATCAATTACATATAAGTAAGACATTACAAAGATATTACATTTAGCTCAGAATCTAGGTACACATGTATCAACAAACTCCCCCTTGGACCTAGATTCCTCTAATGTCTTGCTTTACCCATTATCTCCTCGTACTTCTTGAACTTCTCCGCTCTGGTTACACCTGCATGTATTTCAAATACAAAACAGATGCGTATGACATTCTGGAACTGGAGAGCTTGTACGATGTCTTGCGAGTCATAGAACAGTGGTCACTTGTAGAGAGTATAAACATCATTCTCTGACAAGTTTGTGAGCCACATTGGGTCAAATACCCTGATGACATCCATCTGTCCATCTCTGTTCAGAACTATGACTGCTTCTGCTGTTCACCAATCATAGTACCACCACTTGAAGTGTGGAGTGATATCCTGAGGCATTTCCCTAAGAGGGATCTTCGACATAGTAGGTGGAGGATGCCACTTCAACACAATCCTTGGCTTCCCGATTCGTGAATCCACTTCAGACCTTTGAATGTACCTCGTAGGTTGCTGAGGCCTGAAGTTTACCCACCGAGTGTGGTACTCTTTCTTTAACACAGCTTCGAACCAACCTGACATCTTTCTGGGATCAGCATAAAGTAGCTTCAGCTTTGCCAGTTGGTTGAGCTCAAAACCAGGTAGAGTTTTTAGATCGTGTGGGAATCTAAAATACTCGATACCTTTCTCTCTCTTAACCGCATAAGTGTTAAGGTCATCAAAATACGCCCACGATATAATCTTGCCAGACACCTTTTGATGTTTCTTCACTCTGTAGAGCTTGGTGTAGGCATCAGACGTTGGAGCACTTCGTTGGGCCCGAAGATCCGCAAAACAAGCAGCCCATTCAGCCTTTCTTTCTTTGACTTCCTCCTCTGTAGCTCTGGCTGTATCTTCTTGTTTGTCGGACTCTTCTTCCATCTTATCCAGAGTATCAAAAGTCTCGCTGACCAGATTGTCATCCAGATTTGGAATGACATGCCCTTCAGTGTCAGTGTACTCTAGATAGCATTGATCTGTTATATCATCTATCTCAAACTCATCTATGTCGTGTAGTTCTTCATCACTATCAACTTGGACTTCGGGAGCGTCTTTCACTATGTCGTCGGCATTGAGTTTGAACATTTCTGCCAACTGTTCCTTAGTGAAGCTATGAATAATCTCTCCCTCTTCTGGGGTATACTCAACCGATCTCCTTACGATACCCTGCAGATCAAGAATCATTGTTAACTGACTCTTGACCTGTTTTAGGGGTTCGACATCGTATTCATCTCTTTGAAAGTTTGGATCTGCTTGATTTAAACATGCAACACAATACTTGTTAGTAAGTAATCAAACACAATCATTTTTAAGACAAAAGATATAAACATTAATTACATAAGTGTTACACAATTTTTCCAAGTACAAAAGCCTTTTAAATACAGAAACATAAATAACTAATCAGTACTTTTGTCTTGAATCTTAGGAGTATCTTCAGGTGGGGCAGAAGTAGAGGTTCCTTGGTCTTGACGGTGTTTAGAACGCCTCTCGTCTGCTGCTTCCCCACTTTGTTCTCCTGCAGCCTCTCCTCCTTCATCATCATCATCATCTTTCTTGTCATCACTATCATCACCTTCCTCACTTTCATCATCCTCATCATCGTCATCCTCATCATCATCGTCCTCTTCTTCATCGTCCCCTTCACCAATCTTGAGGGGCTCAACCTGAGTTCCTTTCAGCTTTAGCAGGATAGACTTGTTTGCAGCCTTTAGCTCCTCCAACTTCCTATCCATCTCAATCTCGTGCTCTAATAGACCAATGATTTGATCAGTCTGTGCAGCGATCAGCTAAGCTTGAGATGAAGTCAACTCCCTTAACTGATGAATCTCAGCTGTCTGGGAGGAACACAGCTCTCTTAACTACTGAATCTGAGTAGTCTTGGCCTCATCAGAGGCTAGCAGCTTGACCACCATGCTGTTGAGCGCTGCAAGCTGATCTACCACTGAGACAGGTGGTATGAATGAGCTAGTTGGAGCAAATGAGGGTACGGTTTGGTGAGTAGTGGTGGTTGTGGTGGCTGTGGTGAATATGGGAGAGGATGGGAATGATGTAGTAGGCGGTACAGTGGTGGTAGTGGGTTGTATGGTGGTGGTGAGATGTATGGTGGTGACTGGTGGTGGAATGGGTGTATGAGATGTAGGAATAGTGGTGGTGGCTTGAGGTGTTTGGGATAGAGTGGATGTGGTGGCTGTGGTAGTGACGGAGGTGGTGAATCGAATTCGTTTACTCTTCTTACCATGAGGTCTCGCCATGGTCTTCTTCCTTTTCCCAGTAGACACCGGGGTTCCTACTCTGGTGCTAGGTTCATCAGGGGTATAAGTCGGATCAGACTCTGTGTGTGGATCCCCTGATGTGCCAGACTGACCACCCACAACTCTCAGTCCTCTCTCTGTGGCAACCACTTTGCTGCCAACTCTCCTGGTCAGACCTTCTTCCTCGCTCTCTTCCTTATCATCGTCTAGCGGGCAGAAATCAGGTACAAACCCGGCAGCAGCCATGTCTGTATGTGGTGATGCCTGAGCTGTGTGAGTGGAGGGGCCCTCAGAAATAACTGGCCCACCGCTGCCATCATGGCTATCATCGTCATCTGAGTCATCAGATGATATCGCAATCACCTCAGTGTCAGACTCGCTGTCATCATGACGCCATTTACGTCTCCTTGGCGCAACATAATCATCCCGGGCCAGATGCCCTATCAACCTCTTCATAACTGGCTTGACCTGCTTGCCCCTATACACCTTCATTCTCCCAAGAGTGATGTCATCCATGATCTCTAATGCCACTAAATCACTCTTTTCCTTGGGCAGATCATGCAACTTCTCATCAAAAATCAGCTGTAGGAATTGGGGGTACATGCAGAAGCCTTCCTTCCCCTTTGCCTCTAAATTCTCTATCAGATACGTGAAGATCAAGTTGGAGAAGCTGAAGGGGTGGTTTAGGACCAATGCAACATAGGCATTCTGGATTTGGTCCGACAAATCATCAAACCCACCCCTCCTGGATGCTATGCACTTCAGTATGATGTGTGCTAGGTACTTGTACTGGGGGCTCAGGTTGCTCTTGTTCAACACACTCGAGTTGATGTCCCCGCAGTACCCGATCCTCATAAAGCAACCTCGAACCGTCAGAGGATGCATCTTTAGTGGATGAGCCTCATCATCTCCAAATCCCAATACTCTCCTGATATCTGCCGCTGTAATCTCGATCTCCCTACCAAAAATAGTACTTCGGATGCGGTAGGGTTCCACAGATCGATCGCCCGAAGCTCCCTCCCAGAATGATTGGTGAATGGACTGGTAGGGAGTACAGGGTGTGGATATGGCTCTATATATCCGTGATCTCCTCAAAAAATCGATGATCTCAGCAAATTCACCACCATTCCTCGAGGTGGAATCCAAGTGAGCACAAATGTTGTGCTTTGGATTAATGGTCCAACGATTAGCTATATTCCTGTAACAAATAGCAAACGCACGTGAGAACACATGGAAAACAGAGTTTGACCAAATCAGAAAAACAGTTCAGTTTAATTGTGCGATTGAACTCATTCGCATGATTCATTCGGCCGATTGAATGAATCGTCCCTTTCAATCGTGCGATTGAAGTTCATTCTGGAGTCCAGTCGTAGGACACACTCAAACCATTCGCATTATTCATTCGGCCGATTGAATGAGTCGCCCCTTTCAATTGTGCGATTGAAGTTCATTCTGGGGGACCAGTCGCATGACTCACTGTTCGATTCCATTAAGATTCAGATTCCTCAAATGGCTAAATTAAACATTAAGTTCATGTTCATTAGACTCGCAATCATGTATCTGAACCACCTAATCCATTGATTTTAACATTGTATGTGATTAAGGTAGTTTATTGTACAACTTTGTTTCAGTTCAAAACTAGGTCAAATGAGCCTGTATTTCGAACCAAAATTGACAGTTTCAATCGTCTTTCTGTCGCGTTTTACCTGTATAACAATGCCAAAATGTCAGAAATCAAGTATAATCGATGTTTGAATTCAAATCAAATTTGGGCAGAGTAACGGTGTGATTTTGAGATTTAGGGCGAATGGGGTCTGCGATCGACTGAGTTCCATATTTATACTAAAACTCATCTCAGTCGGGCGACTGAACCCATTCTCTCGACTCATTCGGCCGACTCAATCTCCAGTCGTACGACCGAGTCTAATCGCATGACTATGCCGTGCGATTGAAACTGAGTCGTACGATTCACTCAATCGACCAGTTCCATTCGCTCAATTGACCTCCATTCGCATGTTTGACCTAATCGGTCACTTTCGATCAGCCGATTGGGCTCATTCGTATGGCCCAATCGTACGATTGTCTTCAATCGTATATCCCATTCGTACGACTGGATCATACTCATCATGAAGTCGTGCGATTGGGCTATACTTGTGCCATTTTAGTCATTTCATTTATCGACACTTAGTTTTCTTAAACAATTGATAAAACGTTATGTGCAATTGATCATCTCAGACATGACCATGTTAACAAAACAGTTTGATCACCTCAGACGTGATCCATTTATCTACCCGATCACCTCAGACGTGATCCTTTTTAACCTTTCAGAAACATTTAGTTTAAATAAACATTAAGCTTGTTTAGTGACATTAACAGATAACAATATACACAGTCCGACAAAGACACACTAATACTAATAACTTAAAGAAATTTTAAACTACGAACAAAACGAACATCTTTTTGTGATTTTTGCTAGGGTAGGTTTGTGTAGCCCATTAGCATTGACATCATATCAAGGACAAACTCATATGGAATCAGACAGGCATAAACAACATTACTTGGAACCGTTGATTTGTATTTAACTTTAACCACTTGCATAAATTTCATATCACAGTTTTCTCACTCATATAAGACTTCTAAGATCTAACTGGGAATCATGCTTGATATGATATGTAACGTACTTTGATTGTCAACTTCAGTTGGTGCATACACGACGATTGTCAGTATACTTGTCCACTTAAATCCATACACAGACTTTTGTCACGCATTGGTAAAGAATTAAGTTATATTATTTCAACCAACATTTATGGATCCCAAGCTTATATGGTAATCAGTATTCCTTAGAGGACTTTCGAGCGGTCTATAGGTATTTTGACAAGAAGAGACTATTCTTAGAGCTTTCAAAGAGAAGCCAAGCCTCAGGTCAGTGCCATCGCACAGCAGAGAGGCGGCAAACAACAATGAATTCTAGAATATGTAGGTTATGCTTATCCTCAGGTCAGAGCCATCGCACAGCAGAGAGGCACACAACCTATCTCCTTGTTAGAGCATTTCTTATTTTTCTTTTTCACATAACGTACCAACAACATTTTGTTATCAGCATGATTGCGCTTGTATTCATTTTTTCTTTTGCTCTTTTTGTAGTCACACGCACACCTTTAGTGGCGTTTATTTGCTCGTTATCCCTTATCGGAAATGGCTGATTGTGTTAACCAGTGATAAGATGGGAACCCACAGTTGATTGAACCATTTAGTTTAGATTGAGTTTACCAATGATGTCTACTCGTCTAATGTGTTGAATCTACCGACACATCGTATAGTGAACTAGCACCTCCCTAGATCAACTTTCTCCGTGTAGTTACAATACCAACCAAGGGTACTATCATCTTCCCATTTTGTTAGACTTAGACTTCTCGGATTTATAATTTTTCTGTGATTTAATTAACCTTGCAGAACCGAAAATCCTTTTGGTGTTCCAAGTAACTCGATGCCTGTGTACTATCACTTTCCATTTTGTTGAGTCACATTTCCTGTCTTTTTGTCTATGCCTTTTCAACTTTACTTACCTTCCCCCTTTTTTTTTTAAATAAATGAATACTGAAATAATAAATCTCCCCCTAAAATTCTAAAACAGAAAATCTTTTTGTGTTTTTGGATTTTTTATAACGCAAGGAAATTAAAAAAATGGAAAAATTAAAGAAAAATAAAATTAAACGAAAGACAAAATTAGTGTCGGGCTATGCATCTGTTTCTTCGGAGATAACATCACTTTTCTTTTTAACACCGTTGACCTCTAATAGATAGAAAAATCTGGGTTTATCAAACGGTTTGGTGTAGAGGTCAGCGCGTTGAAAATCCGTCTTTATTTTGACCACATCAATTAAGTGTTTTTCATAGCAGTCGCGTATGAAGTGATACTTTATGCCTATGTGTTTGGTCTTTGGATGTTGAACCGGATTTTTAGTTACTGCAATTGCAGCAGAATTATCAACATATATAGGAGTAGATGTGAAATGCAAACCGTAGTCCCGCATTTGCTGTTGTATCCAAATGATTTGAGAGCAGCAGCTGACGGCGGCAACATATTCAGCTTCACAGGTAGATAGAGCAACGGATGTCTGCTTCTTGCACTGCCAAGTGACCAATCTCCTCCCGAAAAACTGACATCCTGCTGACGTAGACTTGTAATTCATTTTGCAGCCTCCATAATCCGAGTCACTATACGCCGTTAGCTCAAAGTCATCATCATGAGGATACCACAACCCCAGTGTTGGTGTACACTTCAGATAATGAAAAATCCTCTTGATGCCAATTAGATGATTGACTTTGGGTTTCGCTTGATATCAGGAACATAAACATGTGGCATACATGATATCTGGACGCGAAGAAGTGAGATACATGAGAGATCCGATCATCCCGATACATGGTGGCATCCACCAAACCCCCATTCTCATCAGGAGCCACATCATGATTTGTGGCGAGTGGGGTACCGGCTGCAGTGACATTTTCCATATCAAAGCGACTAAGAATGTCACCGACATACTTGGTTTGATGCAGAAAGATGCAGGTAGGTGTTTGATCCACCTGTAATCCTAGGAAGAACTTCATTTCTCCCATGGCACTCATCTCAAACTCAGCCTTCATCACAGATTCAAACTCTTTACATAACTCTTCGTTTCGTGAACCGAAGATTATGTCATCCACATATATTTGTACCAAAAGAAAATCACCATCCTTTTCTTTGATGAACAAGGTACAGTCAATCACACCCCTGCGAAAGCCGTGTTTCAACAGATGGGTGGAGAGCTTTTCATACCAAGCTTGAGGAGCCTGATGTAGCCCATACAGAGCCTTGTCTAACTTGTAGACTCTGTCCCGATGATAAGGATCTTCGAATCCTTCAGGTTGACTGACATATACCTCTTCACGGATTTCCCCATGCAAGAATGCACTCTTAACATCTAGTTGTTAGACTTTGATCTTCATGTAAGAGGCGTAGGCTAGAAAGATGCGAATAGCTTCCATTCTAGCTACAGGAGCAAAGACTTCATTATAGTCGATTCCTTCGACTTGTCTGAAGCCCTGAACAACCAACCGGGCCTTGTTTCTGATAACAACACCCTGGTCATCCTTCTTGCACTTTAGTACCCATTTGGTACCAATTACTTTGACTCCTTTGGGTCGGTCAACAAGAGTCCACACTCCAAGTTTCTTGAACTGTAGCAACTCCTCTTGGATTGCATTGACCCAAGCTTCATCCTTAAGGGCATCACTTACGTGTTTGGGTTAAATTTGAGAGATAAAACATCTGTAAGCTCCATCATTCACGTAGCCCTTTTCCATTACTTCGGCGTAATCAGTAGTGTACAATCGACTTCTAGTCTACACGCCAGAGTGAAGATCACCAATGATAGCATCTGGCGGATGACTCCTACTGATCCTAGTCAAGGGAGTTGTTGGAACAACAACTTCAGAGTCCATAGTTGTGACTGGAGGTTCAGTATCTGTATTTCCAGATGCGGGAGAAGCAGCTGAAGAGATTCCTTCATGATCAACATTAGGTGACTGTACTGGTTCGGGTGCTTCTTCATCCTCTGATGAGTCCTCACTTTCATCCTGATCAGCTGAGGCAGATCCCGATGAACCACTTGCAGGAGTTGTATCGCTAGTATCCAGATTCGGTGAATTTAGAACATCGTGCATCATCTGAGTAGCAATATCATCATCTGAATCTATTTGAGGAAGATTGAATGATTTGAAAAAGCCATCATAGTCAAAGAATGACGAAGGGCCTTTTTCAGCAGGGGGGATGGTGAAACGTTGAACATCAACATTGCACCATACTTCTACCTGACCAGTAGAGTTGTTGTAAACTCGTTTTTCGGGTATACTATATCCCAGAAAGATCCCCTGATCTGCCTTTTCATTAAATTTGCCTTCTTGAGTTTTCTTCAGAAGCGTACAAGGAGCACTGAAAGGTTCCAAATACTCCAAGTTTGGTTTACGCTTCTGTAGTAACTCATAGCAAGTCTTCCCATGCCTTTTCACTACTGACACACGATTGAGTGTGTAGCAAGCATTGGCTACAGCTTCGTTCCATAACTACACTGGCAGTTTTAAGTCTGCCAACATAGTCCTGGCAGTCTCGATCAGGCTTCTGTTCTTTCGCTCAGCAACTCCATTCATCTGTGGTGTGTATGCAAAGGTGAATTGATGAACAATTCCCTTTTCTTTGCAGAAAGCATCCATCCACTGATTCTTAAACTCGGTTCCATTATCTGAGCGAATCTTTCTCACCTTCAGTTTGTAGAGTGATTCTAGAGTGGTGACCAATACTTTGAATGACTCAAAGGTTTCTGACTTTGCTTTCAGAAACATCACCCATGAAATCATGAGTAGTCATCAGTGACTACGAAGCGATACCAATCTCCTACAATACTTTTCGTGCTGACTGGACCGAAGAGATCCATGTGAAGTAGCTCCAGGGGCATCTCGATAGAATTGATGTTCTTGGTCTTGTGAGATTTCTGGTTTGCTTTCCTTTCTTGCATGAGACACAGAAATCAGGAAGCTTGAAGTTCTTGACAGGAACTCCATCAACTAAGTTGTTATGAATCAGATGATTCATCTTCCTATGATTAATGTGTCCCATTCTTCTGTGCCATGAGATGGATTCTTTCTCTGTTGCTTTGGATAAGAAATACTGAATTGTAGAATCAGAGGAAGAAGCATTAGACATATCCAGTACATATAGATCATTGTACCTGGATGCTGACATTAAGACCTGCTCCTCCGGAATCTCCATCTCTTTCTTCATAATGTAATATTTGCGATTGTCAAACATGACTTTGAAGTCCTTGTCACAAATCTGAGACACAGAAAGCAGATTGTTTTCTAATTGTTGAACAAAGTTGACTTTGTCGAACCTTACCTTTTCATTACCTACTTCTTCATGAGCGGTAATGTATCCTCCTTTGTTTCCAGCAAAGGAAACGTGTCCCCCTTTAATTTGTTTGAGATTGAAAAGGAGAGACTTATTTCCCGTCATGTGCCTAGAAGCTCCGCTATCTACGATCCATGTATTTGTAGACGCACTATAGCGGACAACTTGCACATAAGAGAAAATAATCAGTTAAGGAGGGGGACCCAAGCCTTGACTGGCTTGGGTTTCCCAGAGGAATCAACCATCATGAATTCGACCCACTGTCCTTTATCAGTGGGTGGAATCTCAACATTCAACTTGTCCTTGCTTTTAGACTCATCAGTTGTTTTGGCTTTCCACAGACCATCCCTATGAAAGAATTGTTTATGGTAAACCTTAGACTGATTAACAGTTTGAGCATGTGGTTTAGATTCAGAAACAGGTTTCGCCGCTGGCATCATAGACTTGTCAGTGACTTGTCTGTGTTGCCTTTGCCGTGGAGGAGACAAAAACGACCTAGAAGGTGTTTTAGACTGAATTGGTGTTTTCGATCTAACAGGAGTCTTAGATCGCTGTTTTGAATCTAAATTAACTTTGTTGTTCAGCTCAACCTTAATTCTTGGAGTCTGATAGCGAGGACAATTTGTCGAAATATGATCGCGCTGTCCACAAGTATAGCAGGATCTCTATTCATCAGGGCTAGGAGATCTCTTGTGGGGCGGAGAATAAATTTCTGGTTCTTTCTTCTTGTTCGCACTTTTAAGGCTTTCACCTCCCTTAACAAAATTAACTTGTTTAACATTATGGGTATTTTGTCTTGGGAGATGATGGGATTCTTGTTTCACTGATTTAGATTGAGTGGTTTTCGAATTCTTAGGTTGTGTGGTAATCGATTTTTGACCCAAACCAAGAGAAGCTTGAACATTCTCATCCACCCGGTTTCTAGTGATTTTTGTGTCAGTTGTGCCTGATGTAGATGCTTTCTGATCAGGGGTCGGAGGGGCAGATGTAACTGCTGTGTCCGGATCGCTGACCAGAGGAGTTGTCACCACATGATCCTTTATTGGATTATTATTGATTGGATGATGTTTGGTGTTCAATAGGATCTCATGTGGTGGAGACACAACCTTATATCCTAAACCTTCTCCGTTGTTGCGTTCTTTAACCAAGTTTTTCAAAATATGTGAGGAACTAGCTAGACTGTGGAGTTTTTGTTTCAAAGACTCGTTTTCAACTTGTAAAACCGCTTGTTCCTTTTTAGTTTCTTCGATTGTTTTTAAGTAAAACTTGATATCATTTTCTTGGTTAAATGCAACAACCTCAGTTTCTTTTAACTGTTTCTTTAATGCGTCAACCTTTTCTTTATAGTTGTTTTCATTTTGTTTTAAGATTCTGTTAGCCTCAGTGCATAACTTTAAATCATTTACTAAGTTATCATTGTGATCTAATAACCTAGCAAATTTCAGGTCAATGCTTTCTCTAAACTTTTCACATTCAACACACGCATGTTTAATAAATAAATCATCCTTAGATTCTACCTGTGCCGATGTAGACGTTCCAGCCATGAAAGCATTTTGGGGTTCAGAATGTGCTTCAGATTCAGCATTCAGTTCATCTTCAACAATTTGATCAACAGCAGATATGTCATCATCCAATTTAGCAGTATCAGGCTCAGCTGAGTTTTCCCCCTCACTCGCTGAGTCTTCATTTAGATCGTCAACGGATGCTATGTTGGCTTCACTATCAGATAAGAAACGAAAGGACCAGTCCTGTCCTTCATCACCTTGCGCCACCATAGCCTTTGAGTCACTGTTAGTTGAAGCTGGCCTCTTCTCTTTCTCTTGCTTTGTGAGGGAGGAGAATGGGATTCCATTTCCAGTCTTCTTTGGTTTGACACATTCCCTCTTGAAGTGTCCTTTCTCCCCACAGTTGAAACAGGTGACTTTTGACTTGTCGAAACCAAAAGTAGTATCTTTTGTAGCCACCAAATTTTGACCTGTTTTCTTCACAAATTTCTTTGCTCGTCGCACAACACTTGCGAGAGCCCACATAATATCCATCCTCTCCAATTCATTCTCATCCACCTGCTCGTAATCTTCATCAGCCAAGTGGTAGTTTACTATCTTCCCAGCAACCAAACCATCATAGGAATGGACCACAGCAGCAAGCAGGTCCATGTGTTCCTTGGCCACTTCCACAGTTACCTTACCCAAGTTCTCTGTTACTAACTTTGTTGATTGAGCTTCAGTAACGCTATGTTGAACCCCTGATGAGACCATTGACTCACCAACAGATGATGAGCTTTGTCCAGATGCAGATGTATTAGTAACAAAAGCAGTTTTCAGAGGAGCATTTGAAGACTTGGCAATAGGAGTTGGAGTCACATTGTAGAGTGTCGGATCCTGAGCATAAGAACCCTTCTTTGCCTTGTACTTGTGTCTGACTTCTTCCTCTCGCAGTTTCAGGATAAAGTCATTTATATCCAATGTCTCAAGAACTGAATTGTGTCTCAAGGTGGAAATAAATGAATCCCACTTTTTAGAAAGTCCATCAACCAAACTGGAGACCTTTTCTTCTTTAGACGTGGTTACCCCATGAGTGTGAAGTTCACTCATCAGATGATAGAATCGGTTAATTATGTCATCCAAACTCTCATTCCTAATAGCTGTAAAATTATCAAATTCTTTCTTAAGTGCTTTGGCCTTCAAAGACTTCAGAGTTGAGCTACCTTCATATCTTTTCTCGAGAGCTTTCCAGAATTTCTTGCTTTGTTTATGATCAGAATACTGATGGAAGATCTCTTTAGGAATAGACTGGGTGAGCATCGTGTAAGCTTTCTTTTCAGCATTGTAGGCAGTCTTTTGAGCATCAGTCATTCCACTCAACGTTAATGGCAAACCATCAGCACCAACTGGCATGGTGTAACCAGTTTCAATAGAATTCCAAAGATTACTGTCCATACCATTGAGATGAATCTCAAACCTCTGATTCCACTGCGGGAACTCATCAATAGACAGAAGCTTAGGTGGCTTATTATGGTTACCAATCTCATTCTCCCGAAGCAGTAAGTTCTGGATCCTTGAGTCTTTCCCTGCTGAGAACGTGAAATTTTCGAAGTCCATAATGAATGTTGACTTAAACTTGAAAACAAACTGTTAATGCGATTGGGGAGTACGACTGGGATGCGATTGACACTAACAGTATGCGATTGAACTCAAACGTGCGATTGAACAGGCGACTGAGAGACTCGGGTGACTGAACAGACCGACTGACTCAACTGGGCGACTGAACTGTGTGACTGACTCAATCGGTCGATTGGACTAGGCGACTGACTCAATCGTGCGAATCAACAGGCGACTGGACTTCAGTCGTACGATTGAGATAATCGTGCGACTGAGACTGCTGAAATCGAGGTTTTTCGCAACTTTTGACCTAAAACGCAATTTTTGACACCCTAGACGGCTGAAAGTCGAAAAATATTGATTTTTCAGAACATGCAAACGTAAAGACTCGATTTTTAGCAGAAAGATTGGATCTTTTCGCGTAAAAACATTGACTTTACCAAAAACTTGATTGAATCCACGAAGAATCAAGAGCCTAAGCTCTGATACCAATTTTGAGGACCCTTGATCGCTAGACATCCGAGCATGTTATTGACGGAAGGTGATAAACCAAAAGACAAACAATAGTACGAACAATAATCGAATGATTTTATTGATAACACATACTGATTTTAAGCTCGTTACAACTTAAGAATCAAGACTTTTGGCAAGGGGAGATCGAGCATGATCTCCCCTCTCATCCGGCAGCGCCTGGGCGCCGGGCACACTATCAAAAACCCTTAGGTTTCTACACATTGAAACTGGTATATATAGGCCTCGGCCCATATTAGATGCGACTGGGCCCATTCGTGCGATTGGACCATACGTATGGTTCAATCGTACGACTCGACCATTCTTATGGCTCAGTCTTACGAATGCCCCAATCGCATCTCTCAGTCGCACGACTGGTCTATTAGCATGGCTCAGTCGCACGACTGAGTCTCATTCACATATGCTCCTGCGAATGACCCAGTTTCATGTGTTTACAAGGTGTATAACATTAAGCCTAGACTACTTGTCAAGCGACGGACACACTATATATGACTATATATGCTCCAACAAATTCCCCCTTGGACGTTGCTTGCGAATAGTAGATAACACCTCTTATAATCTTCAGTCAATCTTTGCTCTGGTTTCCAATAGAATCAAACGAACAACCATATTAGCCAACATTGCCAATCCGTCAGGTTACCACAATATCCCTGAAAATGAATTTAGGCACAATAGCTTTCGTTTACTTTGCAGAACACCATCATAGCAGTAAGATTCCCCAAATGACTGATTTTTCCAGATAACGACATGAACAGTTTTCCATTGCTTCAATCTTCACACAGGCTAACCTGATTAACATTAACAACTGCAGAAATTCCCCCTCACATTCAGCATATCCCAATATATAAACGTTGCGCTCTCCTAACATCTTCATACGATGTATTGGGCAAAAGGTTGAAGGTTCCAATCCACAGCTGACAATATCAAACAAATCAGTATGCACGTAGATTCATCATCAGAAACCTGCTCACATCATCACTTTCTGATTGCGTCTTCAATCTCTCTATACATGGATTCCCCCTAAGAGTGAGAATCCTCTCTGTGCGAATAAATATAACTTGATTGGCCCATAAATAGTCAGATGCTCCTGACTACCCCACAAAATCAGCACCGACAGCTGACATCTTCTCTTCTCTCTTTCGTGTTCTAACAACATTCACCTATTCTGGAAGTCCAACGAATAATGGGGTATCCATCGAACTTGTTTGACATAAGAACCTCAGGTTGAATGTACTTTGCTCATCCTCAACTCTTGCATAGACTCTCCAGGAAAATCTTCATTATTGACCCGAAAATGAACCGAAAATGACCCGATAATTTTCCCAAAAAATTTTATTTTACCAAAATTTTTCAGAAGGCTTCCCGACTGATAAAAATGGTTTAGTGAAAAATTTGTGCAAGAAGCTGTTCCAGACTCTTTTTTTTTGGTCTGGTACACAGCTCATTTGTGCGACTGAGACAGACGAATGAAGACATACGTGCGAATGGGTGATTCGTGCGAATGGACACTCTGAATGGTTCAGTAGTACGAATGGATAACACGAATGGGTCAGTTGGGCGACTGAAGTACACGAAAGGGTCAGTCATGCAAGTGAAAGTTCATTCGTACGAATGGACATACGAGTGGTTTAGTCATGCGAATGAGGCCCAGACGCATGGCCCAGTCGCATGAACGGGTCTGAACACAGAAAACCAGATCTGCAGCCGCCACAAGGCTGAAAAACCCTAATCCGATGATTTGGACGAGACACAGCACAATAATTGTACCACCGGATTCGTTTTTATGATCTGAAGAAGATTCCGAGTGTGCTTTTAACAAATAAACATCACACGCAATGAGATTTGAGCAAAACAAGATGAACACGAAGTGGGTTTTATGTCAACGAACAAGAATTCGATCCAGAACTCAAGAGCTCGGGTTACTAGAATGATTGTTAGATCATTCTGGCAGTAACCGGCTCTGATACCAATTGTAAACCCTTAGGTTTCTACACATTGAAACTGGTATATATATAGGCCTCGGCCCATATTAGATGCGACTGGGCCCATTCGTGCGATTGAACCATGCGTATGGTTCAATCGTACGACTGGACCATTCTTATTGTTCAGTCTTACGAATGCCCCAATCGCATCTCTCAGTCGCACGACTGGTCCATTAGCATGGCTCAGTCGTACGACCGAGTCTCATTCGCATATGCTCCTGCGAATGACCGAGTTTCATGTGTTTACAAGGTGTATAACATTAAGCCTAGACTATTCGTCAAGCGACGGACACACTATATATGACTATATATGCTCCAACAATAATTACTTAAGTTTTCTATTGAATTTCAGGACGAAATTCTATTAATGGGGGGAGAATGTGACAACCCTAAAATTATTTTTATTATATTATATTACAATCACGATTAATGTATTGGTTAGTATGTATATATTATGGATATACATGTGCATGTTTGCATGCATGTCTATATAGTAGTAATTTATGTATGCATGTATGTATATATACCCAAAACTCACACCTACGTGTATATAAATACAAACTTTTACGTATGCATATTTAAATACATGGAAAATTCTTTGGAATACTTGTATATATACACGATTAGTATATATATTGTACGTGTATATATTATAAACACATGTAAATATGTATGCACATTAAGAATATGAAATATATATGTTGTGTATGTATGTATAATTGTAATCTATTTTCACCTATGCATATACTCAAAAGTATATATATATATATATATATATATATATATATATATATATATATATATATATATATATATGAAAACTTAAAAATCCTAAACTAACATTAAACCCAAACTACCACTCGGCTAAACACCACTCGAAACCACCACCTTACCACAACACCACCCGATAACAACCATCACCACCCTCGGCCACCTTACTCAAACCGCCACCACACCACCTTATTCTACCACCTAATTATTCATGTAACTAAGCTATCTTACACCACTTTGCTTCCTCCCCAAAACCGCCACCCATGCACCCGATTTTCTCGTTTTCACACACCACAAAACCGCCACCTCAAACCACCATTGAGATAAATGAATCTTCATCATTGCTAGAGGGATATATGGCACCTCCTAATGAACCCAAGGAAACCTAAGCTACCTATCATGGATGATTCATCCAAGCTATAATATCTATATCTATGTCTCTCGGTCAAACACTTCCATGTTCAACAAAAACTCACGGACACCATCACCCTAAACCGAAGCACTATAAGAACCCCTCCCATGCGGACAAGGCTAACCACACCACACCCCCTCCTTGCAAACACACTAGCCGCGTCACCTTTGTAATCATCTCTCGGATCCTCTCTCGGTTCACAACAACAGACGCACACCACTAACCATAACCATCATCACCTTAATACACCTTCTTCACCATCACCCGTAGCTAAGTACCACCACTAAACCATAACCATCACCACTATCTCTCACAACCATCACCTTTCACCACTCTCTCGACAATTCACGATTCTACACCATCAACAACCATCATCATCCACCACCTCTACGGCCTACCTCTTAGATCTAAGCTGCAGGAACTTCATCAAATCGACATCCCTAAGGTTATATAAGAAACCGCCTGTAAAATTTTGGGAATTTATGAAAGACAGAAGCTATTTTTAACCAATTGTGGGAATATTATAAAATTTATAGAAAATAATCTGTTTGGATTTGGATGCTATAAAAATTATGAGATGTTACTGATTTTCGGGATAAGATTCTATGAATTTTTGATGATTTTGGACAACAGTAGGTATTTATGATGATTTATGAATTTGTTGGGAATTTTTATGATAACATTATTGGCCGAACTTCAAGAAGGTACTTCCATCTGAGGTTCTAAAAATTTTAAAGAAAATATTGTCTGACACTGTGAACTATTTTGTTAGGTTAAAGTGGGAAGACACGGTGAGTTCATAGCCCCATTTTCAACCGTTTGGTATTCAGTAAAGTTTTAGGAGAAAAAGTATACTGTTTGGGTTGATGTATTATTTTCAAAAATATTTTTGTTGCTTACTGTCATTTGCGATACAAACATTAGTTCGGATGAGGAACCATCCGATAATATTAGTAGCGCTACTTAGGAGGATATTTGTACCAACCGGATGAGGGTTGCTACTATTTTCCTGCATCTAACCAAATGGGGGTTAGGATGTAATATTATCTGATTTGGTGAATTATTTCGTGACAGTATGATTATGTTGTGAGCAGGTTTGGTTGTAATTGATATATCAACAAAACATTTGTCTGGCTATAAACCTATGTTCTTACCAACATTTTTGTTGACTGGTTTATGTGTACTTTTTTAGGAAATGAGTAACTCATTTGATTTCAGCTTTGAAGTTCATGATGGATGGGGTGAAGTTGTAGGAAGGGTCTGCGTTACGCTGACCGTCAACATTGTTGACGGGAGCGTGTACGTAGACGCTCATTTTCATAGGTTTTAGACGTGCTGTAATTTAGTGTAAACAATTACATCAAATTTTGTATCTTACTTAAATGATGTAATTCCTCTAGTATAAATAAAAGCATGTCTGTGTTATGTTTCTATTATAACTGTGTTTATTTACTATAAACAATGCACTCTGATAAAAGCTAGTTACATTCCACCCTTATCGTTCACGCTTCCGCCGGGATGTGACATCTTCTCAATCATCTCCAGCTTCAGCGTCAACTTCGGCCTCAAAATTCTCCATGAAAGCTCCTGCCCTTGACTCAATCCCGGCCAATGGATTAGTAACATCTTCAGATCCTGCCTCTAGATCACTCTTAATGATAAAGTTCTCAACAAATCCAGCGTCATTGACTTCTTCATCTGGTGAATCTACAACTACAACCTCCTCCTGATCTTACACGGTTTGCTCATTAGCATTAGCTCCAGACCCACTTGCCTTATCTATCACCTGTTTTTCAAACCTTTTTGAAATTGATTGATCCAGCTGTTTACTCAAATCATCCACATCCATCCTTGTTTCGTCCGCTTGAATGATTTTTCTTGACAGCTCCCAGACTTCAGCTCTGAATCCCCTAGCCTTGTTAGCTACCCTCATAAAGAGGCTAGCTTCTTTCAACGTTTCAGCCCCTGCCCCAACTTTTATATGATTCTCGCACAGAATCACCAAATCCTCATCACAGAAAGAAAATACTTCCATTGGATCAAACAGTCTGATTTCAGGGGCTCCTTTTACTCTAATCACTGCTTCCCCGGTGTTGTTGTCATAGAACCAATTTTCAAATGCATGCAGTCTCGGGGGAAGAGGATCAGGTATTCTAATGCGATCCACAGTCTTTGCTGGTTTCAGTTTAAGCACAATCTTGCCTTTCCCGGTCACCCAATCAACGTCTTTCTTCGTCCTCTTTCTTTGCATCTTCATGAAACCAAAATCCTTGAAGTTATCGGTCAAACCCTTTTTAATTTCTATTTCCAGCAACTTGGCTCGTTCACTTTGATCAGCTCCAATTAATGGAATCTCTGCCAATCTCCTCAAATCCCATCTCGGGAGGGTTTTAAAAGCATTTCTTTTGTGAACATAAGATATTCCCCCTCCCCTTTTCTTGATCATAAACAATTTGAGCTCAGAGTTGTATTTCCAACTGAAAATCTTCTTATCACTCTCTTTTCTTGTAGGGTTTTTGATGTTCTGGAACAGTGGAGTTATCTCTTCAGCCTCCTTTTCTTTAACAAACCAATCAGATTGATTTAACTCCACCGTTCCAGTTTCAGCTGACCCAGTATCAGTCACATAGGTCACTGGATGTTCATCAACCTCATAAAATTCCGGTTCGGAGCTGTAATCCACCAATTGTTCCTCAACTTCCTCCTCTTCATCCACTAAGTTCATCTCAACTTGTTTTTCTTTCTCCACTCGTTGCTTCCCCCCCCCCCCAACCTCCTCACCAGTTAAGTCCTTTTCAATGTCAAGTCCCAAATCAACAAAATCTTCATTCACAACCTCCACATCATCATCCTCACCCTGTGCTCCTTCAGCATCAACAGGTTCATCATTTTTGTCCTTCCCTCGACTTGATCCTGCAGCGTTACTAGTACCAGCTGCTGAGCTTGGGCCCTCTCCTGCCACAGAAAATCTCCCCATCTTCAGAAATGCGTATTTGGATGTATCGGTGAGGTCATTGATTTCCTCTTCAGATCTAACATCTGGCAGGCCAGCCGCTTCCTTTAAAGAGTTCATCTCCTTGAGCAGTGTCTTGATCAGTTCTTGTTGATCTAGCATCATTTTTATCAAGCCCTCAATCATATCATCCTTCGATTTCTCCCTCAACTCTTGGTTTATCAGTTTGGTTTTCATCATGCTTAGCTCATTTGCCATAGAAGCACTGACGTTTCTAATCATGTCTTGGTCAAGTTCGGATCTTGCATCCTTTCTTGGAGGATTTTCTGTGAAGGCTTGATGCTTGTGTTTCGTTCTCCTCTCTGATGCTTCAGTGTGACTACTTTCTTCAGCCCTCTACTTAGTTCTCCTCTCTTTCTCAACTCTCATTTCTTGCATTGTCTTCTCAATCTCATCCTCAAAGTCATACTCTTTCTCTTTGGCATACCTTTTTCTCTTTTTAACTATTTTCTCTTGTTTCTCCCTGTTCTCCACAGATCTTTTTTCTTCTGCTTCTATCACTTTCTTTATGTACGCCCATCTCTCAGCAGAATACATATTTTCCCATAAGTGGGTGATCTTCTCACTGAAGTCATGTCTTGCAGAGGAACAGTCTGCAAATATTCTGGAGCACATCAGGGCAAGTCTCTTGATTTCTCCATGCTTTGGGATGTTTGGAATCAAATCATCAACTAACATTTGAACAAATCTCGGATACAGAAGCCATTTCTCCTTCTTTACTGCCATAATGTTATCACTCATGCACTCAAAAATTAGTCTGGCTATATTTGCCTTTTGGCCTCTGCAAAATATCACCATAGCTTTGGCCCATCTCAAGTTGAGACCATCTGATCCTCCTTTCCTGTCGTCTAAGCACATGATGAATATGTGAGAAATGTATCTCCACTCTTTAGATAGCATAGACTTCTTTATCTCTTTCTTTGAACCAAAGGATGGTCCCTCATACCCCATGCTTCTGAATCCTTCCATGACTTGATCTTCAGTGAGCTCTACTTCATCTCCCTGATCACCTTCTAGACGAAGCACTCTGGCTATGATCTCTTCAGTAATGGCAATATCATTCCCTCCTATTCTTGCTCGAATGCAGTGTGGATTAGTTTTAACATCCAACTTGGCTGATCTTCAGAAATCTTGGATGTGCAAGATGTAGATAGATGGTGAATGAGTGATAGCATAATGAATTGGAGACTGTTTCAGCCATTTTATGCAATCTCTGAATCCTGCAACTTTGGGACTGTCTTCATCTAAAGAGCTATGGTGTTGTTCTTCTCATCAAACTTGAGGTTAGCCATGACCGCTGAAAACAAATTAGAAAAGTGTAAGTATACAACATGATAAATATGTGAGAATATTTAGAAAAACAAAACAAAAGAAATAAATTAAATTCGCTCAAGTGAATCTATAAATTCGCTGAGGAGAATCTATAGATTCTCTAGAAAAACAGTAATTTCGCTGGGGTGAATCTATAGATTCGCTCGGTTCATGTGAACTTTCGTTCAAATTCGCCTGATATTAGCAAATATACAGAGGTAATTTTATAGATTCGCTTGACTTAAGTGATTTCTAGTTTAAATTCGTAGGAAAACATTAAGTTCGCTATGGTGAATTTATAGTTTCGCTCGGTTCAAGTGAACAAGCGAAGTTATTTGGTGAATTTACAAATTCGCTCGTGTTCAAGTGAACTTTCGTTCAGATTTGCCTGAAGATCAGCAAGTTCGCTGGACGAGGATTCCCGAACCCTAACCCAAGCGAACCTGCCAAATCTCACAATGCAAAGTAAGATACACCGATTAAAGCCTTAACCGAGGTTCACGACACCCACCTAAACCCTATATAACACACAACTCCAACTGAAATCAAAACTGAAAGGACGAACTGAAGTTTCGTACGATGAACAAGAAGTGTAAGTTTAAAGTTACTGTGAGAAATTACTCGTTCACTGTACATTTTATAAGACATAGATTCGCTGTAGCGAATCTATAGATTCGCCCGGTAAACTCAACATGTTGGTTTGACATGCAACTGGTCGAGCTTACTGGCGAAACTATAGGTTCGCTAAGGCGAATCTTAATTTCGCCCGACTCAAAAAAAATTTTAAAATAAGATGAAATTAAAAATTAAAATAAAATAAAGTAAAATAAAATAAAATGAAATATAATAATAATAATAATAATAATAATAATAATAATAATAATAATAATAATAATAATAATAATAATAATAAAATTTGCCTATTGAATACCTTATTGCCCCATGATAAAATTAAATAAGACTAAAATTAAAAAAAATAAAAATAAAAATAAAATTAGAATAAAACTAAAATTAAATGGTAAAATGATATAATATCATCTTTTTCTCGAAGTTTTTCAGAGGGGCATGACTTAGCGAGATTGCTGATATGTTTGTCCGCTTAAACCCATTCCCTGTTCTTTTCAACTTATGATCTGCAATTGTTTATCATGTTCTGAATTGACTTAGAAACTCAGCAACTTGGTCCCCACTGATATTTGATAAAGAACTAGTCTCGTCATCAAGGTTTATTGAGCATAATTATTGATTTTGCCTGATCACTATACTGAATCTACTTAATGCAAACACAATGACTGGCATATATACATATGGGACACTATATTGTACAGATGCAGACTCAACCTACAACTAATTGATGAGAGCTTCAGGTCAATGCTTTAGCATAGCAGAGAAGATCATCTAGGCGTGTTGATGAGAGCTTCAGGTCAATGCTTTCGCATAGCAGAGAAGATCATCACTCCAGGTCAATGCTTTCGCATAGCAGAGGAGATAAACACACATTTTTTCCTATCTAAAGTATGAATGTATATACAGTAATGGGCTATTTGAGATTATTTAATGTTTGACTTAGAGGGCGTTATCACGGAGTCACCATCCCAGTGGAAAACACCATAAGCTTCACATCGATAATCTAATCCTAAAAGTAAACTCAGTACAGGAGCAAGACATCAATTAGCAACTCTCAACCAAGTTTTAGATAAGACTTGTATCTTTGTGCAGACCAAAATATCATGAGGATAATCCTTATTACGGAGTTATGATCTTTAATTTGGCTGCATGATCACTTGTTTACTTTGTTTTTGGGACGAGTCTATCATGCATATCCCAGCGTAAGATGTTCCCCTCTTTCTTACTTCATTTTCTTGAATTCCTGAGAGAATAAAAATTAAAAACTTATTATCAGCTTTAATATCTCCCCCGAAATTATCAATTGACAGCTCACTTAATAGAAAATTTCTTAATAACTAAGGTAAAAGAAAAAGAAGAAGAAAGAGTAAAGATATATGGGACATAAGGATTCTCTAAGCAGACAACAAACAAGACCATAAAGAAAATATGTACATATATACATCTTAAACGGTAGTTTTGCTCAGAAAAGGTTTTCAGAAGGATATTAATCCTAGCATAGAGATCAGTTCATAAAAAACGTGGTTTATCAAATGTTTTAGTGAAAAGATCTGCTTTCTGCTTCCTTGTTTCAATAGGAATAATATCAATGAACCCCTTTTCCTGAGCATCACGGATGGCATGAATTCTTGTTTCGATGTGCTTGGTTCGAGTATGATTTCTATTAATGTTGATGGGTTCTCGCAAGTTATCACAATAACACAGGGTTCTCACTTGAACCTTGTCACACCCTCAAATTCCGGGTCTGGAATCTATCACGGAGGGGTGAGCAAACAGGATCGAACACAGTAGTTACACATGAGATGCAGTTATCTATATGATAAGTTTTAGATAATCAATCCATTATTATTTAGAGCATTAGATATTATACGCAGCGGAAATAAATATATATATTGTTTCTTAACAATACGTCTAATCATGTCTTATCAATAACCAATATGTATCTTGAGCTCTGATATGATCCTACGTGCATATCCATAAGCTCCTAGTAGATACCTGAGAATACATGTAAATCAACTATCAACACAGGGTTGGTGAGTTCATAGGTAAGTAAAACATACTGATAAATCATCAATTATCATCAATTAGGATTTACTGTAAAAGTGTGAGTTTAATTTACTCACCGGTATATGAATAGGCTGTCGGAACCCTTTTTATTAAGGTGAACCCGCTATCCCACATACCCACTATGTACAAGCCCAACAAGTCCTTCACATAAGATTTGTCCATGTACTATAGTTTAATATCCTTTTCATGTGTATATTATGTTATTTATAATAATTCCAAATCAGAGGGAGCAAATCCTCCTTTACATTTATCCTCATATGGGTTGTAAATAGAACTATAATGGCAAACTTAATATAGTGCACATCTGCCTTCTCACACCAGAACAAGTCATCCCGAATGACAATAAGATCTTTATGCATCTTGGTAAGGACCACCTGTCCAAACCTTTGTGGGGTAAGTCACTCCCCGATAGTACTATCCAAAAGATCCCTGCTAGTTTATAGTCCAGTTTACAGAGAAGGATTTTCATAGTAACCATATGTAATCATAAATGTGATCAAATTATTATTTAACATAATACACAAAATAATTTGTAATTTCAATTACAACATGTATTCCAGCCCCAAAATATTTAAATGATTAAAAAGGGGAATAGTTATGAACTCATCTCAGTTCTTGTGTAGTGTTGACAAGCTAGTAAATTCCTGCTAAGGAATTATATTTCACGTAAGCAAACAGATACAAATCCAAAACTTAAATAAGTTAGATCTTGAACCTGGTGTTCAATTGATCTAGGGTTTAGTTTTCTAGGATTTGTTATAAACATATAACTAAATTATTTAATTATCTTTGTTAATTCTTTAATAATTAAAGATTTATATTTCATAAAATTTGATTAGTTTAATAATGATTTTTAACATATCATTATGTTCCAAATAAATCTTAGACGTTATTTAAATATGAATTTATATTTAATTTTGTAAGATTTTATAAATAGACACAAATTATTATATTTATATGATAATGTTATTATAACTGAATATAGATTATGTATAAATAATGAATAATAACATATTATTAAATTATAACATATTTACATGATAGAACATAATATAATTTATTTAATTATTAATTATGTTCAATAATTAATAATCATAACATAATAGATTATGTTCAATAAATAATATAAATTATCTAATTATTAATTATGTTATCCATATTTATATTATGTATAAACATTATTTATGTATAATAATCTATGTTATTATTTTATTTAAAAATCTATTTATGATTTTCAGTAAATAATGTATTATTTAGTAAGATTTTATGATTTAATTTATAAAATCACGTTTTATCCATAATTACAGATAATATAACGTCTAATAATAAATTAATAATTTACATTATCATTTAGAGTCCATTTTTATAAAAATGACTATTTATAATATTTTATAACATTTATAATAATTAAATAAATAAATAAATAAATAAGGTTTTTAAAGAAATAGTTTTCCAGAAATTATTATATAACTTCTAAAATAAACAAAGTTTATAAAAAATATTTTTATAGTTTTTAATAATTTTTCTGTATTTTTTTAAAAGGCCAAAAAGGCTTTTAAAAATACTAAGTTGGTGGCCGGGTTCAAACCCGCGACCACACATCCACACTCCCACACCGTAACCAGTGAACCAAAGGCACAAGGCCGCGATAGACACCCTTTCCAAATCCCTTAAACAGATTAAACCCCCTTTTCCCCCAAATCATAAACCCTAGAATTCAATTTGATCCAATTGAACCCAAATTCGAATCTGTTAATGATTATAATCATGGGGCTTTTGTTCCCCATGATGAAACGGGTTGGATTGTATGTTCAATTACCTATTTTGATGTTCAAATCATCAAGAGAAATCGAAGAACAGGTCGCGGCCAATGAGGAGTTCAAACGATGATCAAACGTTGATGAAAATGAAATTAACTTCACAGGAAGTTTCCAATAATCTTAGGGAGCAAAAGCCCTCTAACAATTTCTAATGAAATCGACCAGAAGGTGGTGTTCGACACACTTGCAGGTTCGCGGAGGTGATGGTGATCGAATGTGATATTTTTGATAATTTCAGATGAAATTGAAGTTGATGATAGGTTTTAAATGTTTAAAAGATTGTTAGTGCGCAATCAATTTCGATTATTATTATTGTTCAGTGGGCAATTATGGTGATTGTCGGCCGAACTTTCGGTCAAAGTGGGAATCTGGTCAAACCGATGCAATTATACAAATTCCAGTGGCCCACGAGTTCGAAACTCCCACTCAAATGTGTCGGGAGCTTTTGATTGATGAAAAACCGTGTGTTTTTGGCGTTTTGGGGGTCGCCGGAATCATCACCGGTGATCGGCCGGCGGTGGACGGAAAATCGGGGAAAGGGGCGGGGGTTTGGAATTTGTTTAAAGAAATTACAGAAGTGGTCCCTGTGGTTTAACATGTTGTCAATTTATGTTATAATTTTTAGTTTAAGTTTGATAAATAACCAACTACCCCCTGGACTTTATTACTATTATTATTATCATTTATTATTATCATTATTTTTATTATTTTTATTACTATTATTATTTATTATTATTATTATCATTATTATTTTTAACAACATTATTATTATTATTGTTATTATTATTATTATTACTATTGTTATTTATATTTTTATTATTAATAATATTATTATCAAATAATAATAAAAATATAGAAACAATTTTGTATAATCACATAAATACTAGATTTATATATATACAAATCATGAAATTTTTCCGAGTTGTCACATTATCCCCCTGTTACAGGAATTTTCGTCCCGAAAATTAAGAAGTACTGGCAAGATTCTTGAACAGGTTAGGATACTTGCGCATCATTTCGTCCTCTCGTTCCCAAGTGAACTCAGGACCACGCCGGGAGTTCCACCGAACCCTGACAATCGGAATTTTTCTGTGCTTTAGTTGTTTAACCTCTCTATCCATGATCTCAACTGGTTCCTCAATAAATCTGAGTTTCTCATCCACCTGTAGTTCCTCTAAAGGCACAACCAAGGATTCATCGGATAAACATTTCCTTAGATTGGATACGTGAAAAACATTATGCACACCACCAAGTTCAGTAGGTAGATTTAATTCATAGGCTACTGGGCCGATCCTTCTGACAATTTCAAAAGGCCCCACGTAGCGAGGGTTAAATTTCCCCCGTTTCCCAAAGCGTATAACTCCCTTCCAGGGAGATACCTTTAGCAAAACTTTATCCCCTTCCCGAAATTCCAGTAGCTTGCGGCGTTTATCAGCATAGCTTTTCTGGCGATCCCTGGCAGCAGCCATGCGTTCTCTTATCTGGATAATTTTCTCATGTGTTTCAAAGATCAACTCGGGACCAGTAAGTTGACTATCTCCAACTTCTGCCCAGCAAAGCGGTGATCTACATTTACGTCCATATAAGGCCTCGAATGGTGCCGCCTTGATGCTCGCATGATAGCTATTATTATATGAGAACTCTACCAAAGGTAAATGACCTTCCCAGTTCTTCCCAAAGTCAATAACACAAGCCCTAAGCATATCCTCAAGAGTCTGTATGGTTCTTTCACTTTGACCATCAGTTTGAGGGTGATAGGCTGTGCTCATATCTAAGTGAGTGCCTAGAGCTTTTTGAAGTTTTCCCCAGAAGATTGATGTAAACCGTGCGTCACGATCAGAGATAATAGACACTGGCACTCTGTGTCTAGAGATAATTTCTTTGATGTACACCCATGCAAGCTTCTTCATCTTGTCTTTCTCACGGATAGGTATGAAATGAGCGGATTTGGTGAGACGGTCAACAATAACCCAAATGGTGTCATTGCCCGTTTGAGATTTGGGCAAACCAGTGACGAAATCCATGGTTATCATTTCCCACTTCCACACGGGAATTTCTGGCTGAGTCAACATTCCTGAAGGCTTTTGGTATTCGACCTTGACTTTAGAACAGGTCAAACACTTTGAGACATAGGTCGCAATATCTGCCTTCATTCTTGGCCACCAGTAAACAAGCTTTAAGTCGTAATACATCTTATCTGCACCTGGGTGGATAGAGTATCTAGACTTGTGGGCTTTATCCATGATCAAGCTTCTCAGATTCCCGTATAGGGGTACCCAAATCCTTCCTGCTATAAAGCGTATCCCATCCGAATGAACTTCAAGCTGTTGGTCTAGCCCTCGAAGGTTTTCATCTTTAATGTTCTCTTTTTTCAGGGCTTCAGTCTGAGCATTCAAGATTTATGCAGGCAGGTTGCTTTGAATGGTAAGTTGTAGAGCTCGTACTCTACGAGGCTTCATATGTTCTTTCCTACTCAAAGCATCAGCCATAACATTTGCCTTACCGGGATGGTACTTGATGGCACAATCGTAATCATTTAGTAGTTCAAGCCATCTCCTCTGCCTCATGTTCAGCTCCTTTTGATTATACAGGTGTTGAAGACTCTTGTGGTCGGTATAAATAGTGCACTTAGTACCGTACAAGTAGTGTCTCCATAATTTAAGAGCAAACACAACAGCTCCCAGTTCTAGGTCATGAGTTGCATAGTTCTTCTCATGAGCCTTTAACTGTCTTGAGGCATAAGCTATGACTTTGTCTCGTTGCATCAAGACACATCCCAGTCCCTGAACAGAAGCATCACAGTAGACTACAAAGTCTTTAATACCGTCGGGTAGGGACAATATAGGTGCACTGCATAACTTCTGTTTCAGTGTTTGAAAAGCAGCCTCTTGCTTGAATCCCCAATGATATGCTACTCCCTTTTGGGTAAGCATGGTCAATGGTTGAGCTATCTTGGAGAATCCCTCGATAAATCTCCTATAATAGCCCGCTAGGCCAAGAAATTGCCTAATTTTCGTTGGATTAGAAGGTGTAGGCCAACTTTTGATGGATTCAATTTTTGCTGGGTCTACATGAATTCCATTAGCATCAATCACATGACCAAGGAATTGAACTTCTTTAAGCCAGAAATCACATTTTGAGAACTTAGCATAGAGCTCCTCTCTCTTTAGTAGTTCAAGGACCAATCTCAGATGTTCTTCATGCTCATGCTCATTTTTGGAATAGATCAAGATGTCATCAATGAAGACAATGACAAACTTGTCAAGATAAGGCTTGCATACACGATTCATGAGATCCATGAATACGGCAGGTGCATTTGTTAGCCCAAATGGCATGACAGTGAACTCAAAGTGACCGTATCGAGTTCTGAAAGCCGTCTTCATAATATCTTCATCTCTGACTCTCAGCTGATGATAGCCGCTTCTAAGATCTATTTTGGAGTAAATGCTTGAACCTTGCAGTTGGTCGAATAAGTCATCAATACGTGGCAAGGGATAACGGTTCTTGATCGTCACTTTGTTCAGTTCTCGATAGTCAATGCACATTCTGAAGGTTCCGTCTTTCTTTTTCACAAATAACACTGGTGCTTCCTATGGTGACGAGCTAGGTCGGATGAATACTTTGTCAAGGAGTTCCCTAAGCTGGTCAGATAGTTCTTTTAATTCAGAAGGTGCGAGATGGTATGGTGCCCGAGCTATAGGTGTAGCTCCATGTACTAACTCGATTGAAAACTCGACCTCTCTTCTAGGGGGCAACCCAGGCAGTTCATGAGGAAACACTTCAGGAAATTCCCTGACGACTGGTACATCTTCAATCTTCCTTTCTTTCTTATCTTTGTCAGTAACCAAGGCTAGGATAGCAGTATGTCCTTTTCGAAGACACTTTTGAGCCTTCAAGTAAGAAATAACTCCCATCACGACACCAGTCTTATCTCCCTCCACACACAGGACTTCATCATTTGGTAGGGGGATGCGAATCATTTTGTCTTTACAGATAATTTCTGCAGAGTTTTTGGATAGCCAAACCATACCAACTACCACATCGAAGCTTCCTAAAGTAATGGGCATGAGGTCTATTGGTAGGATATGACCTGATAAATCTAGTGTATAGTTTTTCAGGATTTGTGATGCGGTCAAGGATTTACCATTTGCTACTTCTACAACATATAGCTCATCTAGGGGTACAGGTTTTACATTCAAGTGCTTATAGAAAGTATTGGATACGAAGCTTCTATCAGCTCCCGTGTCAAATAATACTATAGCATAAACATCATTCACCAAAAATTTTCCCATAATAACGTTAGGGTCTTTTAGAGCCTCACCTTTGCCAATAACGAAGGCTCTGCCCTTGGCTGTATCTTTCTTTTCCCCAGTGCAGTCTTTAGCAATATGGCCCTTTTCTCCACATCTGAAACAAATAACTTCCTTCTTTCCACCATTCTGTTGATTACCATCCTTCTTTCCTTGATCTTGCGTCTTGATCCTACATTCAGGAGCAGTGTGCCCCCTCCTGTTGTATTTGTAGCAGATGATTGCAGTACACTTGCCATGGTGACGCTTGCCACACCTCTGACATCTAGGCGGAATGCCCTGATTGTCATGGTGCTTTTTTCTGATCTGGCTTCTTGTTTGTACCTTGACTCTCACTTTCTTTAGCATCTTCAAACTTTCTTTTACCTGAGCTCTCAGCAGTAACACCCTTACCCTTGTTTCTTGGTGGTAACTTCCCCTGAGCCACAGCCTCATTAGTCAGCTTGTGAGCTATCCTAATTGCCTGTTGGATTGAAGTTGGGTTAGAAGAAGTGACCATGGATTGAATGACCGGAGATAGTCCACGAATATAGCCTTCAATTCTTCTGTGAGCAGGCTCCATCATATGAGGACACAAAGTTACGTACTCATGATTTTCGGTGGTATACTTTTCAATTTCAGATCCCACCATTTTGTGGTTCCAGCACTCTGTTTCAAACCTTTGTACTTCTTCCCTTGGACAGAACTCTTCCATCATTAGTTGTTTGAATTCATCCCAAGCCATAGCATTGGCTAGGGAGAGAGTAAGTCTTGAAACTTCAGTCTTCCAGAACGATAGTGCAGCTCCACTCAATGCTCCGGAGGCATACTTCATCCTACTCTCATCTAGACATTCAGATATAGCGAAGATGGATTCACATTTCTCAAACCACCGTATGAGCCCAATGGCCCCTTCTGCCCTAGTGAAGATATCTGGTTTGCAGTCTAAGAACTTTTTATACGAATAATGATGACCATTCTGAGCAGCCTGAGTGGCAAGGGCTGCAGCAACACCTTGATTGACCAAGGCTTGTATTTCTTCAGGAGTCATCCCTGTTGGGACAGTTCTTCTAGCGCGTCCTCTACCTCTGCCTCTGCCCGCTGGTGCGTCCATCTATCATGAAATTGTTTGGTGAGAATTCACACCTTGATATATTCAATAGATGCATTTTATATCAAATATTCATAGTATGGAAAATTACTGTAGGACGGATGGGAATTTAAGAAAACTGGGTTTTTCGATTAAATTCGGCAAGGCACGAGTACTAAGGAGACAAGTCTCACTTTAGGTTAGGACAAACGTATCTTAGATTACCAAATGGAACATATCAAGGTAATTTGACCTATTTGCCTTAAAGACTTGTGTATGACCGCAGTAACTTCACGTGCTATAATAACAGCAGTTTTACAGCCAGAGCTTCTAGACCGTGAACGGATTTGACGAGAAGCCATTCTGAAATATCATTAAGAATTTTCATGGAAATCATGAAAATGACAATCGAGAATTTGGCATGATAGCAATGAGATGTTCCAGGTGTAATCGTTTGATTCGTAAATTAAAGCGAGTACGTTGACTAATCAAAGTATTGGGTCAATCACAACTTTGTTAAAGACATGCGTACCTATAAGCAGATACTCATCCCAAGGGTTCCCAGGTAAGGTAAACAGGTCCATCGGTTGATTTGGATTTATACGAATACCTTGCCTAGACTTAACACCTCGAGATACAGGCATCACGCTCTTCCAGCATTACATGTTTCAAGTTGTAAGACACAGACTTTGACGAATTTAAAAAAAATTGATTTAGGCACGATGATACGTGTAGATCCCACATGTCGTTGAGAATAAGTTTAGGAATTATCGAAAAGAGTCAATGAGTCAAAGTTATGTTTAGGAAAACAACTATCTAAGTTTAAGCATATAACTTCTTAATCCTATTCGATCTCTAACTAAGGCAATTTACTTTGTACAACTATTGTGTGTGGCTATAGGCTAGATGCAGTTCCTAACTCAGTATAACCAATGGCTCTGATACCAATCTGTCACACCCTCAAATTCCGGGTCTGGAATCTATCACGGAAGGGTGAGCAAACAGGATCGAACACAGTAGTTACACATGAGATGCAGTTATCTATATGATAAGTTTTAGATAATCAATCCATCATTATTCAGAGCATTAGATATTATACGCAGCGGAAATAAATATATATATTGTTTCTTAACAATACGTCTAATCATGTCTTATCAATAACCAATATGTATCTTGAGCTCTTATATGATCCTACGCGCATGTCCATAAGCTCCTAGTAGATACCTGAGAATACATGTAAATCAAGTGTCAACACAGGGTTGGTGAGTTCATAGGTAAGTAAAACATACTAATAAATCATCAATTATCATCAATTAGGATTTACTGTAAAAGTGTGAGTTTAATTTACTCACCGGTATATGAATAGTCTGTCGGAACCCTTTTTATTAAGGTGAACCCGCTATCCCACATACCCACTATGTACAAGCCCAACAAGTCCTTCACATAAGATTTGTCCATGTACCATAGTTTAATATCCTTTTCATGTGTATATTATGTTATTTATAATAATTCCAAATCAGAGGGAGCAAATCCTCCTTTACATTTATCCTCATATGGGTTGTAAATGGAACTATAATGGCAAACTTAATATAGTGCACATCTGCCTTCTCACACCAGAACAAGTCATCCCGAATGACAATAAGATCTTTATGCATCTTGGTAAGGACCACCTGTCCAAACCTTTGTGGGGGTAAGTCACTCCCCGATAGTACTATCCAAAAGATCCCTGCTAGTTTATAGTCCAGTTTACAGAGAAGGATTTTCATATTAACCATATGTAATCATAAATGTGATCAAATTATTATTTAACATAATACACAAAATAATTTGTAATTTCAATTACAACATGTATTCCAGCCCAAAATATTTAAATGATTAAAATAGGGAATAGTTATGAACTCACCTCAGTTCTAGTGTAGTGTTGACAAGCTAGTAAATTCCTGCTAAGAAATTATATTTCACGTAAGCAAACAGATACAAATCCAAAACCTAAATAAGTTAGATCTTGAACCTGGTGTTCAATTGATCTAGGGTTTAGTTTTCTAGGATTTGTTATAAACATATAACTAAATTATTTAATTATCTTTGTTAATTCTTTAATAATTAAATATTTATATTTCATAAAATTTGATTAGTTTAATAATGATTTTTAACATATCATTATGTTCCAAATAAATCTTAAACGTTATTTAAATATGAATTTATATTTAATTTTGTAAGATTTTATAAATAGACACAAATTATTATATTTATATGATAATATTATTATAACTGAATATAGATTATGTATAAATAATGAATAATAACATATTATTAAATTATAACATATTTACATGATAGAACATAATATAATTTATTTAATTATTAATTATGTTCAATAATTAATAATCATAACATAATAGATTATGTTCAATAAATAATATAAATTATCTAATTATTAATTATGTTATCCATATTTATATTATGTATAAACATTATCTATGTATAATAATCTATGTTATTATTTTATTTAAAAATCTATTTATGATTTTCAATAAATCATGTATTATTTAGTAAGATTTTATGATTTAATTTATAAAATCACGTTTTATCCATAATTACAGATAATATAACGTCTAATAATAAATTAATAATTTACATTATCATTTAGAGTCCATTTTTATAAAAATGACTATTTATAATATTTTATAACATTTGTAATAATTAAATAAATAAATAAATAAATAAGGTTTTTAAAGAAATAGTTTTCCAGAAATTATTATATAACTTCTAAAATGAACAAAGTTTATAAAAAATATTTTTATAGTTTTAATAATTTTTATGTATTTTTTTAAAAGGCCAAAAAGGCTTTTAAAAATACTAAGTTGGTGGCCGGGTTCGAACCCGCGACCACACATCCACACTCCCACATCGTAACCAGTGAACCAAAGGCACAAGGCCGCGATAGACACCCTTTCCAAATTCTCTTGAACAGATTAAACCCCCTTTTCCCCCAAATCATAAACCCTAGAATTCAATTTGATCCAATTGAACCCAAATTCGAATCTGTTAATGATTATAATCATGGGGCTTTTGTTCCCCATGACGAAACGAGTTGGATTGTATGTTCAATTACCTGTTTTGATGTTCAAATCGTCAAGAGAAATCGAAGAACAGGTCGCGGCCAATGAGGAGTTCAAACGATGATCAAACGTTGATGAAAATGAAATTAACTTCACAGGAAGTTTCCAATAATCTTAGGGAGCAAAAGCCCTCTAACAATTTCTAATGAAATCGACCAGAAGGTGGTGTTCGACACACTTGCAGGTTCGCGGAGGTGATGGTGATCGAATGTGATATTTTTGATAATTTCAGATGAAATTGAAGTTGATGATAGGTTTTAAATGTTCAAAAGATTGTTAGTGCGCAATCAATTTCGATTATTATTATTGTTCAGTGGGCAATTATGGTGATTGTCGGCCGAACTTTCGGTCGAAGTGGGAATCTGGTCAAACCGATGCAATTATACAAATTCCAGTGGCCCACGAGTTCGAAACTCCCACTCAAATGTGCCGGGAGCTTTTGATTGATGAAAAACCGTGTATTTTTGGCGTTTTGGGGGTCGCCGGAATCATCACCGGTGACCGGCCGGCGGTGGACGGAAAATCGGGGAAAGGGGCGGGGGTTTGGAAATTGTTTAAAGAAATTACAGAAGTGGTCCCTGTGGTTTAACATGTTGTCAATTTATGTTATAATTTTTAGTTTAAGTTTGATAAATAACCAACTACCCCCTGGACTTCATTACTATTATTATTATCATTTATTATTATCATTATTATTATTATTTTTATTACTATTATTATTATTATTATTATTATTATCATTATTATTTTTAACAACATTATTATTATTATTGTTATTATTATTATTATTACTATTGTTATTTATATTTTTATTATTAATAATATTATTATCAAATAATAATAAAAATATAGAAACAATTTTGTATAATCACATAAATACTAGATTTATATATATATAAATCTTGAAATTTTTCCGAGTTGTCACAAACCTTACCATATATATATAATATATATATATATATATATATATATATATATTTATATATATATATATATATATATATATATGTAGAGGTTCAAATAAAAAATAAGTTTTGCCTAAGTAGGTTAAGAAAAAACAAGGAGATTACATTTGTCACTCTTCAAATTAGGGTTAAAGAGCATTTTGGTCCTAAAACACATCCATTAGTCCCTTTTGTATTTTATCAAAATGCAGCACAAATTTAAATATAGTACTAGATTTTTTGATATGCTAGATTGTGCTGTATTTTTTAACGTGCTAGATTATGTTAAGTTATTTTAAAATGTTAGATTACGTCGAATTTTGTTAAAGTGCTAGATTGTGCGCTAAATGAACAGAATTCATGTTGTTTTGTAATAAGACAACATGTTTGAAAACAAAAGAATTTAAGTTAAAAAATCACACAACATCTTTTTTTGCTAAAACTAAACAAAACATCACATAGATTGTTGTATTAACGCAAAACAACACAAAATGTATTATAATAACGCAAAATAGAGAACATTAAAATAGCAAAGAAAATGTTGTTTCTATGTTGTTTGATATTTTGTCATAATGCAGCACAAAAACATCACATGAGACCGTATAGTTTTGACGTAAAACAAGATAGGATATGTTACGCAAAACCGCACAAAACTGTGCTATTTGACAAAAACAGCACAAAACTATGTTGTTTAATGCAAAACAACACAAAACTATGATGATTTTATAAGCTGTTTTGATAATTTTATGCTGTTTTGATTAAATACAGCACAAAACTGTGTTGTTTGACACGAAACAGCACAAAACTATGATTTTTTATGAAATACAATATAATTTTATGTTGTTTTATGAAATACAGCATAATTTTGTGTTGTTTTATGAAATACAACATAAAAACGTTAAAAGTGAATCACAATTTCACATAATTTGATTTTTTTTGTAAAAAAAATATAGCAATACTATACTTCATTTAAAGAGAAAAAAATGCTTGATTTTATGGTGTAATTTATTTAAAAAATAATATCGTATAAAAAATTATCAGCATTTAAAAAATGGGGGAAAATTTTAAAAAGTCAACAATTATGGGTAATATTATAAAAATACCCAAACTACCATTCCTTGTTTATTTTTCCTACAATTTGATCCTAGTCCTTAATTAGATAATTAGAAGGCTAAGATTGTTTTTTAGTAATCTTAGGGAAAAGTTATTTTTTACATATATATATGTATATGTATATATATATATATAAATATATATATATATATATATATAGGTAGAGGTTCAACTAAGAATAATTAGTTGCCTAAGTTGCCTAAGAAGGAATAAGGAGATTACATGTGGCACTCTTCAAATTAGGGTTAAAGGGCATTATGGTCTTAAAACACACTCATTAGTCCCTTTTGTATTTTATCAAAATGCAGCACAACCAAACACAACTTCCCCCTAGTGTTCCTCCTCGTCTGTACATCCAATTCAACTCCAATCGTAACAACAATCGACGTTAACTCACCAATTTTGATGCAATCTCCATCCTCGAGACTAGAAGGGACGTAGGGCTTGAGGGATTTCCCGTTCAAAATGGTGTCGTTGGAGGAATCAAGGTCGCATAAAGTCCATTTGGTGAGCTGGTTATCGAATTGAATGCAGATGTGTTTGGAGGAGATACCTGCGTCCTTGATGGCGATGGTGTTGCCGATGACCACACGGCCGATTTTGACTAAGGTGGGTGATGAGTATGTTAGGGTTTCGCCTTCTCTTGGGCCTTTGTCGATTATCAGCTTCAGTGTTGAGCATTCTGCCATTGATGATGCTGATGCAGATGCTGCTTGTATGTGTGTGTGTGTGTGTGTGTGTGATGGTTGTATGTGTGATGGTTGTGTGTGTGATGGTTGTGTGTGTGATGGTTGTGTGTGTGATGGTTGTGTGTGTGATGGTTGTGTGTGTGATGGTTGTGTGTGATGGTTGTGTGTGTGATGGCTTTGATGTACTTGATAAGTTTTCCGGTTGGTGCTCGAGCGTTGGTGAATCAGCAGTTGAGGGCTTTGTGCTGTTTTATGAAATACAGCACAGCTTTGTGCTGTTTTATGAAATACAGCACAGCTTTGTGATGTTTTACGAAATACAGCACAGCTTTGTGCTGTTTTACGAAATACAGCACAGCTTTGTGCTGTTTTACGAAATACAGCACAGCTTTGTGCTGTTTTACGAAATACAGCACAGCTTTTATGCTGTTTTACGAAATACAGCACAGCTTTTATGCTGTTTTATGAAATACACCACAGCTTTGTGCTGTTTTATGAAATACAGCACAGCTTTGTGCTGTTTTATGAAATACAGCACAGCTTTGTGCTGTTTTATGAAATACACCACAGCTTTGTGCTATTTTATGAAATACAGCACAGCTTTGTGCTGTTTTATGAAATACAGCACAGCTTTGTGCTGTTTTATGAAATACAGCACAGCTTTGTGCTGTTTTATGAAATACAGCACAGCTATGTGCTGTTTTATAAAATGCAGCACGCTTTGTGCTGTTTTATAAAATGCAGCACAAAAACGTTAAAAATATAGCACAATTTCACATAATTTGATTTTTTTTTGTAAAAAAACTATAGTAATACTATACTCAAATTAAAGAGAAAAAAATGCTTGATTTTATGGTGTAATTTATTTAAAAAAATAATATCGTGTGAAAAAGTTATTAGCATTTAAAAAAATAGAGGGAAATTTTAAAAAATCAACAATTGTGGGTAATATAATAAAATACCCAAATTAACCTTGATTACTTATTTTTTATACACTTTGATCTTAGCCCTTAATTAGATAATTAGAAGGCTAAGATTACTTCTTAGCCTACTTAGGGAAAAATTATTTTTTAGGGGAACCTCCCTCTCTCTCTCTCTCTCTATATATATATATATATATATATATATATGTATATATATGTATATATATAGGTGTGTATATGTATATATATAGGTATGTATATGTATATATATAGGTATGTATATGTATATATATATATATATATATTACTTAGTTGTTTTTATTCTACTTATTAAAATCATATTAATAAAAGACTCGTTTGTACTTGTTTAGGCTCACAAATCTAGCTAGTTTGGTATGTGAAGTTCTATTCAAACACATTTACTGAATGATCCTTGATAAAATCTCAAGCTCGACTAGAGCTATTTTAAGCTCATTTCGATTTGAATTTTAAGTCAGTCGATTGAGAGTAACTCGTGATCAAATGATTTCATTTAACTCCCCTATACAACCATGTAAAAAGCATGGGAAGCACGTGACAGAAAAAGCTACAATCTCTTTCTTTAACTTTTTTTTCTTTTGTTTCCTCTCTTTTTATCTCATTGTGACAAACAATGACCAAATAATCATTAAAAGCATCATCATAAACCATATCTAAGATCTGATCAAAACATTCTTCAATTAACTTTTGTCTTTCATCCCCTTTTTGACTGGTCTTCTATGCCATCCCCAACATCTCTCTTTAAACCTTGGATCCCTCAAAATCATAAAATCCAAATCATAAATCACACAAACCAACCAAAGATAGATTCATGTTGTCTGTTTTTGTGAGCTTCAAAGAAAAGATTCCATTATAATAGACTAATTGTTATCATGGTAACAGATCCAAGACAAGCTTCCCCTTACTTTCATGCAAAAGAATCATATATATAAAGAAAGTAATAGGCTTTATATGAAAGTGTATGTATATTAATGCTGCTATGTTTTCTTGTACATTATGCAGTGGAAGTTATACATTGCTTTGGAGTTGGAATTTTGATTTCAATAAAAAGGTTATCAAAGTTTCAGAAGAGCAAGCTTTTTTTCCTCAAAAAAAGAGTTGTAGGAAGCTCAACCTTTGGAAACTAGAATTGCTTGTAGGTTATTATTTAGCCAATGCCATCTTTCTTCCTATAATATGAGATGATGAACCTTAGGTTATTTAAAAATCTTAATGTATTAACAGGCGGGGTGAGGAGGTAGTATATTTAGCTAAATGTGTATTTCCTTAAACACTTACAAGGACATGTTTAACAAGTGGATTACCTGACATGACACTTTTAAAAGTATCAAATGTAAAATGTTCAACAAAACAAATGACACATCACGTTTAATTGAACACGATTATATATAAGCGCATTACTATCTTGAATGATACATGACTCGATGAACAAGTTTAAAATAATAAGACACGATTCATACTATAAATAAAAGTTACCGAAAATAATTTATATTCCATTTATAACTATTTACAAAACTATAAAACTATGTTGTTTGATAAATTGGTCAAAATTGTAGTGTGTTAACTGTACATATTAACTTATTTTACATAATAAGTTACATGATGTGTTATGAGTGTCATAAACAAGTTACACAGATGAACCCATTTAGTCATTTTTTTAATCGTGGCATTAACATGTAGATCCTTATGACTCTAACCTGTTTACCACAAACACTAGCTTGTTTAATTCATAACTATTAATGGATCATATCTTAAAATTTGAGTTATAAACAAAATTGATGGCGAGTATTGTAAGACGGATTATAAATGGGTTTGATCGAACATTAAATATTTTTTTCTCATTCGAATTTTCAGAAAATTCGATACATATAATACAATCGTTACTAAATCGATGATCAAAACTAGAAGGAGCTGTTAAGAAAAACACTAAATAAAAAAAAAGTAAGAGGTTGTCAACACTACTTGATTACTGCATGTGTTTTTTTAATCCGATTACTTGTCTAATTTTAAATAATTATATTATGATTGTTTAAATAGTTTGTGGTACGTATTCAATAAATTAGTTTGTTAAAAGCTAAAGCTCATTTGGCTCAAGCTTTTTGACTCGTATAAATTCTCAGGTCTAGTTAATTTGAGCAGAAGCCTAGAAGATGATGCCCTTGTACATAACTCGAGCTAATTTGCCTCAAGTACCTAGTTGTCCTATATAGTTGTTTCCTTATATATTGATAGGTTCTTATTTTGTTATTTAAAACTTGTATATATGATATAATATTCTTGTTAATTTGTTATCTTAAAACATATGAAATCAACGTCAATTGATAAAAGTGAGCCAACTCGTCAAGTCACGAGCAAATAAGAGTCCATTTTCTAGCTCGATCTGTTGGAAATAACTACACAAGCAGCTCGACTTGTGCTATTATTGACTCGAGGTAGAGTTCATGTTGGCTCAAGTGCCCTCATTAAAATCCAAGCTGAAAGCCCCTCGATCTTTTGATAGTGACTAAATATTCGTCCAACCATGAATCTTTCTTATGTGCTAAATCACGAGAACGATCATTTCTAGGTCTATTTATGCAAGTGTCAAATAGAATTTATTTTGTAGTAATGAAATTCATAATAGTATTTGAAGTTTAGATTTAGATAACTTATATGTGTATCTACTTTATATATCTTATACAATGAGAAATAACTAGCTTGTTAAATCTAACTTATTATGTGTATCTACTTTATATATCTTATACAATGAGAAATAACTTGAAATATACAAACATACCCATTTTAGCAACTCTTTTATTTATATTAGATTTTGTCATAGTATCTACTTTTTCAATGTATATACTTTCTTTCATCTAAAGACTGATCAATTTGAACTTTATATAATATTACTATACTTTAAAACTTAAAGTTGGTGATTAATGAAATTAGTTTTAAAGTTGGTGATTAATGAAATTGTGCCACACGACTTTGGTTCTAAACATAGACAAAGCGAGCAAGTAAAAGATAAAATATATCACTAATTGGATTAATTAGTGTTAAACCTTTGTGACCGTAAGAGTTCAGGCAAGCATCAAGCCGGGCAGTTGTTGATTGTTTTGCTTTATATTTATATTAGTTTTTATAAATAATTTCATTTTCTTTGTTACTAATATCTTTAATAGATTTTTCATTTCAATATACGTCTTTACCAGTTTCATTTTTTAATATTATTCTATCAACATTAAAAGCTCGTTTCGGTGTTGGTTTAATTAATGGTTCGATTTTCTTCGATATTCCAATGTTAATTTATAAATGCGTTTTTTTACAAAGTTTTAAACTTTCTTAACGTAAATTCACGGCTTTACATGTTGATGTTTTTACTTTAATAAATACCAAGTCATGTTTATGCGACAGTGCGCTAAAAATGAGTCATATTTACGCCGCAACGCATGAGGCAAGTCTTAGCGCATGATGAATCAGCATACTTATTTTTATTAATGTTGTAATGTCAAACTTTTTGTGGTACAACGTCGCTGTCTCTGCAGCGCACAGATTAAATACTAGTTTATAATTTATTATAAACAAAATTTTTGTATATTTCATGACTGTAAACATGGAAAATGTTTTTAAGATGTAGATCCAAAAAAAATATTCTTGTGAATATATGTATATTACACACATTAAAGATTCTGAGATCTAGTAGCTTGTATTTTGAACTTTTGTAATGCGATCAAAGAGAAAAGCTGATCGAAATGGGTTTCAAAAGAAAACACCTAATGTAGTTCTTTAGAGCATTAAACTACTCTTAAAAGGAGTTGTGTTTTTGCTTTTCTTCTTTTCCCCTTTCCTTTGTTCTTCATCTATCATTAGGTAAAACCTCTTTCAAAAGCTTACTTCTGTGATTACCATGTATCACATGCATTAAAATTTGTACCATGTTCTCATATCGCCAAATAAACATGCATTACAGGTGGCAAAATGAAAGGGTAGTCTCATCTTGGACAAACGTCCATGTTTTCTATTGGTTCAATTCATTAATAATGGTTTAAACTATTATGTACTACATTTCTATAAGAACAATAATTGTGTATGTATTCAATATATATACAATTTATTAGGTTTTAAGCATGGATCTGCTTAAGTGATCTGTTATATTTTTTTAGTTCCCTCTTGTAACTTAACGTACCTTTTTAACTTGTTAAACACCAAGCGTAACTGAAATGACTCATTATCTAGTTTATATACAATTCAAATCAACTTCAACACCACCTCGTGATCTTCAAATTATTTTTCGTTGGAGTTTTAAGAATCCAAACCATAAGAAATCGGGTTCTATGTTGGTGACAACGTCTCATTAATTGTTTGAAGAAGAATGGCAAGCACGCGCCACTATATGCACATTTGTCTACAATGAATACCCCATATGCATCCTCACACATACATTACGGGTGGCCTAATGTCTCTCGATGTTGCAATAGTGTTAACTACAAAATGCGATTGGGTACGTGTTAATTAAGCTTGTTTTATATCATGTTTTAAGGATAATTAGTAAGTTTTAACATTTTCCCCTTGTATATAATTATCGTCATTAAGTCATGCAAAAACCCTAAACGTACAACATAGGTAGCTCGTGTATCATATTCATGAGGATGCCGTTAATATTATACTTTTTATTTGATTCGTGAAAGAAAATGCAGAATTGATTTAAAATTAGTGCGAATAATAAAATGAATAAGTTAGAAACAAACATAAAAAGTCCAGGTTTTAAACACGAGAAACAAAATATCACATTCGATTCCAGGCATCGTTATGAAGTTCTAAAGTTAACTAGATGATAAGAATGTTGATTTGACTATAAAACAACTTACGTAGAGCACAAACTTTTTGTCGTGAAATCAAACACACTTAAATAGTTATTCACATTCACATGTTAATGCTTATAACTATTCATACATTTTGAATATTATAATTTCAATTAACGAAGTTGTGTTACCACCTTTTTTTTAACCATAAACAATCATACTCCTATTTCTAAACAACTTCAAAGTAATTTACATTATTTTTTTATATTAAACCCAAAACCATCAATCTAAAAAACATAAGTCTCTAATAAGTGGACTACTCCCACATTGATATCTTACCACTTGTGTTAACTCCATAATGATGGTAAGATTCAAGTTAAATAGACAACATAAAAACACAAGCATAAATACGCATTCATGTGTCACAATTCAATATACTATCAAGTGTCAAATACGACCATCAATCATGGTTAAACAAAACAACTAAGCAAAACGTAGTCTCACTTATGATCATGGGGTGTTATCCGGACATGAAATGTTCATAGGAGATAAATATGGTTGTGAGAGAACCTTTAATAATTCTGGAAATTAACCACAAGAATGAGAACAAAGTATTGTCATTACCGGTTCAAAGCCTCAAAACTGATATTCTTTGATCCAAGCATTGACCAATGCTGACCAACGCTCAATATGTAAACAACTTCCTGTTTGACGATGGGTTAGCGCTCAAAATATAACTGGTTGTTGGTCGAGTGCTGACCAACGCGCGGTGAGATTTGACAGGCACCCGAGAACTTTTCCTACTCATTTTGGATGCGATTTGTCAACAATATTCATCGTTTCGACTCTAAATCGACCTCGTACCTCTAACATCCAAGTCATATTAAAAGTAACAAATTCCATGATAAATGTAGCTCAATTAGTCATTAATAACACACATTAAGACACATAACTTGTCTCGATCAATATATTACGAGTCTTTCTCCACATCGATCAGATCTTTCGTGGCATACAACACGAATATATCACTACACAGCTTCACTAACGCTTGAGATTGCTTAATTTTTATCAAATATGAAATTTGTACTATAAACACATCATGGCACGTTAACTAAATGGTAAGAAGAGTATGTTCACTAAATGTAAAGATATTGGTAACTAATCCCTAGCTAATCTCTAAGTGAGTTAAGTGATTTATTAATATTATCCTGATTAATAAATTTAGTTTAATAAATAGGCAAGTGACATGTTAATTAATATGTAATTTATTATAATGCGTGTTGAGTGGTGTTGTTTGGTTTGTGTTTATATATAACTTTTATTCAGCGGCGTTTATATATAAGTAAAGGGTTAATAAAGTGGGAAAGTAGCTACCTTTTTGAACTTGCGGAAAGTAGCTACTTAATTATAAATCTTTAGGCTATATCAACATAATATCTTCAATCTTTAATCATAAAATATTTTAATAAGACTAGCTAATCTTAGAATAACTTGTTACACTTAAGATTGCCATATTTTAATTTATTTGAACATCAAAACTGATCTAATGTGTACACACGTACGTATACATATACAACATACATGTATGAACTAGTTTTTTCTAAGAACTGATCTTATTATGTTGTGAACTGTGATAATCGTATAGAGGTAGTGGGGTGAGTTGTTATGTGACTTTCTTATGTATACATTACACTTAAAACAAAATATACTTGTGCAATACATACGTCTATAGTTTTATAATCTTGAATATATGGTTCCCTATATGTATATGTGTATGGACGTGTGGTATATTTTATATACACACATATGTATATCCATACATGGTACACACATATAGGTAAGGGTTTCTCTTAGAATTACAATGTATAACAAGAACGTACTCACGAGAATGATTTAAACAATTCATCTTTGAGTGAAACTATATAAAATTGTAAAATTATAAAAGATTGAATGATGTTTCTATCTAACAATCTATTTCCTCTATTTTTTACAGGAATTCTGCACACACCGTAGTTTTCTGTAAAAAACCGATTCAAACGGTCACGGTTAGGCCTCCCCGTGACCGTTCAATCAGGTGTGAGACCTAACTGTCACGGTGAGGCCTAACCGTGACAGTTAGCTCTGGGGATCCGTTAACAATGATTGGGTATGTAATTAATGGGGAATTGATTGTGTGCAGTTAGGGTTTTGGGGGCTATATGTCACGGTTTGGCCAAACCGTGACATATTGCCTATATTTTTTATATTTTTTTATCATATCACTTTGTTTTTATTTTAATTTTATCACTCGTTTAACCTAATCGTAACTCACAAGTTTGTGTTTTGTGTTTATTAATAATTTATCTTATTACAAGTATTTATTTATTATTAATGTGACGGTTTTGTGTTTAATTTATTTACGAGTTTGTAAAAATCGGTTGTCATTATACAGACATATTGTATATATTTTCTAAATTTGAGTAATCATACTAGTTTGTTTTTATTTTTATTTTATCACACGGTTAACCTAATCGTAACATACGTGTTTGTGTTTTATGTTTATTATTAATTTATCATATTACAAGTAATTTTTGTGTTTAATTATTTATTAAACAAGTTGGTTGTTATTTTATCACATGTTTAACCTAATCGTAAAAATCAGTTGTTATGAAACATATACAATTAACATTATCAACATTACAAATATAAAACAAACAAACAAAAAACGCAACCAAACAAACACAACCAAATATACAAGTCATCATAACTGAAACTGCACATATATATATATATATACAACAAGTTTTTACATACAAAAAGGAATCAAATACAAACAAAATACCTATCTAATCCATCATCCCCGGATCGCTGCCCTGACCAGACCAGACCCGCCCGCGCCAAAAGGGCCAGCACCGTCATGGTCTAACCGCCTAGGTGGCTGTGACAACAACGGCGTACCCGAGGCGGCATAGTCCGCGACCATGTGCTGGACGACCCAGTCCATCATATCATGCAGCCTCGTGGTCGTATCCTCCAGCCTCCTAGTCGTATCCTCCAGCCTCGTGACCCTGTCTCGTGTGTCCTGAAGCATATCAAGAACATGAGCAGGCAATCGCACGGCATGGTACACGCGCTGAGGATGCTGGGGCGGGTCCTGGTCATGCGGCGGGGGAATGGGCTGATCCTCCCCGCCGCCAAGGGGCTCGTGGGCATCCTGAAGGTGGACCTCAGCCCCGCCAGCTCGGGGGGGGTCCACCAACGGCTCGGGCACCCATGGCACGAGCTCATGGTATCTACTGAGCAGGTGCCACGTGCCGTTGGGGAACCTCCGAACGATCCTCATCCCAGTGGCGGTGGTCCGGCCGGCCACGCGCACAGGAGTCGGAAGTAGCGGGAGCTGGGACATGGCGTGCGCGTACCCCAAGCTCCGAGCGATCCGGGAAACGATGTTCCCGCCCACTAACGCCCCTCGCGGCTGCCGATGATAATAACTAGCAAAATAATCAGCGAGGGCATGCGCGAGGTGGCAGTGTCGGTGTGTGAGTACACATCGAAGAAAAAAAAGGTCGGCGGCGTTGACCCTGTCGGTCCCCGCCCCATGACCGGCGATGGACGTGGTGATGAGTCGGTGAATGTATTTATACAGAGGGTCTCGTATATGAGATGACCTCGTATCACCACCATACGGTCCATCGCCAATGGCAGGCCACCAGACCTGATCGGAGTCGTCGGCCCCGCGGATCAAAGTCGTGATGTACATCGGCTGTCCGACCTCCACCTCCGTGTAGAGGCCGCTGACGACGGCGAACCGCCAAAGTGACATGCGGTGGAGGTGGCCGAACAACCGGAAAGAAACCTCCGCGGGCGCACGACCATCCGCTATGTCGTCCTCGTCCAGCTACGCAAGTCCCTGCTCAAGTAGACGGAATGTGAAGGTGCAGTAGAACTCCACGGTCAGCTCTCGATGGGCATCGTCGCCCATCCGGAACAGCTGCTCCCACGGGCCGTCCTCGCCGATAATCTCAAAAAAAACGGTCCCGCTCTCCAACGAGCTGTAAGAAGTCCTCCGACAGGACGGTCCCCAGTGCCGGCACTCGTGCTTTCAGGGTCCTGAACCGCTCGTACGACGTAGTCCCCTGCTCGAACTGTAAAAACTGGCAGTCATCAATGCCGAGAATAAAAGCATCGTCGGCATCCATATCTGCGGAAAAAAATGTATTTATCATTATTTACAGTGTTTATAAAATTAATGGCTGACGGTTAATTATTATTATTATATTATTAGTATTATTACTATTATTATTATTATTATGTATACTATTATTATTATTGTTATTATTATTATTATGTATACTATTATTATTAGTAGTATTATTATTACTATTACTATAATTATTATTACTATTATTATTATTACTATTATTATTATTATTATTATTATTATTACTATTAGTATATTACTATTATTATTATTATTATTCTTAGTATTAGTACTATTATTATTACTACTACTACTACTATTATTATTATTATTATTATTATTATTATTATATTATTATTATTATTATTATTATTATTACTAGTATTACTATTATAACTATTTTTATTATTATTATTTAACTATTATTATTATTATTATTTATTATTACCATTACTATTATAACTATTATTATTATTATTATTTACTATTTCTATTATTATTATTTCTATTATTACTATTACTATTATAACTATTATTATTATTATTATTTACTATTATTATTACTACTATTATTACTATTATTATTACTATTACTATTATAACTATTATTATTATTATTATTTACTATTATTATTATTACTATTATTACTATTATTATTACTATTAGTATTATTAATATTAATATTACTATTATTATTATAACTATTATTATTACTATTATTTATTATTATTTCTAATAATAATAATAAACCGTCGACAAACTACGCTACACATACGGGAAAACCTATCAAATCTATAAGGGAAAACCTATCAAATCTATTTGGAAAAACCTATCAAAT
>CM044016.1:5241748-5369248 GCA_024085815.1 Flaveria linearis | reverse complement strand
ATTATTATTATTATTTCTATTATTATTATTATTATTTCTATTATTACTATTATTATTATTATTATTATTATTATATTATTACTATTACTATTATTATTATTTGTACTATTATTTTTATCATCATCATCATCATCAAATAAAGGGATCTTTATTAATATGATAAAGTATCAGAAAATGATAACTTATAAGAGGCATTGGTGCCTCTATGACGATCCGTTATTCATACGATCCTCATACATATTTTGCCATTCTAGTACTTGTTGATATGCAAATCTCGGCCAATGATAGCCCACACTAGGCATTGGGTAATCCCCTTCCAATTGTATGCAAATAAAGTGACATTGATGAACATGAGCAAGTGCGACAACTGGATAGGTGAATAATGGCTCTGGGGCTGTTCTCAGCGGGAACCATGTCTGGCTGCCAAATGAAGAAATAAGATGCACAATACAATTGAATGTTTCCGCAATTACGAGTCCATGGGCCGAAAAAGTTAGCCAATGGGTATCGGGTGCGGGTTGAGTCGTGCCAAACCAATTTAAGCTATTACGAACAGAATCATAATAGCCAGGCAACTCGCGGTTCAAATTGCTCCGCCAATACCTCATGTTTCTGTCCATCTCCGACAACATTTAACGCCTAACCCATTCCCATTCATTTTGCTTTTTCCCTAAAGCCACCGCGATCGCCCGAAAACCACAGTTACCATCAGGCCGCACATCTTTTATAGTCGAAACGTACCGGTGAATCCATTGGGGCAGCTGATCCTTAAACTTCATAACTTTTATCACGTCCTTTGGTTTCAATATTAAAGGAAACCCTAGGGCAGCTCCCGTAATCGGTACATTTGAAGCAGCCTTTGCCTAATAGAACGGTCGTTGGGCATTTTAAACTAAGGGGTATATGAGCTATGCCTCGCCGGGTCAGGCATAGTTTGTTGTGAGGAAGTATAGGAGCTGTGTCTAGCAGCCTCATACTGTGATGTATTGGAGTCCGCTCTTCTTTGTTGCTCCTTAATATTTGGACGACCACGTCGGTCATGACGCACCTCAGGTTCTTTAAGTTTTGACTTGCTCTTAAACAAAGAGTCAAATACTTTCTTAAACAATTTTCTTTACTTGAGGGTTGGGAGACGACATAAACTTTTGTTTCAAGTCATCAAATTTCAGATCGTAGTCGGGTTCAGGCGGCGCGACGTACGCTCGCTCGAAATCAAGCTTCCTCCAGTGTGGATCTACCGCATCGAGTGGAATACTAGTGATTGGATTTAAAGGTTAAATTATTAGTGAAAAATATGCAATCGTGTGACAACAGTAAAAAAATGTATTAAGAAAAATATAACCTTCTCGGATGTGTATCTCCAAACGACAAGCACATGGCAAGCCCATGGACGTGAACAACTGGTGTCCACATGAACCCCCAGACTCCTGAATCATTTCCATTTTCGTTAACTCTGATTCAAGGAGGCTAAGGCAAAAAATGGATACTTTATAATGCAATTTTGAGAACAATGACAGTCGATGGTCTTTTTTAATTTTCACACGGGACACCTCGAATGTTTTACAAATTTCAATCTCCTGGCCGCGCACGAGGTCACAAACATATCTGACAAGTGTGTGCAACGTATTATTGGTCCCTGTGAGGTAACTCTTGAAGTTGGCATGTTGGCCCTTGTCACACCCCCGCTTATAGCGGAAACACGAGGATGCGACGGACGGGATCGTCATAACACTTGGTATAATTACAGAGACATATTATATGCAAAATCCTCGTGTCATGACGTTGCCCGACACAATGGTGACTTGTGTCGTGGTTAGTCAGTGCCACGACTATCATAGTCATATTAATCCCAAATCTAATTACACACAGTTCACAAATGAAACAAATGATATACATGACTAATGCAAAACTTATTGAAATCCTGAGGGTCTCGGCTAAGGCATCAACTCTATCTATCCTCTTTGATTATGTTCACCTGAAAAGATATGCTCAAAAATGTCAACACATAATGTTGGTGAGTTCCGCAGGTTTAAATTTAAAACATTTGATGCTGTATAGAATTTGATATGGAATCATACTGTAAGCAAAAACCACATAACATGTGTTTAAGACAACCAAACCCTATGACGTTTATGCATATAAGTTCGACGGAATATATTCACCCATGGCCTGATTGCTGGCAGCTGTAGTCGGTAACTCACAAGTTAAACCGATCTGTCGAGGGTGGGGGTGTCAACCCAGTAGTACTACCAATACCTATCCGTTGGTTCCCAACCCGGGAATTAATGGTTGTAAGAATCGTAGAATAACACCATGTATGTATTAGAATATGAGAATAGTATCACGTCGATTCCAAGTATGAAAATTGTATGTAAGATTTTACAGCATTGAAAACGGGTGAGCATACTTTTCCCCCAAGTTTGAAAAACATTGAAACAATTATAAAAAGCATAAAAAGGGGCCACGGAACTCACCTTGGATTGATGTAATGTATATGAATAAGAACTTCAAAGAATTAAGCAATACACGATCAAGCACGATCAATACCTATTATTAATTGTAACTAAGTCTTTAAAATGTGTTTATTGCGAATAAATATATTTGGTAAGATTCGGGTTGGTTTGGTTTAACACGTGACACGTACACAAATGGATGTATATATGTTTACAAGATTAAGTTTGAAATTAACGTTAAATCGAGGATTAGAATTATGTGGTTTTTAATAGGTATTAAGTTTACAAGTATTTATTTGCATTTTGATTCCATTAGGAGGATTTCATAAGTGTATTTATATATTTTTGGAATTAAATATAAAAATGATGTGGTTTAATTATATAATTTATAATTATCCAAAGATAATTACAAATAAGGATAATCACAATTATAGTATTTTGATTAATAATAAGGTATTAATCTATACCTTTAGTTAAAATATATTTTACAAGAAATAACCCACAATTTTATTTGTAAATAGTTTGTGAATTTATAAAATATATTTAAAGATAATATAGCGTTTATCTTATAGAAATAATTATTTATAATATTTATAAATAATATTTATATAATTTTCATGATTATTTCATAGTTAAACTTGATTTAGAATTTATTTTATAAAAATAAGTATTTTTATTATTTTTAAATAATATTTTATAAAAATCTATTAAAGTTTTTAAATAAAATAATTTTACAGAAAATTATTTTGTAAGATTTAAAGTAAGGAAAATTAATAAAATTTATTTTATAACTTTTTAGAAATTTTTCCATATTTTTAAAGTATTTATAAAGCTTTTTAAAAAAATAAAAACAATGAAAAGGAGGTTGCCGGGTTCGAACCCGGGACCTCACACCCACAAACACACAGCCCAAACCAATGAACCAAAGGCCGCAGCCGCGGTAAGAACTGGTTTGTAATTCTTTTAACCACAGTTTCCCAATTTCCCCAAATCACTATGAACCCTAGCTTCGATCGAAGCTAAATTGAACAACAATTCAGTGTTGTTTATGACCAGATCGATGGGGCTTTTGATCCTCATGTAAAACCGAGTATATGGGTATGTTCAATTACCTGTTTCGAAGTGATTTGATGATAAGAACAATGAAGAACAAGCCGCGATATAACCCGAAATCGAATGATGGTCATACGATGATGAAAACCAAATTGCTTGCACAGGAAGCTTCGAATTAGGCTTATAATCAAAAGCCCTATGTTTAATTCGAGTTTTGAAACACTGAAGTTGGTGTTCGAACAGTTGCAGGTCGCGATGGAAGATGATGATTAAATTCGTTTGTTTTGTGTGTTTTAGATGGAATTGAAAGTTGCACAAGGTTAGGATCAGTTATATAGTCGCTCAGGTTCAATTAATTAATCGAATTATTGGCGTTAGTGGTGATCGTGGTGGTTTCTTTCGGCCGAGTGTGTTAGGTAGATAATCGCACTCAATTCGATCGTATTATTCAAATTAATGTGGGGTACGAGTTCGAATCGTGCATGTGAAGGTGTCGGGAGGGTTGAATTGGGTTAAAATCGATTATCTTTGGTTGTTTTGGCTCGCCGGAGCGTCGCCGGAAGCTCGCCGGACTTCTGGCCGGAAATACGCGGGTGGGCGGGGGTCGATTATGTAATTTTAATAATTACACATTTGGTCCCTGTGGTTTTAAACTTTATTATTTTATGTTTTAAACTTCATTTAAAGTTTCAAAACTTGCAAAAATGCCCCTGAACTTTATTAATATCATTATTATTATTATTACTATTATTATCATTATTATTATTATTATTATTATTATTATTATTATTATTATTATTATTATTATTACTACTGTTATTATTATTATGATTATTATTATTATTATTATTATAATTATTTAACATCAACATATTAAACTTGATCATTTATAAAATTTAACTTTTAACTAATAAAAATAATAAAAAAAAATACGGGATGTTACAGTCTCCCCTGCTTTAGGAAATTTCATCCCGAAATTTTAATCACGAGGAGGCTGAAACGAAAAGATGAGGATACTGGGGTTTTATTTGGTCCTCACGTTCACAGGTGAACTCTGGGCCACGTTTAGATTCCCAGTGGACTTTGACAATAGGTATCCGGCTTTATTTCATTTGTATAGAATCTTTTACAAGATTCTTGACGTAATGTATGCCAATTCGAACTCTTCCAGAGAATCGCGGGATTCTCTTTGAGATTTGGCATATGGAATGTTAGAACACAATGACGAGTTACCATGGTATGTTAGACTTATAATCACAACTTCCACAATATAATTTCGTGGTAAGGTGAGGTCTAGAAATCATTAAAAGACCAGCAATGATAAGAAAGGTTAACCGTTGGAATTTAAGAATCCCAAACGTCCTCATATGAAACGACTTTAACGCATATTTTGTGAATATGTATTTCTCCTTTGACCAACCATCGGTCTAAGAATAATACGCTATGCGAAGATCTTGGAATGGGTTCACAAGGATGGTTAAGAATATTGTTAAAACAGAAAATGAATCAATCATTTAGAATAACGATTGATGTAACATCATACCTCGGTATACGAATATTTGAAACAGATGCAGGTTAATTTCTCGACGTTGTGAGATAATGTGTCGAATTGAATTTTTATAATGCACCAATTGTCATCATACAGTTAAGATAAGAGGCACTTATTCTGGCCAAGTTGAAACTAAAAAGTTTCCATGACCGGTAGGGATGAAGAAGATAGGTCACACACAACAGTCATTTCCTTTCCAACCTTCCTATTCTAAGAACAATACTGTATACAATAATTTCAGCCTTCGAGTAGTTCTATACATCTTAACTTACGCATGTCGAGAGTTTTCCTATCTCCACCGACTAACTAATTTCTAAGCAACTGGGGTTCATGACAAATGAAGGAGTGAATTTGAAGGAATCAATGCTATCCTCTCCCAGTATCCAACAGATATGTATTGATTGATGATAAGATATGTGCCTATAATAACATCTGAGTCTTCTTGTCTATTTCACCACTAGTTTGCTTGCTCTAATCTCCAACTTTGTCCTACTATTCACAGATCTTCCCAATGTCCTACTTAATTCTATTTGATCTAAATGTTACAAGGTATGACATTAGCTTTGTCAACTTATGGATTCTATCAGTATAAAGAGCATGATTCCAGTATTACAATTTTAACTTTTGCATTTCATTCCTTGGGTAATAGTACTCACTCGCCAAAGATTTTAAACTTATCTCAAGTCATGACTATTGCAGCCTCACTACCTTATACTTGAGTTTAGGCATTCTATCATTTCAGTGCGGTACCCACTAGTGGACAAGCATCATTCTTTAAAGGCCATGTATATTCTAAGCAACCATTCAATTTGCATAATTTCTGAAATGTAAAAGGAGTGACGTCTCACTAGAGATAAGACTAGTGTCACCATGTGATTCCCATATAGACTCTAGGTAGATTAGAACTTATATAAGGGTAAATGTTATAAATGTTTCATTTCCTATATATTCTGGCGCTCAGAACTTTATCTACAGCACGGTTAGTTAAAAGCAGGGTCAAAATAGTTCAACCTAAGTTTCGTGTGAAGATTGTCATTAGGTGTCTAACGGTTGAAGATGTTGAAAGATTTCACGAGCGTAGTTTTAAGGAAGGTGGTTATCAATCACAATCGGAGTTGATATTAAAAATATTCCTTAAAGACTTTGAGGTAATGATTCATGCCTATCTTGATAATAACTAGAAAACAATCTAAGGTTGACATTTGCCACCAAATACGGGTTTCAATCCTATTTTGGTGAGATCATGTCATTTATGAAATGTAATTTCCAATGAGAATAATTGAAGTCAATCCTCAAGATAAGGAAGTCACCCCAATCCAGAGGATGAAATTTCATAGAACTAACAAATGGGAAACCATTTATCAAAATAGAGAATCATCAAAGTAAGGGAATCTCCCCTGCTTTGATGAAATAGAATCATTTAGGAGATACGAGTGTTCTTAGTCATAGGTTGACTTGCAAACTCTTGCATTTCCCACGGTACAAGCAGTATAAAGTTTGACTTTACGATGAAAGGAAATTAATATCAATTAGGAATTAGGAAAATTTCAAGTTACATCAGTGTAACAAAGGAAAGATCATGCTAACAAGTTTAAGATCAAGGTTTGAGATAGCAGAGTTTGTTATGATGGTGTTCAAATCTTGAATAATTTAAATCAGGAAGGCGAAATCAAGGACAAGAATGATTACAATGAGATGTGAACATTCGATTCACAATCGAAGGGAATACATGGACTTCTCAAGATATGAGGTCAGCCATAACCTTAATGAAGACACACGTACTTATAAGTGGTAACAAGGTTATAATTAGTTTATTCGATTATTGAGGTGAGTGATCACTTATAAAATATTCAATTAACAAAGCATCCCGAGATGTAGGAATTCCACCTACAGCATTGCATGTTCTTAGTTATAGGACACATTCTTAAGAGGATTTGAGAACCGTAAGTAACGGTTTAAAGTTTTTGAAGGCCATTCGGTGTTTAGGAAAGTGTTCTCGATGCTTTCGAACCACTGTAGTAATCCGGTAGCTCCTTCGGTTCCACTGAACTAGTGGGGTTGCAAGAACTGAAATGCTTGTAGTTACAAGCACGTGGAGGGTTAGGACAAATAGAGATTTGAGCAGGGTTCGCGCCTTGATTCAGATAAGTTAGGAGGGTTGGTATGACCGTAGCAACCTCACGTGCCACAATAGTAGTAACCTTACGGCCAGAGTTTCTAGATCGGTATCGTTATTGACGAATAGACATTTTGAAATATCATTAAGATATTCTATGAGAATTGGGCAATACGAGCTATACAACATGAAAACAACTATCGGGAATTTGGCATAAAATAATGAGATGTTCCAAGTGTACCTATAAGTAGATACTCATCCCACTCTTCCAACATTGCATGTATTTATTGGTGAGGCACAGACTTTGTCGAGATTTTGAAAACCACGGATAACGATTCAAAGTTTATTTTAATAACCATTTGATTTAGGCACACAATGCCTTAGAATATGATTTAAGATTTGTGTGTGCTTTGATAGGAATCAAAGTATAAAGGAATCACGTATGGTTCCTTTCATCAAGTTTCAATAACCCATGCTTTGGTCCATCAAGATCATTATGTAGCCTAGTTTAAGCACATTCTTAATATACCGGTGATGTTTATATATAGGGTTCCCCGCAGCGTTCCCACCACATCCACGATATACTTTGAATAATACTTAAACTAGTTACATAACATCTTAATTTTTCTTAGCATCATTCCAAAGAATAACGTAATATAAGTTTGATGTGAGCTACCGCAACTTATGTATAGTCGGTTTTACTAGTATATAAATGGCTACAGACAAACCTATACATCGGTTCCACACGGGAATTGATGACTGTAGAGAAAACATTTCCAAAGTGTAAATAGTTTAATGTGACGTAGCAATATCCATAAAACGTACACGTATAGTTTACAACCAAACCGATCCATGCCTCAGTCAATCGGGATCATCACGTAGCCCAGTTTAAACACATTCTTGGTATACCAAGGATGCTTATATATAGGGTTCCCCGCAGCGTTCCCACCACATCCGTGGTATACCTAGAACGATGCCTAAACCAGTTACGTGACATCCGTTTATCCTTAGCATAAGGTCAATATGATTGGAAATACCATGAAGGCTTTAAGTAGGACAGGACTTGAGTAAATATTGATAATGTTTGATTGCCTTCAACAAGGACTTATAATGTTTGATTGCCTTTAACAAGGACTTATAATGTTTGATTGCCTTCAACAAGGACTTACTAGAATTATGACCCTAGCACCCTAGGGTATAGAATAGAAACGTGTGATACTCATGATCGTTATCTCATGGTAAGATTTGCTAGACTTCTTATGCATGGTGAATTGCAATTACGTGTGCACCCGTAATGGTAATTTACCTTGCATGGTCACCCTAGCTCCACTTACCCCAAGTTAACATCATAGTATTATTTAGATTCATCAAGCACAAATAATGTAATGTCCTTATGTCCATGAGCCAGTATTCCAATAATAGCATGCAATAGCAAATAAGCATATAAGCACATTAAGTCTAATGATAACTGCATATCCGTCATACTTTCAGGATTTCAGTCATAACTATGATAGGGTCGAATTCAATATCCGAGATCGACGCTACGCGTGATCACCGAAGTTCCCTAATAATATGATGTTGTGCGCATACAAGCGTAAAGTTCTTAGTATAAAAGTATCCCATGGAGAAAGACTAAAAGTAATAATGTCTTCCCCGGGATGTTCAGATAACACGTGTACATGTATATAATCAGGTATGTAGGAACATACTTGTTGATTATTAGGTATATAGGAATATACCTGTATATTAAGTTCATAGATTTAATATATTTGACCCATTTGCCTTGTAGTTTTGTGTATTGACCATAGTTTATCACTCATCCCAGAAATCCCCAGGTAAGCATACCAGGTCTCGTAATGAGATATATGCGATATGCTTGCCTTAGCCCGAGGGCTTTTTGCCAGGAAATCCAGAATACAGGTGTCTATGTGTCACACAAATCATGAAAGACATTTAGGTAAAATCAAATGCACACAATCCCTAGCATGCATTCTATATGAAGGTTCTTAGGTTATAGTCTAGGTCGAATTCTCCACCTAAATCTCTATAACCAAGGCTCTGATACCAATCTGTCACACCCCCGCTTATAGCGGAAACACGAGGATGCGACGGACGGGATCGTCATAACACTTGGTATAATTACAGAGACATATTATATGCAAAATCCTCGTGTCATGACGTTGCCCGACACAATGGTGACTTGTGTCGTGGTTAGTCAGTGCCACGACTATCATAGTCATATTAATCCCAAATCTAATTACACACAGTTCACAAATGAAACAAATGATATACATGACTAATGCAAAACTTATTGAAATCCTGAGGGTCTCGGCTAAGGCATCAACTCTAGCTATCCTCTTTGATTATGTTCACCTGAAAAGATATGCTCAAAAATGTCAACACATAATGTTGGTGAGTTCCGCAGGTTTAAATTTAAAACATTTGATGCTGTATAGAATTTGATATGGAATCATACTGTAAGCAAAAACCACATAACATGTGTTTAAGACAACCAAACCCTATGACGTTTATGCATATAAGTTCGACGGAATATATTCACCCATGGCCTGATTGCTGGCAGCTGTAGTCGGTAACTCACAAGTTAAACCGATCTGTCGAGGGTGGGGGTGTCAACCCAGTAGTACTACCAATACCTATCCGTTGGTTCCCAACCCGGGAATTAATGGTTGTAAGAATCGTAGAATAACACCATGTATGTATTAGAATATGAGAATAGTATCACGTCGATTCCAAGTATGAAAATTGTATGTAAGATTTTACAGCATTGAAAACGGGTGAGCATACTTTTCCCCCAAGTTTGAAAAACATTGAAACAATTATAAAAGCATAAAAAGGGGCCACGGAACTCACCTTGGATTGATGTAATGTATATGAATAAGAACTTCAAAGAATTAAGCAATGCACGATCAAGCACGATCAATACCTATTATTAATTGTAACTAAGTCTTTAAAATGTGTTTATTGCGAATAAATATATTTGGTAAGATTCGGGTTGGTTTGGTTTAACACGTGACACGTACACAAATGGATGTATATATGTTTACAAGATTAAGTTTGAAATTAACGTTAAATCGAGGATTAGAATTATGGGGTTTTTAATAGGTATTAAGTTTACAAGTATTTATTTGCATTTTGATTCCATTAGGAGGATTTCATAAGTGTATTTATATATTTTTGAAATTAAATATAAAAATGATGTGGTTTAATTATATAATTTATAATTATCCAAAGATAATTACAAATAAGGATAATCACAATTATAGTATTTTGATTAATAATAAGGTATTAATCTATACCTTTAGTTAAAATATATTTTACAAGAAATAACCCACAATTTTATTTGTAAATAGTTTGTGAATTTATAAAATATATTTAAAGATAATATAGCGTTTATCTTATAGAAATAATTATTTATAATATTTATAAATAATATTTATATAATTTTCATGATTATTTCATAGTTAAACTTGATTTAGAATTTATTTTATAAAAATAAGTATTTTTATTATTTTTAAATAATATTTTATAAAAATCTATTAAAGTTTTTAAATAAAATAATTTTACAGAAAATTATTTTGTAAGATTTAAAGTAAGGAAAATTAATAAAATTTATTTTATAATTTTTAAAAATTTTTCCATATTTTTAAAGTATTTATAAAGCTTTTTAAAAAAATAAAAACAATGAAAAGGAGGTTGCCGGGTTCGAACCCGGGACCTCACACCCACAAACACACAGCCCAAACCAATGAACCAAAGGCCGCAGCCGCGGTAAGAACTGGTTTGTAATTCTTTTAACCACAGTTTCCCAATTTCCCCAAATCACTATAAACCCTAGCTTCGATCGAAGCTAAATTGAACAACAATTCAGTGTTGTTTATGACCAGATCGATGGGGCTTTTGATCCCCATGTAAAACCGAGTATATGGGTATGTTCAATTACCTGTTTCGAAGTGATTTGATGATAAGAACAATGAAGAACAAGCCGCGATATAACCCGAAATCGAATGATGGTCATACGATGATGAAAACCAAATTGCTTGCACAGGAAGCTTCGAATTAGGCTTATAATCAAAAGCCCTATGCTTAATTCGAGTTTTGAAACACTGAAGTTGGTGTTCGAACAGTTGCAGGTCGCGATGGAAGATGATGATTAAATTCGTTTGTTTTGTGTGTTTTAGATGGAATTGAAAGTTGCACAAGGTTAGGATCAGTTATATAGTCGCTCAGGTTCAATTAATTAATCGAATTATTGGCGTTAGTGGTGATCGTGGTGGTTTCTTTCGGCCGAGTGTGTTAGGTAGATAATCGCACTCAATTCGATCGTATTATTCAAATTAATGTGGGGTACGAGTTCGAATCGTGCATGTGAAGGTGTCGGGAGGGTTGAATTGGGTTAAAATCGATTATCTTTGGTTGTTTTGGCTCGCCGGAGCGTCGCCGGAAGCTCGCCGGACTTCTGGCCGGAAATACGCGGGTGGGCGGGGGTCGATTATGTAATTTTAATAATTACACATTTGGTCCCTGTGGTTTTAAACTTTATTATTTTATGTTTTAAACTTCATTTAAAGTTTCAAAACTTGCAAAAATGCCCCTGAACTTTATTAATATCATTATTATTATTATTACTATTATTATCATCATCATCATTATTATTATTATTATATTATTATTATTATTATTATTATTATTATTATTATTACTACTGTTATTATTATTATGATTATTATTATTATTATTATTATAATTATTTAACATCAACATATTAAACTTGATCATTTATAAAATTTAACTTTTAACTAATAAAAATAATAAAAAAAAATACGGGATGTTACAGCCCTCAACCCTATTAGTTGTAAACTCACCAAAGTTAAGGCGGTCGTACATCCAACAATTAATAATTTTCTCTTTGTACGACACCAACCAATTATTCCAAATATATTCTCATACCTCCGAAAGAAATAACAAAATTTATAAAATGATCAAATAAATTATTAGAGTAAAAATAACTATGAAATTCTTACCACGTTTACCATCTTCAGTTAACTTTTCTTCCATCTTCCTGCAATTGTAATCGTACAATGCCTCTGTAGGAGACGAACACAAGGTCTTCCACCAGTATGGAAAATCCTTCCACATGCCGGTTTTGAATATCATATTCCACCGTCTTTTGATATTCTCCCTAACGTGCCACCTGCATAGGTTTTTAGTAGCACTCGGGAACACGGTGTCACACGCGCTCATCAGGGCTAGGTCCCTGTCTGTGACAATAACGCGGGGCTCCACACACCCATCGAGCATATCTCTGATCCGCTCCAGTACCCATGTGAAGTTGTCCTGTCGTTCCCTCGATATAAATGCATGCGCAATGCAAAGCGACTTCAACGTCGACGTAACGCCAATAACCTGAACAAACGGAATGTTGTACATGTTGGTCTTGTACGTCGTGTCTATCAACATCACGTGCGGGAATGCGCGCCACATTTTATACGAAGTAGGATGACAAAAGAAAACATCTTCCACGGCCTTAGTAGTTGCATTCGTTCGTGTTTCATACACGAACTCTTTAGATTGTAGCAGGTTTTCAAGTTCATGCATTGGTGTCATGCCTTTTCTCCCCTCAGCCCTAAACTTCGACGTCAGATTGTATATGTCTTGAACAACACAGACGCTGTGGGGAAAGTGCTCCCTTACGGCTGAATGGATATGTCGTGGCCGCACGTGCTGCCTGTGTAACTTCTCGACAAGATCAATTTCTTCGGCAGTCATCTTCCTAAGATGCGCGTGGCCCTCCTCGTACACAACAGGATCGTGGTTATGCATCTCGTTTCTCACCTCTAACACCCAACTGTCACTCTTTCCTACGTACTTCCCTACGAGTTTAAAGGGACATCCCTTCTTTATGCTCCCAGTACGTCTACTTGTGCCAGTGAATTTAGGTTCACCACTACGATTGCATAATAGTTCCATATCCTTTTTTCGTGACCAACCCACCACAATGACGCACCCATGCTCGCGTCCTCTCATTTTAGCCCAGCTCTCCAAGTCCTCACGAGAATCAAAATACTGAAAAAATGATAAAGCTAGACATAAAAAACAATATATAAAACAAATAAAAAATAAAATAAACAAAAGAATAAAAATACTTCGTACTTTATCGGTTTTATAAGAAACCGTAGCCTTTCAAATCCGATCCTCATCCTCATCATGCTCCGCGGTGTCCCCATGGTTTTCTTTGAGGTGAACCGAACCGTTACTCTCATCTGTGTCATTCCAATTAAAAGTATCCGACACATGTGTAATTTCTAGTTCTGACTGGTACGGGGATGTCCGTAATCTAGCTCTGTTTGTGAGTGGTACGTGTTCGGGGCATGCCCATAAGAATTGCAAGGGGGATATCTGTACCCTTCACCGTAACCTGTCTGTCCAAATAAAGAGTTGTACGCCTCTTGAGCAAATGTGTTCGACGGGTTGGTTTCCTCCTCCCCCAACGGAGGGTGACTCCCGTATACGTAATATTCGATATTTCAAATAATAAGTTATAATAAAACATATACTAGTTCAACCTGGTTCGAATCTTCGATATGTGGCACCTCATTCAAATCTGGAAGCTTCGGCTTTTGATAATGATCTCCCGAACCCGACATTGTTTTCGAATTAACGTGTTTTTTGCAATGACGAAGGCTGAAAAAACTCGAGTGTTGGATGAATGAAAGCTCAAATGAAAAAAAATTCGAATGAGATGATTCGATGCGGAGTGTTGAAAGAGGAAAGGTATTTAAGGTGAAAATCTGGTGCACAAACCGTCACGGTTTGGCCTCCACGTGACGGTTCGTGGTTCCTGGCCTTCTGTCAAAAACACGTCTACCTCGTACCTTAAACTGAGACCTCGTACCTTAGAGGTCACGGTTAGGCCAAACCGTGACGGTTTGGTGACCACTTTTCAATTTATCAGGCCATTTTGTCGTTTTGTTGTCACGAGGTCACGGGTAGTACCATCTTAAACCGTGACAGCAAGGCCTTGCGGTTACGGTTAGGGGCTAAAATGTGACCGCAAGCTCTAACCGTGACTGTTTGAACCGACCCACCCCCAAAAACCCCTGCGGTGTCCCCAGCACCACCCATTTTTTATCCCTTTTTTTATACACATAGTAGGTTATTGAATTTTAGTCAACCTACAGATGTAGATATTAATATACACTTAAATTTATTTACACATATGAATTTTATATTACTTGTATACAATATAATGTTATAGTTTATGAATCTTATAATCTTAAATAAATATACAAATAAGTAAATGACATTGATTGTTTCTCTTAGTATTTGTGGTTTTGAAACGAACAGTGTTAATGCATGAAATAGATAACATGAACATAAAAACATTACCAAATCCACTATAAGAAACAAGATAAAAACAACTGTTACTATAATCTAATTAACTCACATTTTTATCACAAACTCTAAAACTTTACTTCAACTACACCCCTAACTTATAAGCAAAAACTTAGTAATTACAACATCTGGAGTTTGAAAATAACTTGGTTATCAACTAAATCCAAAACCCCAACATCATAAAATGATTCATCTTCTTGTGAACTCTTATGATCCTCTGTACCAATGTTAAAATCCAAATTGATCATAGGTTCTTTTTCACTATCCCCAAAGGTTTCTTGCCCTTCATTCTCGCTATATTTTCGCCTAATTATGCTAGGAGAACAAGCTCGTGATATCGAACTGCAACTTTCACAGCTGAAAATAACAATGGCATCATTTAGAAGAACCAATCCGCCATCACTTAGTGTGATCCTTCCATTCTTTATTGCTTTCTTGATGCCCATTTGGGAATGGTAATCAACTTTATCAACATCTTCCATGAAGAACACGCGGTTTGTGTTTTCTTGTACAGCTTCAATGAATCTTTCAAGATAACTTTGGCCATTTTCGCCTCGAGCCCTTTTGTTACTAACATATTCTTGATCATCATTGTCTGTCGAATCAGCTCTTGTTGTGGAAAACTGGCTCAAGCCCATCTGCACAAAGTTGTTTCTTGATCCAAATACAACTTTGGCCAACTCTCTTGCTACGTTTTCTTTTGCATTGTTGTCAGCACCCAAGAAACAGAACCATGTTTCTTCTTTCCCCTTTCTTTCCGATGTTGTACCAGACCTGCATTGGAGGATTGTACTTACTATATCTGGAATGATTTCTCTTTGCCATGGTACAACTCTTTCCAATGAATTGCTTAGAATCTTTACATTCTCAGAGTTCATTTCTTTGAACTTGTGCAGATAGTATTGATGATCACCATAGTCATTATCTTGATCACTTGCTTCACTGCAAGAAGCTGAATTTGGACTAGAATTCGGATTGGATAAGAGTTCTGGCATGAGGGTTTTTTTATTGGACTCTTCAAAACATTCACTGATAAAAAACTGATGTTCTTTTGGAATGTTAGATTCAAAAAGCACTGGCCAAGTGAGATGGTGTTGATGTTGACTTGATGAAGTATAACTTGAGCTCCATTTCTTGCGAAGATTCCCAACCTTTTCGCATTCCTGCAAACACATTTATCATATAATTTTAGTTCACTGCTACAAAATTATTTAGGGTTTTTAACCATATATATAATAAAACAAGAGCCAAACCTGATCATTGTTGGTTTGTCTTATGTTATCTTCTTTATATTGCTGGAGCCATGAAGGCAAAGTCGACCCATGACTAACAATGGACTCGTTGGTTCGACCGTAGCTCCTTATGGTTGGAGCCTCTCGTGTTAAGTTAACCGAAAACTCATCACAACAAGTGAAAAATTTCTTCTCATTTCTTGAATCATTACTGCTAATGAAACAAAACCCACATCCAATATCATTTTTTAACATGAAAAGCAATGATCTTTAAGGATAAAGTATCAAAAAGGTTAAAGTCTTTACCTTTCAAGATTGAGAGTGAGGTCCAAAGTGGCAACAGGAAGTGTAAGGGGACAAAGATCCCATAGAGTTTCAAGTGAAGGGTGACCTGTTTTGCACCTCATGTATGTTTGAGAACTTGCTATCCCCATCAAACACATATTCCCAATATCACCACCAAACATAAGTCCACTAAGCTCCATGATCAAATGTTCCATTGGGGAGGAGTAGTAGCTTCCATTAAGCTTTCGCTTGCTTTGCTCCGACCAGTAATTCGAAACCCAATTGAGATCACCTAAATACAAGATTACTCCTCTACCAACAAAGCCTTTTACTAGACACTTAAGTTCCATAACTTTATCTTCAACATCTTCCCTTGAAAGATGATTAAGTGAGTGTAAAGGAAGGCTTACAAACTGCATGAAACCCCGATTATTGTTGTTTTTGGTCTCATATTTGTCTATAACTCCTTTAACTATAGCATCAGCACTAGCTAAACACTCTCTTATAACAACAATATTCTTTCTTTTCCTACTCATCATCATTTCTATAACACTCATGACATCTTCATCTTGGACTTTGGCTAAGGAGTTGGGCTTGATGTTCTCTTTTGAATGAGAAAAACTGAGGGGAGTTGGGGAAGAAACTGATATCTCCATTTGTTCCATGTTATTTTTCACTTGAGTGCTAGAATAACCGGCTTCTCGCATCACTCTACTCACACTAGGATCATCTAAGATGGATATAACAAGTTGTTCTATCTCTACTTTAAGAGATAAAATGGGTTGATGCTGGTTTTCAATTGAATCACGTCGTTGGTGAGCTTGAGCCCGCCTAAAGGCCGCTACCAACGCGTTGGAAAGAGAAGGATGATGAGATCGATTAGGGTTTAACATGATCGGGCTTGATTGTGTACTAGGGAGGCGGTTTAGGGCCACATTGAAGCAAAGCTCAAGAGCTTTACATTGAAAAGGGTGAGAATTGAGCTGCAAACAAGCCTTCTTGAAAAGGCTTGTTGGTGCTGCTAGCATCGCACTGGCAACATGCAAAGGTGTAACCTGCGCATGGCCACGCCGTCTAGCAAAACCAAGAGCTTGTTTCACAACGTTTATGGCTTCAGGTGTTAGTGTGTGTTGAATGGTGTAGCTTCCAGCCCTCATGGTTCCCTAGGGTTTTTTAAGATCTATGAAATATTGGGTTCTAAAATATGGTTATTCTTTCATAAGGATTGATTTTGGAAGTTGAGTATTTACTGCATTGACAAGTATGGTATGAGGTTTATAAGAAGAGGACTATAAAGATAGGTGGGGTGAAGAGTGTGGCTTTTATGCTTTTCTTGTAGTTGTTAGCTAAGTTTTGTATGTGAAAGTGGAATGCATGTGAAGCAAAGCAAATTTCTCTCATAAAAAGACTAATTACACCTTTCAACATCATTAATTATAAACTGGATTATAAGGACATGTTTTCTATCCCTTATCTTTTTATCATTGTTTTTTTTTTCATTTTACTATAAGATTAGGGTCATACGTTAAATAATCAAATTTATTAATTAAAAATGGATATATTATTTTGAATATAGGTATCTCTCTTTATATATGTTTTAAACTAGATTATAGCTTTGTATATGACAAATTATTACTCTTGTTTATTATTTCAAGAAATGTTATTATCCTTTTTAGAGTGTCAACAATGCACTGTCAACCAGCACGTCTGTTTTTTCTTACAAAAAACCCATGAAGCGAAAAACTTCCTAATGGACATCTCCATCTTCTTTCTTTTCCATCTCTCACTAAACTCCCTCTCCTTCAAGGACGGTTTGTAGCCAATATTTTTTTCTTATAATCCTGTGACGTCTTTGGTCTCTCTCTTTCATGCACCATCCACGTCTATAAGAAATAAAGAACAATGGATTGCAGAAAATCTAATAACGTTTGATAATAATTTATAAATATGTAAAAGAGAGTAATAAGTTCCTCTCTAGAGGTATGAATAATACTAAGTGTCTATTAAAAATAATTGATGAATATTACCTAAGCACGATGTAATATAAATTTAAATTAATTCAATAGCAAAAGCAGATCGAGTATATTTATCGTTAAAAATATTATTTTAAGTTATTTTTCTGCATATATTCTTTATACAATAATGGTCATTATTTTGTCTTTTTCTTTTTTACAATTATTTCTTTCCTCACTTTATCTCTCTCATAAAATCAGAAAGGTGAAAGTACACAGAAAATAATGGAAGGTGGACTGCTTTAGACTGATAATTGTGAAGTTATAGATCCAAGGCAATATATAGCTTCCTCTACTTTCAAGCAAAAGATCTAAATAAAATAATAAAGAAACAGGCAAGCTTTATCTGGACAGTGACCATATTTAAAAGGGTGTGATATGTAACTTTCTTTTTCTAAAGACTGCCTGCAAAAGCTACAAGCTGTGGAAACTTTGTCCCCCCTTGAACTATCTTTATTTTGCAAAATGCCACCCTTCACTTTCTCTTTTTGCAAAAGCCTTGTGGTGTAGAAGCTTGTCTTGGTTATAGACTCTATGCTGATCAAACAGAAAGAAACAAAAGCAGAATTGCCTTTAACACCACTAAAATGTAGTACCCCTACAAAATAATGATTTACCACTCCACTTGGATAACAATAGGGTGTTCTGTATTTGGAATATTTGTGATATAAAATAATAATAGACTATTTGTTGCATATAAATGAATTATGGAATGTATAATAATTTTTGTTGCATAGAGTATCCTGTTTTCTGACCATTTATTTATAAAGAAGCCTTACATTAAAATTTCATTTTACACAACAAGTTCCATAAATATATTTATATTTACAGTTTACAATGCACAAGTATTTGTTTATAGAGAATGATTCTTAACCTAAGTGGTTAAGAAAAGATACCCAAAACAATTCGAAATAAAAATATTTTGATTTTAAGTCTCAATCAGAGCAAATATGTTTTTTGTAGAGCCAGATGATTTTTTTTTCACTTGTAGGTTTTCTTTTAAGAGGGTTGGATGTGCAGTCTCGATTAGAAAATAGATAGATAGACCTGATTAATGTAACACATATTCTACAATAAAGGATGATGCATTTTCTACGTAATTTATAGGTTAATGACTTAATTATATATCTACTTTAATTTGATGGTTGCAATGATAACCAAATATATTGTGAGATCACCTTTTTCATACGGCTATATTAAAATTATTACTCTATGATTAGAGAACCTTTGCCGTTGATTTTAGTTCCTCAATCATTGGTTCAGTTTTTATGCAGATTAATATTTACAACACATAGACAGTTTCTACACTAGATATTTACCAAGTCACTAAATATGGTTGGGCACATAAATTGCTTATGCTATAGAAAAAAATAATAATAATTTGCTTATAAAACTAAAAAAGATTCAAAAACTATTTAGAAAAGAAAATGGTTGGGTTAACGCTGTTCTATGATCTCATCAGGAGATTAAAAAAAGTAATAAGTTTTAGTGATCTAGAATTGAGAAAATCATAGATAACTGATATAAATATCAAACGAAATTTTAATTTATAGTCATTAAATACGCAATTTAATTCCATATATCATTATTATTTGGGAATCGATATATTTATGAAATTTCAATATCAAGCGATTTTGTTTTAGTATGTTGTATTTTGTCAATCACATACAATTTTTTCAAGAATTTAAAGATTTTAAAGTGAAGAAGTGATCAATACAATTTGATAGCCTAAGAATATATAGTGAGTATGTAAATTTTACAATTTATGATGTATAAGCTAGTTAATTGTAGCACGTGGAAACAATTGCATTGGTACTCTTTTTGCTTTCGAGTAACAAAATCAGAATAAACAGTTTATATATATATACTCTTTTTGCTTTTGAGTAACAAAATCAGAATAAACAGTTTATATACATTTATCTTCAGTTTATATACATTTATCTTGGTATAATGATCGACAAATAATTATGTTTTTACGTGTTTTGTTTGATAATTTCACTAAAATCACGGGATTAATAACATTTTTTGCTAAATAATCTATTAGAAACAATATATAATTTAGTAGTTATTGATTTGGAAATGTTCTTACTACTTTATTTGGGGTAGAAATTTGCCTTAGGGCAAGAAGATCACGATGTCATAAATTTGAATAGTTTTACAGCGTGGTTTTATGATTTATATAAGAAGCTTTGTATCTATGTTTTAGCTTTTTGAAAAAGAATATCAAATGATTCAAATCAACAAAACAAAGTAGATCGAACATAGAAATAATATAGACACCTTTTGTAAAGCATTGTCGTATGTATTTTCTATATTTTTCAATCATTTCGCAAAACAATATGGGGTGTGTTATAGATTTACCTAAAAAGATAAAGGGGTGCCCAAAATACAGACCATAAGGGCTTTCACAGGCCGTATTCCCATACAAAATCTGCAAGAAATCTCATTAGTAGTTCAAAACTATAACAAGCCCTAAAGTCGTTTATGGTTGTTTTTTTCATGACGTGTGGACGATGTTAAGGGTCGTTGGGTTGTTATTGAACGGGATAACCCTATCACGGCCCATAGGGATTTTTTTTTTCTTTTTTGATTGGCACGATGTAATATTCCTCGATTAGTATATAATTTTGTATTTACTAATATTTGATAGGACAAAATATTCATGTGCTAATTATATGAAAGATTGTAATATTTCCTACCAATATACTATATAAATTGTTATACGTTAATCCATTTAATCGATAAATTCTACATTCATTTCTTTGTTTATGTGATAAAATAAAAACGTGACGTTAACGAAGATACCTCCTGGTGCAAACCTGACAACAATATCTGTCATGGTGTAACTATAGACGAAGTAGGAGCGAACGGAATGTAGACAGAAACTCTAGTGTTATCTTCTGATGGGCCCTCCTAAAACCCAAATCAACATGCATCTACGTGGAGTCTGACCATCTGCCTTATCAACCCCTCAACACGTTCCACATCACCAACATCCCCCAATCAATCGTCCGCATCCCCTTTATTGTCATCCCTAAAAGCCTTCATAGTTGCCTCCTAGTGTAGTCTCTCACGGGACTAAAGATGAGGGTGTGGGTCTAAAAAATACCCCAACCCTCGGGCTCGCGCTCAGGACGCAAATGCTTGCGTGACGCCGTAATCTGAAAATTTTAAATTTCAAAACAAATTAAAACAAAAGGAATATGGGCCTTGAAGAGTAGTCACGACTCGTAAGCTTTTTATCAAATCAAATACTTACGAGTCATGACTGCTATTCACGGTCCATATCCCTTTGAATCTCGAAACTCTTACGGGTCGTGAAGCATGGTCACAGCCCGTAATTCCCAAATTTTATCAAAAATATGAATTTTAAATCTAAATTAAAACACGTTTATACGCTAAATGCGTTAACAATAAAGACAAAATTTGAGTACTTACCGGTAATAGAAGTCGGAGAAGGGAAAACGAGCGGATATCACGAGCGCCGTCAAAAAGAGGGTATCGTATGAGAAAAAATGGGCGTAAATAAAGATATTGGTCGTGAAACTTATATAAGATAAAGCTTCACGATCCATGAAGCAAGATACAACCCGTTAAATATTATAGTAACGGGCCGTGAAATAGTTCACGACCATAAATCTATTAAATATTATAAATGGCTTGTAAAGGTTTAACGGGTCGTGAAGTGTTTCACGAGTCATTAAGGACTACCCTCACAGGTCGTAAGACACTTCACGACTCGTTAAATTTTTTTCCAAAAAAATTAAAAACTAAAATAAATAGCATTATAAATACGTAACATATCACATGCATTTTCTAGACCCGCTACACGACGATTTTGATCTCTTAAATCCACCCGAACCAACTCTTTTTCTCTCTTTTCTTCCTTTTCTCTCTTCTTTCTCTCTTCTTGCTGAATTTTGGAGATGTGGGGAGGGTGTGGGCTGTCTTCCCCTCTTATTCTCCTTCTTTTCCGAACTTTCTCACGTTTTGGCAAGTTTGGTCCCCCCGACTTTGGACTTTATTTCTTTTCTTTTTTCGTCGGCTTCTAATAAAATATCCGGGTGTTACAAGTCCACCCCCTTATATAGGTTTCGTCCCCGAAACCTGTCATTCCTCGAACAAATATGGGTAATGTTGTCTCATTTCTTCTTCGGTCTCTCAAGTTGACTCGGATCCCTTCCTGTGCTTCCACTGTACACGCACAAGAGGAACCACTTTATTTCTCAGCCTCTTCTCTTTTCTATCGATGATTGCCACTGGTTGCTCCACATAATTGAGTCGTTCATCTACTTCGATATCCTCCAGTGGAACAATCATATCTTCATCTGCCAAACACTTCCTTAGATGAGATACGTGGAATGTCGGGTGAATTCCACTTAACTCATCTGGTAACTCCAATCTATAGGCCACCTCTCCAACTCGAGTAATGATTCGGAAAGGGCCTATGTACCTCGGGCTCAACTTGCCCCGCTTTCGGAAACGAATAATACCCTTCCAAGGTGAGACCTTCAACATAACCCGATCACCCACCTGGAACTCAATCGGCCTGCGTCGTTTATCAGCATACGAATTCTGTCTATCTTTGGCTGCCTTCATGAAGGCCTTGATCCTTTCAAGCTTTTCAGTCGTAGCCTCGATCAGCTCGATGCTCCCTAACTCTTTATGACCAATATCACCCCAACAAACGGGTGTTCTGCATCTCCTATCATATAGCATCTCATAAGGTGGCATACCAATGATGGCATAATAGATGTTATTGTATGAGAATTCGGCTAACGGTAAATGGTCATCCCAACTTCTCCCAAAATCGATTACACATGCCCGAAGCATGTCCTCCAATGTCTGAATGGTCCTTTCCGACTTACCATCAGTCTAAGATGATAAGCCGTGCTAATATGTAACATCGTCCCCATGGCGTCATGGAATTTCTTCTAGAATTTGGATGTAAACCGGGTGTCACGATCAGACACAATACACACCGGCACACCGTGACGAGTTACAATCTCCTTAATGAAAAGATCGCCAACCTCTCGGATGAATATGTCTCGCGCATCAGTAGGAAGTGAGCACTCTTCGTCAAGCGGTCAACAATCACCCATATAACATCATACCCTTTCGGAGTACGCGGCAGCTTCGTAATGAAATCCATGGTGATGTGCTCCCACTTCCATTCCGATATATCCAAAGGTTGGATCTTCCCATACGGCTTTTGATGTTCGGCCTTCACTTGCAAGCAAGTAAGGCACTTACTCACATACTCCACCACGTCACGCTTCATACCCGGCCACCAATAATCTTTCTTCATCTCTTGGTACATCTTTGTAGCACCGGGATGAATAGAGTATCGAGTCTTGTGAGCTTCATCCATAATCTTCACCCGTAGATCCCCAAACGTGGAATCCACATTCTTCCAAACTGGGTTCTAACACGAAATGTGTTTTCACCCAACTCCGCGACCAGACCTCTCATTCTTTCAGAGTTAAGATGATCTTCTTTTAATGCCTCATCTTGAAACTCTTTGACTTGCTTCATCACATCAGAGGTCATAATCAACTGGTACGCTTTCACCCGGATCGGCTCGGGTCTTTCCTTTCGGCTAAGGGCATCCGCCACCACGTTGGCTTTGCCCGGATGGTAATGGATCTCACAATCATAATCTTTTATGAGCTCCAACCATCTCCTCTGCCTCATGTTCAAGTACGTCTTTCTGTTCGAAGAAATACTTCAAGCTCTTGTGCTCAGTGAAAATGGTACACTTCGTCCTATACAGGTAGTGTCTCTAAATCTTTAACGCAAAGACCACTGCTGCTAGCTCCAAGTCATGAGTAGGATAGTTAACCTCATGAACCTTCAACTGTCGGGATGCATAGGCTATAACCTTTCCTCTCTGCATTAACACGCACCCCAATCCCGAGTAGGAAGCATCAGAATAAACCACCAGATCTTCACTTCCATCGGGTAATGACAATACAGGAGCTTGGGTCAACCTCGCCTTCAATTACACAAATGCCTTCTCCTGAGCTTGACCCCACACAAACTTTACATCTTTCCGGGTCAACTTGGTTAGTGAAGAAGCGATCTTGGAAAAGTCTTGAATAAATCTTCTGTAGTAGCCCGCCAAACCCAAGAAACTACGAATCTCGGATGGCGTCTTTGGAGGCTTCCATTGCATCACCGCTTCCACCTTTGCCGGATCCACCATAATCCTCTCCGTATTCACCACGTGAACCAAGAATTGAACCTCGCGTAACCAAAACGCGCATTTGGAGAACTTGGCATACAACTTCTCCCTTCTCAACGTCTCCAACACCTCTCGAATATGACCGGCATGCTCTATCTCGTTCTTTGAATAAATCAGGATATCATCAATAAACATAATCACTGATTTATCCAACATCAGCCGACACACTCGGTTCATTAGATCCATAAAAGCAGATGGCGCATTGGTCAAACCAAAAGACATAACGAGGAACTCATAATGACCATAAAGCGTGCGCAAAGCTGTTTTAGGAATATCCTGCTCTTTCACCTTTAGCTGATGGTAGCCAGATCAAAGGTCGATCCTTGAAAACCAACTGGTGCCTTGCAGCTAATCAAACAAATCATCTATCCTCGATAACGGGTACCGATTCTTCACTGTCAACTTGTTCAGCTCACGGTAGTCTATACACATCCTCATACTACCATCTTTCTTCTTTACAAATAAGACCGGAGCACCCTAAGGAGAGATACTCGGTCTAATAAACCCCTTACCAAGCAGCTCTTGCAACTGCTCCATCAACTCTTTCATCTCCATCGGAGCCAACCGATACGGTGCCTTGGCAACAGGTTGGGCACCTGGTATCAAATCAATCTGAAACTCGATCTCTCGATCAGGTGGCACTCCTGATAAGACTTCTGGGAACACGTCTGGAAAGTCACACACAACCAGAACATCAACTAGTTGTGGTATTGGCGTTTCCACATCCTTTACATAACACAAGTAGGCGCTACATCCACGCCTCATACATTTTCCCGCCACCACCATTGAGATCACCTTCGGGATCGTCGTGATCCGATCCCCATAAATAGTTACCGAACTCCCGTCAGGCGCTATCGAACGAATCATCTTCTTGCGACACACTATATTCGCCTCGAAGTCCGCCAACCAATCCATCCCAAGAACCAAATCGAAACCACCTAGGATCATCACAAATGGTCGAACAGGAAACTTATTACCTTCTAATTCCACATCGTAGTTCTCTATCATATCAGAAATCCTGGTAGACTTACCTATGGCAGTTTCTACATCAAAGGGCGCGTCAACACGTCTACTACTAACAGGCAGTTTAGCACAGAAAGGAGTAGAAATAAAACTTTTACTGGCACCCGAATCAAATAACACAGAAGCTAAAGTTTGGTTCACCAGAAACGTACCGGACACGACATCAGGGTCCGTCCTAGCTTCCTCCTATATCATAGTGAATGCCCTGGCACTCGCCCTCGGTCCTTCACTCCCCGTCTTCTTCACTCCGGAACCTTCAGCTCTCAGCTTCTTACAGTCTTTACTCATATGACCACTTTCCCCACAGTTGAAGCACCTCGTACCCCTGCAATCTCGAGCCATATGACCAGGCTTCCCACACTTAAAACAAACGTTCAACCCCCATCTACACTCGCCACTGTGCTCCTTCCCACATCTGCCACACTTTCTCGATCCCATACCCGGTGTAGCTACACGGCGATCATCCACCCGTGCCTTCTTGTTACCCGTCGAGGCATCACCCCGACCAAACCTCTTCCCACTCCAGTTTCTATCACCACCACCCTTCTTACTACCTTCGGCCATCACCACTACCACCCTCTCATCATATAACCTCCCTGCCAAGTCCACCGCCGACCTAAACATGATCGGTCGGGCAGCGATCATGTGCCTACGAATATCCGCTGGCAAACCCTAAATGTATCTCTTAATCTTCCGTGACAGAGGCGTCACCTGATCTGGCACCAGACGTGCCATCTCGTCGAACTTCGTGGTGTACTGTTGGTGTGTCATGGTTCCCGCCTCCAGTTGCAGAAACTGCCTCTCAACCGTATGCATCTCTCGGTGAGGACAGAACTCCTCAATAACCAACTTCTTCAACTCCGACCATCTCATCCTTCCAATGGCCCTGCTACCCTCGGCTTGGACTATATTGTCCCACCAGACAGAGCCGAGTCCATAAAAGAGTGGGCAGCAAACTTTACTTTCTGATCCTCCCGGCACTCGTGATGTTCAAAATAGCTTCCATTTCTCTCACCCACCGGTGAGCAGCAGCAGCAGTGCCATTACCATCAAAAGTAGGGGGCTTGCACCTTTGAAATGCCCCGTAGTTACACCTCGTGCCACTTCCGGCGCAGGCTCCTCTTCTTCCTCTTCTTCATCATCAGAAAGAACCGTTTCAGGCTCCGGTTGCTCCCATCCTCCCAAGGACCGGTTCCTCTCTTTCCGTTCTCCTTCCCGTACAGCCTTTATCACTTCAGTCACCACAGACGGTAAGATCGTTAGCATGACCTGGTGCACCTCCTCTACTACAGCCTCCTTTACCGAGGCTCTCAGATTGGCGCTCTCATCTACACCCTCTGGATGAGGGTTCTCGGGTTCTTCAGGAACCAACTTTTCAACTCTAGGCCTGCATCTTTTGGGCCGCGATGCGGTAGCAAGCCCACCACACGAGGCTTTAGATGATCTACCACCGGCCATCCTCTATCACACACTGAAAGATTCAAACACCAACACGGTCATTCAAGGGAACAGCTCAGTTTAAGTCAAGTATAGTAAGTCCCTAATTACAATGGCCAGTTGTGATTAGTCATTTACTTTACTCTTCGTACCCTGAGCATTACCTGTCCTGACTACATCAGTATCTAAATCTACCCGCAACACATAAACCACATAACATGCGCACATAATACCGGTTAACATTAAGAAAATACCTGATGGCATGCAGCTACTCAGATTGGCATCCCTTCCCTTTCCGTCCCATTCTCAGTTTAAGTTAAGGTTTATTTTAAAATTTTACCCGTTTCACTTAAACTTTGGCTCTGATACCAACTTGTAAGGCCCCGTTCCCGGGACGCATATAGCTGGTCAATCATCGCACATAAAACTTATAATTGCATTAACTTAAATAAAACATGCAGCGGATACTTTTAAATCAATCGCTTTATTTCCTTTAATAAACACTTTTGCAAAATAATACAACATTCATTACAAAACATAGTTTGTTCGCATTACAATGCAAAAGCGTTAAACCAAAATAATGCCATCTAAAAAGAGCTGAGTAGCCGTCCCGTGCCATCCTCAGCAACGTTACCTGCCAACTGGAAACACATAAAAAGTCAGCGTTGCTGAGTGAGTTCTAGTTTTATAATAAAACATGCTTTCTTTCGTTAAAACCATGTTTTACTTACATGCGTTTTGAGAGGTTGGTTGCTGGTGCTGATACTGCTGATGCTGCTGAGGGGGTCTCATCTCTGGAGGTGATTGTTGATTGCATTCTCTAGAAAAGTGTCCATAGAGATTGCACTTGAAGCATCCGACCTTGGACTTGTCAACACCAATCTTTGACGTTTTACTAGCTGCAGCCAGATTCTTGTTTCTCCTGAGATATTGCTTAGCTCTGTAAGCAATCATTGCCATCATACGTACACATAGATAATATCATTATTATCTTCATTATTCGTTTGTTAACTTTTGTTCATTTAACGTACATCGTTAACATTCACATTCGTTACTTTCATTCACATTCATTCATAAATTCTTACTTTCACTCGTACGTTCCTTACTTTCATTCGTACGTTCATTACATTCATTCGTATGTTCATTACATTCATTCGTACGTTCATTACTTTTGATGACATGTACAATACCCTGAACATTGTGCACGAAGCTGGTTACTAGGCCTGAGGTCTTTCATAGACCACGAACATTATGCACGAAGCTGACTCCAGTACCTAGGGCAAGTACATTCACCACTTATCTTTTCTCTTTCATTACGGATCAAAGTCATGTGCTATACCCCGAACATTGTGCACGAAGCTGGTTACTGGACCTGAGGTCTTTCATAGACCTCAAACATTATGCACGAAGCTGGCTCCAGTACCTAGGGCAAGCGGCAATACATATGGTCAATTACAAGGATTGGACCCCAGTGTGCATCATTCTGGGGTAGCTAACCCACACACAGTTGAGCTAACACCCTTCATTGGGTGTGAACCTCCATACATTTGCTTGCAAGTCTTTTCTTACTTTCATTCATTCGTTCGTTAATGCATGCATTCGTTCATCATGTTCCTCTTTCATTATCTTCCACTTTACGTTACATAATACTTTTCATTCATTCATAAACATAACGCGTAAAGCCACGGGAAAAATAAATATACATCATAACGAGGAACATCATCATACACAAATAGCATCATCATACAGGGCAACATCATACATACATAACATACATCATGCATAATCATGCATCATCATCGTTATCATGCCCAACATAACTTCTGAGGCCTCAACGGTCATCTTACATGCACTTACGGGAACTTCCACGTCAAAACTTACATCTGCACTTTCCCCCGAAGGTCAGTAATCAAACTATGTTTCTCCTCGGGTGCACAGCCCTATTTGAACATATGGGCACCCTTCAGTCGCATGGCCTCCATGCGACTGAACGTCATGCGAATGGACCACTGCGGATGAACTCCAATGCGGATGAACACCCAATCGTGCGCATGGACCCTTAATCGTGCGAGTGAACACTATGCCGATGGACCTCATGCGGTTGAACACTATGTGAATGAGCACCTATGCGAATGAGCACTTATGCGATGGGCTCTCAGTCGCATGACCCCCCATGCGACTGGACCCCCAGTCGTGCGACTGAACCTCAGTCGTGCGAATGAACTCCAATCGCACCTCAATCAGCCGAATGGCCTCTAGTCGGTCGCCTAGCCCTAGCTGATGCAGAATGCAGTTCATCCCGAACCCAATCTGCCATTTTCGACCTCCAAGCTCATCCAAACCCATTCTAAGCCCAAATCAACCATCCTAAACCTTAGGAATGCATACTACAACACCATTCAAGCACACACATGCCCGGAAACAAACTCCAAACGCATCACACGCAGTCACACCCAAATGGGTCAAACACACACACATACAAAAACGGGTTTACTATGTGTTCCAGCCCCAAATCAGTTGAAAACGAGTAAAATATGGGTCCTAGAACTCACACAAACTACAAGAAAAAGAAGAGCTTCGTCTAGACCCGCTACACGATGATTTTACTCTCTTAAATCCACCCGAACCAACTCTTTTTCTCTCTTTTCTTCCTTTTCTCTCTTCTTTCTCTCTTCTTGCTGAATTTTGGAGATGTGGGGAGGGTGTGGGCTGCATTTTGACAAGTTTGGTCCCCCGACTTTAGACTTTATTTCTTTTCTTCTTTCGTCGGCTTCTAAGAAAATATCCGGATGTTACAAAAATCTAAGTTAAGATTCACAAGGGCCATGAATACATCTTACTGACTAGGCATCTCCATTACGCAAAAGCTGCATAATATTTCAAGACCGGTTCTTGCAATTCTGCCAACGATGATTATCATATGTTCTGAAATTTCTCAAATTACATGTGTGTTAGAAGATAACTCATTTGTGACGTCTTCTATTACTTTCGTCAGAAGACATTTTCAATTAACTCGTTTCAAACTCTCCAGATAGAATTTACTAGTGAGTTTCAAACTCATTTTTAATTAACTCGTCTCAAACTCATTCTAATGCCTTCTATTACTTCCGTTGGCTTATACTTACATTGCCCGTAATAGAATTTACGGGCTCTTCATAACGACCCGTAAAACCGTTAACTGATAATGGGGGAAATAAACTGAATCAATTGCTTTTTGTAGAGTCTTACGGCCCGTAAGGCCCTTCACAGGTTGTGGAAAAGATGCCAATGGGCGTCTCTTAACACCTATAGGGTGTACACATATCATGTCAAATAATAAAATAGTAACCACATCTTAATAAATCCGAGTTTATTTAAGATATTAGCAACTTAAGAAATTACCTAATTTAACTAAGAATCTTCTTCATGCATTGTTAGTTCAATCAATGATCCTTTCAAATGATGGGTCTAAGACGGTTTAGTATGAAATGATTGAATTCACTATAAAAAAATGTCTATAGTGACGACACCTTTGCGACGACATTCATCGCTTCTATAGATAAGGCTATAGCTACAACTTGTCATCAGTAATACCTTCATAAGTTTTTGAAGTAAATGACAGTATTAGTCCTTTAGTTATAATCCAATTTGCACTTATTGTCCTTTAACTTCAATAATTACAAGAATCATCCTTTATTTGAAAGTTTGTAACGCGTTACGTTCTTCATAGTAACTTAAGTTAAAAAGTTCTCTTAGTTGTTTATATAATGACTGAATTGCCTTTTTATTAAAAAAATAAAATACAAATATAAGTTATATCACCCATTCCTCTCTCGTTGATCACCTCATCAGTTAAGATTATTCCTTCTCTCTCTGGTTTTGATTCCCGTGACCACCATTGTTTGTAGATGTTATGGTAGGTCACTAAGTTTAGTTAGTTGGGTCTTGATTCATGGTGAATCCTTCGAAAGATATATTGAAGAAAATTGGAAAACATTAGTGCAGTTCAGAACATCAATATAGTTGGGTCTTGATTTATTTGTATGTGTTTATGTGTGTATGTGTGTGCGTGCGTGTGTGCGCGCGCGTGCGCGTGCATGCGTGCATGCCACAATCATCAACACATAAAGAATAATAAGAATCAAAACAGTCTCGGATGACTAAGGACGCTGGTGACGACGGGCTATGGCTTCAACGATCCATAACCTCTCTCTATCTCTCCATCTCTCTCTATCTCTCTCTAGCTCTCTCTCTCTAGCTCTCTCTCTCTCTTGTCACTATTTAAATGGGTACTCCAAACCACATAAAGCACAATGGCAAACAGACGTCTCGAAGAGTGGTGACAAGACCAGCCACTGCCTTTGTTGCCACAGTCATCAATACATAAAGAAACCCACAAAAGCCGTATAAAAGGATAACCAAAGATAAATACATGTGTTTACGGGCAGATCTAACTCCACCGATTAGGTGGTGATAGGCGTTGGAAAGACCACCAAACCCTATTCAGTCTCTTTAACTTTCTCTCATAAACCACCAAACCCCAGTCTCTCGCTCGTCATTGTGGGCTTCAAGCGTCACCGTGGGAGTTTTCCACCAATGGCGGCTTCCGGTAACACATGAAACATCCTGACCGGTGGTCGTGCTGCCGTTAGGCAGCGCCGGTCACAAAGATGATCGGGAAGACCACCGATTGAGAGGAACCAAAAAGGGGCGGTATAAGTCACCGGAACACCACCGAAACAATCCTTCAAATATACTCTCTCTTTCTAAAGCAATAAAGAAAGATAAAAATGAAGAGACGATTACATGATGCCAAATAAGTATGGATAGGAGGACTAAACTGCAAAACTCAAAAAATCTTGACACCAAAACATAAACACCAAAATTCCAACTATTACTTTCTGTTGCCAAATTAACATTATTATATATAATTATATAATGACCCATTTATAAGAATTCTTTATGTTCTTGATATTAAATCATTTAAATCTCACATATTTCTTCACTCAGGTTTTTTATTAAACACCTAATATGCATAATGGAACTTATGGTACTTGAATGACTTATTGTCATACTAATCCATATCTACCATTATATCACACCATACTTCGATCATTTCAACATATTGTACAGATTTCAAAGATGATTTATAACAGCATTATTAAAAGCTTCATATCTCTAAATAGATCCATTCACCCACATTTGCATCTTCTACAGCATCAAAACCCAAAACCCTCAACATTTATTTATATTTCATCATCAATTAAATGTTTAGAGAATTCTACAACAATAAACACAAGAATTGGATCACTTTCAACCAATATGGACTCAAATATTCAAATTTTACACTTAAGTCATCAAGTGTATTCGATTAACATTGCCATAAATAAAAAAATTAAATTAAATTAAAACAACATGCAAGAAAATATAAAAGAATTTAAAACCCAAAAAGGAAAAAAAATAATAATAAAAGAAAATCAAGAGTAAAAACCAAAAAGTAGAAGATTGATGCCACACTATTGTAATTTCTATGTAAGCAAGTTATTAGGCGGGTCCTTAGTCATGTCAAGAACCTGCCATCCACTGAACCCATAGCACAAACAAGAGTTTGGAAGCCAAACCCAATATCGATGAGCCATAATAGCACAGCAAGAGTTTGAAACGTCTGTAGGTGCGTGTGTAGCGGGTCAACCATGTTCGTAGGGAATTCGAGCAAATGAGAAGTAGATGTTCATGTTTTCCTAAAAGTAATCCGTATAGACACAAAAAACAAACCCAAAACATGAGCATGCACGCCTATTTTATTAATGGTTCAAACCATAGCTAAGTCGTATAAACACAAACAACATGTAGCAAGAACAACATACTTTCGTTTGGTATCAAAATTCACAATCGATAGAAAAATCTAGACACTAAAAACAAAAGTATTAACTTATATCATTTTACGCTCATGCCAACGTGTTATTCTTCAACAGTTTGGTGATTATTGCAGAAAGTGCAGAAGCACTTACCCCACATTGATCACCAGCAAAGCAAGATCTACCTTCTTCAGCAGCTTTACATAACTTAGGATCCAATGGTACTTTACCGAGAAACGGGACCCCCATCTCGACACACATTTTTGCTGCCCCACCACCACTGCTATCAAACACCTCACTACACGCTATTAAATTCAACAATTCAGGTGCTTTTTCTCTCAAAACTGTGATAACTTGCTCTGTGACATCCACTTGTTCTTCTTCTCCGTTCTTGGATGGTTTCAGATACTTGAAATCAGCAAGGGATTGGGATAATCCGCTCATATTCTCAACAACACCAAGAACTTGAATCCCGACCTTTTTACAAAAGCTGACTTCTTTCCTCACATCAATTAAGGAAACTTGTTGTGGGGTGGTAACTATAATCGCACCATCGATTCCTGTTTCTTTTAAAATTGGACGATTGAGATGTGTTCATCTGAAGTCCCGGGAGGGGCATCAACCACTAGAAAATCAAGCTCGCCCCAGTAAACATCTTTTAGAAACTGTTTTATGATCCCATTCTTTCGTGGGCCCCGCCATATGACAGCATCATCTGGGTCAGGTAGCATGAACCCAATTGACATTACTCCTATGGAGTCGACATAAACAGGAGACCAACCTAAGTTGCTTTGGTGAATCTCTTGGCCTTCTAACCCAAGCATTTTTGGGATGCTGGGCCCACAAATGTCAATGTCTAGTAGACCTACTTGGAAGTCCATGTCAGTAAGGGCGAATGAAAGTTGGGCTGAGAATGTGCTCTTTCCAACCCCGCCTTTACCAGATAAAATTAGTATTTTGTGCTTCACTGTTGCCATTCTTTCTGCAATTGCAACCAAATCTGCCCAAAAAAACCAAAGTTGATTCAAAAAGTACAATATTTATTGAAGCTAAAACACATAGTATAAGATGATTCAAATATTATCAAATATACAGAACACCTTCAACATGAAATTCAAGTTTAAAAAAACAAAATCGAGCCTCGAGGCGTTTTTCCTTCGCCTCACGAGGCATAAGCCTCGAGGCGAACTGAGGCGTAAACCCGAGGCGGAATTAGAAAACAAATATAAAATTATATATCTTATAAAAATAAAATACTAAAACATCAAAAAAGCACTTTCCTAAGCATTACTTAGCAGGATGATGAACTAATTTCAGCTAGAATTAATTTTAGCACACAAAATTGTTCTCAAATTATGAATTAAAGTATTAAACTTCTCAAAAAAACAGTGAACCATTACAAACATTCAATTTCCAGCATAGATTTGCAATATTTTGATGCAAATTAGATGTCAAATACTCCAATTTCCATTTACTCCCACAAACAAACAATTTAATCATCACATACATTCAAAATGGAATCTGCTAATGAATATCTAACTAGCAATTACAAGAATAAAAATCTAAACCCTTCATTCAGCACTAAACTAGCAAACACAAGAATTAACATGTACACCCCTTCATTCTGCTCTAAACTAGCAAATCAAGAAGTCACCAAAAAGAAATCACATAAATGAAAACCCATTCTGGACTAAAATCACTATCAGATCTGATTCTGAAACAAAGGGAAACATGCGATAATTGATGACGATGGGGATAATTGAAAACGTTGCAATAATTGAGTTGAAACCTGGAATAATTGAGAGATTGCAGCCCCATGTGGTCTGCATTTGCCTACTATGTGGTCTAATTATAAAGAGAAAGTGAAAAAAATGCCACCAGTGGGTTTTTTCTTTCCCGCCCAAAAGTCAGCCGCCTCACCAAAAACTACCGCCTCTGTGTTTCACATACCGCCTCGACTATATGAGGCGTACGTACTGGCTAGACCCTATGAGGTGCCACCTCAGATTTGATTTTCCTCCGCCTCGCCTCGAAACGTACGCCTCAAACGCTTTTTAAAACACTGACATGAATCACTGTTCTCGAAACAACCTGACTAGATTGGCCAGCCCAAAAAAAAGCTTCATAATCAATCCAGCTGAGTACTTTTGGACTGCGTTCATTTAAACCAGGCAATTGGACTAATATTTCAATTTATTTTACTTTCAAAATCTCTTTTTTTTGACTTATTTACTACTTTAGACTCCATATTTTGTTTATTTCAAGCTTCATATTTCCCTATATGTTTAAAAAGAAGTTGAAAGCAGCAATAATATTTTCTGTGTTTCTGATTTGGTCACAGAGGTTTGAGGGGTTTGCACTTTACATCCTCCCCTTTGTTTATATGGAAAGAAAAAAAGGTTATTTGCTTTCATTGAACAGGGAATTCTGGGTTTGGTGGTGGTCGCCGACGGTGGCAAAGGTGACAGTGGCGGTCACCGCTTTATCGATTTCACTTTTTTCTCGCCGATGGTCACTGTGGTGGTGGCGGTGGACTCTGTTGCCGCTCCGGCTCCCCTATGTGGTTGAGGTGGAGCAGGTGGCGGTTGTCGTTCGGTCAACTGGTGGTCTAGGTCGTTCTTGGTGGTGGTCGCCGGTTGTTTTAGAGAGAGAGGGTGCGTCGCCGCCACCGTCTCCGACTTGCCGACCAACCGCCTCATGCAGGAGAGAGAGGGGTGTGACAACGGTGGTTTGGGCGCGTTTGTGTCTCTGTCACCGTCCTCGGATTGTCATGCAATCGTTTCCGTCTATCTTTCTCTCTTATTCGCTTGAGGGTGGCTGATCGTGGTGGTGGTCGTTCATGGCGGTGATGCTGGTGGTTTTCCCCTTCTCTTCTTTTCTATCTGGTACCCTTTGGGGTTTTTAGATCTACTTCTGTTGTGGTTTATTTTCGCCAGTGTTCCCTGTGGACCTCCTTGGTGCCCTTGGATGCCGTCGGTGGTCCCTGTGGACCGCCTTTGGTCGTGTCTGAGTGTAGCCAGTTGCCTCTTGGCCCGCCTTCCGTTTCAACACCGTAGCTAAGGTGGAGGGCAATCAAGGTTGGTCTCTTTTAGGTCGTTGATGATGAATGGTTCATCTGAGACTGTTCCTTTTTGAAACCGAGGTCGGTGCCGGAGATGCATGTTGGCTTGAGACCATTGGTTATGTTTGGGTGTTGACGTGTTGTTTACCGAGGTCGGTATGGGTTTACTGGTACCTCTGTTTCAGTTTATTGTTTACTGTTTCAGTTTATCGCGTGTTTTGCGTGGAAGTTGTTGGTCGGTTATTACGGGTAAAACAACCCTCATCCTTTGTGGTTCCGTGAAAGAGGTTCATATGTCGGTGATACAGTTCGATGATGATGGCGACTGTTCGTCTGAGACCCCTTTCCCTATGTTCGCTTTTGAGGTTACCCCGTGATGCTGCTTTCGGAAACATGAATCGGTGCTTTGTTTCAAGTCGATGATGATGAAACTGTGTTCATCTGATAGATGTACATGTTGTATGCTATTGATATTCAAAAAATGGTATCGGGTTGCTTTGGCGTGGCTACCATTTATGGTTAGCAGCCATAACTGAAATCCGGTTCTGAGCCCATTCATCACACGCGCAACGCGCGTGGTTTAAAAACACTAGTTTTGTTAATATTGCAAATCGACATAGTTCTATACACACAAACACATATGTATTAATTTTAAAACTATTTACATTGCATCATCCTGTTTTGAAACCTATCCAACCAGTGTACGTGTAAAACAACAGGTTCACTTATGCTCTACTTATAAATATATTGATTAAGAAAGAGCACAAAGAGCATGTAAATCTTAAACTTATATCAATGTTATAAACTCATGATTCTCACAAGCAAATAAGCAAGTCTAACATGAACATGTCCCATAAAACCAGAACCTCTGAATTTCCAATGACATCCAAAAGGAAAACAAGTGCTCCAATTTCTGACATTTGCTTCGTTTTTGCTAAATTCAGGAATCTTTTTCAAGAAAAAAGTGAATAGCTTCATCTTTTATCTGTCAACTAACATGAGCTAGTTACACAGCTAAGTAAACAATTCCCACTTCAAACTGATAAAGATTTAACATGTAAATCACACCTAATGAAAACACCAACGAGAAAGATTTGAATCCCCTTCAGGAACAACAAAATTAAACATGCAGAACACCTTCAACCAGAAAAATCAAAAAAATCAGGTGAATTTTCAACCTAAAAGACTAAAACAACGCAATAAACACATTGATTGATTTGAGAGGCAAAAAGTAAGGCTACCATAAAAATTCCCCATAAAATCAGAATTTCTAATAACAACCAAAAACAGAAGTGTCCAAGTTTCTGGAATTTGCTTGGTTTTTTGTCGAATTCAAGAATCCTTTTCAAGAACACATGAAAAGCTTCATCTGTTATCTATTAGCTAATTTGAGCTAGTTACACAGCAAAGCATCAAACCCCAAAAGATTTCTACTTCGAAAAGACAACGATTAGACACGAAAACCTACGCGGCTAAGCCTAATAGAACACCAACAAGTAAGGCTAGAATTCCTTCAGGAAGAAAATCATGAGAACTTGAGCATAAACCATTCGGCTAAACCAGAATCCCCCTGGCGAATGGCCTCACCTATCCTGTCAGGGGCCCAGTTGAACGCTAGAGTATAGATTCCCTATGCTCATCGGTTCAATCAATCTAATCCGCATAACAATTACTCAAAATACAATAAAAATTCTTAACGCACGACCAATCCATACACATGTAACAAACCTGGATCGGGGCCTTTAGGAGCAGAAGCACAGGCTTCTTGATTCGGGCAACCGGCACAAGCATCAGATTTTCCAGCATCTTCCGACTGAGTCCCCGGGCAATCTAAACTCAAAACAAGCAGAAATCAAATTAACAGAAAAACTAATTGATTGAAAGATAAAAAGGTGAAATGAGTGATACTGAAATCATACGTTCATTGGCGTTGTCAGGGACTTCTTTGTGGTTGCCGTTGTTCATCTCTTTACTTTTGTTTGACTTGTCTGTAGCAGAAGACACCAATTTTGATTAACATGTTGGTTAAGAACATATGATAAAGATGCAATCCCCTATTCCAAACGCGATACAATTGCATAAAAATCACTTGTTAAGAAACAGGTTGAAATCAATTGTATTAAGAACATATGATAAAGATGCAATCCCCTATTCCAAACATGCACGACAAGACCCTCGAGAACATAGTGAAATCGTAACAGAAATCACAATAATCGTAACGAAAAATCAAATATCCTAAAACCATAAGCAATCAAAACTGATTATGTGATGTAATCATACACGCAACCTGTGAAATCGAAGAGCCGAAATCGGCTAAAATCAAAGTGTAGAAGGGTGGAATCGGTTGTTGTAGCTGCTGTTAAGATGAAATTCGATTTGTGTATTGGGTGTATGGAAGAGCAGTTGAGATGGTAGAGTACGTAAGAGGATTCGAAGACCCAAGAATAGCGGCTAGGGTTTTTAGTATAGTAATGTTTATATCGGAGGGATTAACTTTATAAAATATTAACTCATTTTTTAAAATGTTTCAATTAGATAAAACAAGTTTTAAATATGTTCAACATGTCACTCAGTTTTTATATTTTATATGAATTAAAAGTATTAACATATTTTTTATAATGTTATACTTTTTGTTTCAATTAAAAAATATTTTTTCCATATAAAATCATTGACATAAATTTTAGGTATTTTTTTTACTTTTTCATAGTTAACATGTTTTTTTTATTATCTAATATAATTTTTATATATTGATAATTCTGACTCTTACGTTTTCTCCGTCATGACTTTCTTGACATAAGAAAATTTAATGATGACTCGATTTGATCGTTTAGTGGTTTAATTTGAGAAAAATATGCATGAGTGACTAAATTAGAACACTTCTGAAACTTGGTTACTATTCTGTGACGTATATTACTAGGTTAGATTGCACGTGTGTCACACGAATAGAAATAGAAAAAAATAATAGATATTATATATGTATAATGTAATATATTATTACATACTATTAAAAGTACAAAGCAATGAATAGTAGATCTTGAAATCAGGTCCGTTCAAAGTTTATCAAACGGTGAGAAACAAAACTTGCTTTATGGTTTACACATGTCCTTAAGACAACTTCCATGGCTTCACACGTGTCCCTGAGACTCACTACCATTTTAGCTTTGTGTACTACATTCGATGCATGTACAGTCTCCAAAGCTTGATGTATGCTTCTATAGAGAGACATTCTTGTAGGAAGAATGATCCAATCCGTCGTTGTCGATGTAATTCCGGTCAGGCAAGAGAGCCGCCGTCCAAGCGTGGCGACCGCCTGTTAGGCAAGGTTGCCTTCCTATCTGATTCTCTCTCTAATTCTCTCTGTTTTTCTGTGTATGTGGCTCTGTTGTCGGTCGTACCAAAAACGACGAGGGGTTTTCTAGGGTTTTGTGTGTGGCCGGCTGTAGCGAAGGCGACGGCCACGAAGGCAATGGCAGCGGTTGTTGCGGTGGCTCTATTGCCACTTCACCTCCCCTCCGTGGTTGAGGTGGAGCAGGCGGCGGTTGTTCATGGCTTAACCGGTCGTCTACGTTGTCGTTGTTGTCGGTGCTGTTGTTTTAAGGAATTTCATGGTTCTTGGCTTGAAATCGGACTAGATGGTGACGGTTGTTGCCGGTCGTCGTGGTGTTTTTGGGGGTTTTCTCGCCAGATCTTGTTGCTCGACCCCCCGGTTGTACCGGTGGTAGGGGCATCTGACCGTCGGCTGATTGTGTTGGGTATTGCTTTAGACTGAATGTGCGCCTTTGTGGATAGATACGAGTTCTTTCTGATTTTGGGCGGTCTTTGGCTAGAGTTGCCTTTCGTTTACGCTATTGTGGTGAAATCCTAAATGAATTTCATATTTTTTAGGCTCTATAATTGGTGATGCAGTCGTGGGATTTGTTTCAGCATGTCTATGATGTTGATCCCGGGCTCACCTGAGACTTTTTTCTTATCATGTTGTCAATGATGATTATGCGGGTTTGATCATCTGAGACTCTCTATAAAACTTAGATTCACCTGGGAGTTCCATGGAACTATTGTTTGTCTTATGTCTGATATTAATAATGATGTTTTAGTTTTTTTGGCTGTGATGAGATTTGAGAAATGGTTTCGGTGCCCCGGCTTGGTAGCCGATTTGAGCATGCAGCCGCAACCGGATATCTACTCGAGCCATGATCAAATTAATGCATTATCTTTATGGCATACTGTGTTCGCTTATTGGCATGTATTGTTGTATTTTGGGTTAGTTATGTTGATTTATTTACCGTGTCGAAGGCCATGATGAAATCATACTCTATTTTTTGACGTTTGGTTGACGGCCGAATACATCTCCCATTGTCGGCTCTTTTAATATCGCGCAACGCGCGACTTGAAAAACAACTAGTTTTATTGATAAGACATTAGTGAAGCAATGAAATTATTATATATAATAAAAATATTTAAGTTATAAATAATAATATATGAAAAACCATATTTATTATTCATAAAAATATTATATATATTTATTAGTATATAGTGCAACTGTTTCCATATCAATTATATTTCCAAAAATAAGAATTCAACAATTAGTTATAGAGATTTTTTAATAGATCTGGATCTATCATCTATATCTATACTTTTATACTATATAATAAAAGAGTAACTAGGATGATACGTGGCACTCTCATGTTACTCTTTAAGAAAATCCCGCTTAAATTAATATATTATTTTAGTAAAGTTTTTTTATTTTAAGAAACTCAAATAGTAATAATTCATTTTGTTTTAAATTTAATTTTTTATATTATCAACTTAATTGTGTAATATTATACATATTTTATAGCTAAATAAAATTCATTTAAAAAAACTAAAAAGAAAAAAATATTTATTGATATATTTATTTATTTTAGATTAGTGTGATTTTAACACAACTGGTTTTAATTTTAAATGGGTCAATTATATATTATATTATTTAAAAAAGTATTTAAATATTTATAATTTATAAATGTAACTTTTTATTTTTCATTGTTATAGTGATACGTAACTTAATCATACGATATATTTATACATTTATGAATTATTTTGTTTTTATATTTTCAACCCGTGTATTACACGGGGTTGCTAAAACTAGTAGTTCATATATAAGTTTCATTTTAGTGAATACACGTGGATGAAGTTTAGGTGACGATGAGGTGGATTGTTAAAAAATAACATGTGGCTCTAAATTATTTTGTTTTACTAGTATAGATTTTGAAAATATTAAATCTACTCTGATAAAACAAAAAAAACTATTCATCGCATGTTCACTTTCTAACATTTTCACGCCATCTTCATCTTGTTCACATGTTACCATGATAATAAATGTACAAATTTTAATAAAAATCTTGATGTTAAAATTTTTTCTTATTAACTATAATTTAATACTATATTAATCAAGATAATTTCTTTCTAAAAATAAATAACATTTAAAATACTTTAATGAATCTTAGTTTTGTTAAAATGTTATTAATCTGTAACTAATAATTTTAAAACTGAAATACTTTAAAAAAGTATATAGAAAGATTTATAGATATTTATCTACTCTAATAAAACAAAAAAACTATCCGACGCATATTCATTTTCTAGCATGTCCATGTTATCCCCACCTAGACTCCCGTTAGAATGGTCAACATGTTACCACCACAATAAGATTACAATATTTGATAAAAATTTGTCTTAAAAAAGTTTTCCTATTAACTATAATTTAATACTATACAAATCAAGATAAATTCTTTCTTGAAATAAATATCTCTAACTACTATATAAAACATATTGGGTGGGCAAATTGTAATTTCACATTTGATTGTAAGACGCTCCTCTTTTACTTCACTCTCTGCCGTTTCCCGTCCGCCTGTCTATCTTCACGATCTCAGGTTTAACCGCTGCTCAATTCATTCATCGCAGCTTCTTCACCGCCTTCAAACTCTATCGCTGTATCTCCCTCTCTGCATTCCACTGCACTGAAGATCCTCACATCACAACAATGGCTTCAAGCGACACTACGAATTTCGATCTCCGAGTATGGTTATCTCATCCTTCTTATGTAATTCTATCTTCAATGTCTTATGTTTCTCATGCTTATTTCTTTGTTTTCCGTGAATCTGTTCGCTCGATCTGTTATCTACACAGTCCAGCTTTGGAGCTAGGTAAAATTTCACCATTTTCACTTTATTTGCCACGAGTTAGGGTTTTAAATTTGTTGTAAGACTCACCGTACGATTTTGCAGTGAGTACACATTTGCTGATGTGGGAAATTTGGATCATGGTACCAAGTATTTGAACCAGACTCTTGTCACATTTGGATTTCCAGCTTCTCTGGATCTGTTTGCGACTGATCCGGTTTGGGATTTTTTTGGCTTTATGTATGATTTTGTTGTTTGAGTTCTGCTTTTATCTGTATTTACTGTTCTTTTTTGTTTAGGTTTCGATTGCACGGACTTGCAATTGTATATACTCGCTGTTACAGCAGAGGCAACGTGATATTGAATTTCGAGAATCTACTAATGATCAGAGGCAACGGTGAGCTTTTTATTGCTAGAAGTATTTCAATTTACATTTGTTGATTAAGTCTATTTATGTAAAATTGGGGTGAAGTTTTAATTTGGGAAGTGAATCTGTGAAGTCCTAAACTTTAAACTGATACAAAATATATGAATTTATCCAAAATTTAGATGATACCGTTTTCATGTGAATTTCCAAAAACCATAGTGGATCTCGTATTCTGGTATGGAGTATTGTTATATTGCCAAATGAGCATTTCAAATCTCTTGAACTACCTTAGGTATGGTATCAACTATCACGTTTTTCAAACCACTGGGTTTTTCATGATTCATGCATTTTGTTGAAGTGCCAACATATTGGTGTGGTAACTTTGTTCTTGTGCATATTCATCATATGAAACAGAACTGTAAAAAATGAACTTCTGTTAGTTTGCATCACTCTTTTTCAGCAGGGTGCAATTAAAATGACCTGTGGACTTGTAATTATGATTGTTTGGCTATACACATTATGTATGAAACAAATTTATATGCAACTGCAGCAGAAGACCAATAATGCTATAATATAAAACTAAGATTAGGTTTATTTTTTCTTGCAAAAATGAGTTCATTTGATGTTTCACACCGCCGCAACGCGCGGGTTACCCACTATTTATCTTATGAATACAAAAGTCATGCAGCCTTGTTGATTAATCGTCTGATATATTGTGTATGTGTTAAACAAAATATTAGGAATGAAAAAAATCAACTCCTTTTGGGGATCCGTCTTACGACCCGCCCACAAACTGTCATGCCATCATCCGTCCTATCAAGTGATAGCATGCATATTGGACTTCTTACTGCTGCTGCTCATGCAGCTGCTACAAATAGTTGTTTCACAATATTCTATAATCCAAGGTGAGAAATAGATTTTTAAAAAAGTTTATTAGATTATTTGTTAACTCTTCTGTTTCTTCATTAAAACCTAATTGTATACAGGGCAAGTCCATGTGAATTTGTTATTCCTTTGTCAAAATATGTCAAAGTTGTGGTTTATTATTTTACTTGTTAAGGGCTGATGCTCTTTGTTATTAGGTCATAACTAAACACAGTAGGCCTGCCCTTGACCATGAGGTTGAGTGAAGCAATCAACAAGGGTTTGAGCTCATGGACCAGTTTTAATTTTATTCTTGTTGATTGAGGCTATTGTTCACTTGGGATTATTTTCTTGATTTTGTTTCCAACTCATTTTGGTGTTTCATGTGGATCTCATATCTGATTTAGGTTTTATGAGTTTGTTGGGTGCTTTAGTTTTGAATTAGATGTTCAATAAGAACTTGTTATCTGATTCGGGTTTTATGAGATTATTTCCTTCGATGAATCTCATGTAGTTCTATATAACTCTGTCATTAGCTCATGTTGGATGCATAATTATATAGATACTATAAATGATATATTTATTATTGGTTGTTTGTACTAACCATTTGACTTAGGTTTATGAGACAATGCACCCCCTGATTTCAGATAGTTCAGGATCAGTATTAAGCTCATCTTATATGTACGCAACTGTATATAAATTATACCCTTTTAGCTATACCATCTTTCGCATACAGGAAGAAGAATTTTCTCATACAGCTTATGCAACTAATGCTTATGTAACCATTGGACCACTTGCAAAAAAGTATATAAAATTATATACAACAAACATGTTGCTTTTGGCAGCTGAGCAGAGCAGGGAGATCTTGTTTTCGAGTACTTATCAGGCGATTTTATGAGAGCAAGGATTGACGAGGTGAGTGTTTATGAATCAACAACAATTTTATTAATTTGTGATTTGGTTCTCATCAACAATTTTTTTTAATTGCATTTATAGGTTGATAAACTCTTGAAATAGAGACATGTCATGTGATTGAGCTTTAGCTGTGGTTCTAAATCTAGAACTGGAACCATGATTGAGCAGACACTGGCAGTGGTAACATTTAGAGATTTTTGTATTTGCATCTAATTAACCGAGTCACTTGGGTTTTTTTATCAGGAAGATAGTTGAACTTTATTAAGAAACTCGATGTTCACAACTGATTTCAAATCGATGGGCGAAAAACAACCGAATAATTCAAGGCCAAATGTCCAAATGCAAGAGATAAACAAACGTCCATGCATCAATCTTCCAGCACTTAGAGGCTTATTATTATAGTTTCCTGGAAAATTTCAGAGGCATCTGAAGGTCCATTTGTTCTTCTGATTTTAAAACATCATTATATTATCTTCGATCTTGTTGAAAACTGATAATTATATTCATACGATGCAGTCAAGGTTCAGGAGACCAACAGCAACAGAGGGATCAAAACAGGGAGATGTTCAAACTAAAGGATGCAAGATTCAGTTTAGAGAAGCAAATGAAAGCCTGGAGGAAAAATCCAATGCCGGATGATGATCAAACCCCTTCTATTGAGGTAAAACTGGAAATACTCTACTTTCCTAAGGTAGTCAAATCATTTTTATGCCAACAAATTTTCAGGTTGTTGTACCGAAAGGATCTTTATGCCAACTAAATGTGAAAACAAACGTGGGCTTGCCCCCAGATGCGGTATACAACATTGTAACTGACCCGGACAATAGAAGGGTCTTCAAGAATATTCAGGCAGGTGATTAAACATTGTTTATAGTTCTTTTTTATTTCATTCGTAATGAACAAAGAAAAATAAAAAAAAGAGCAGGCCATTATTCTCTTGAAGTTGCATATGGTGGTAGATACTTCTTTAAACCCCTTTACCCGTGATATGTTTCAAGATTTTGATTTTCATAGTTGTTGTTTTTTTTACTCTATGCTGAATAATGTCCATTGTTGTGTCAGGAAGTACTATCCAGAAAGGTTTAACTTGATGAAGGTTCAAGACAGATTGTTGAACTGGAGCAAGCTGCTATTCGGAGGTTTCTATGGTGGTCAGGAACCATCTCTGTTCATGTGCTTGTAGATTAGAACAGAGAAGATTACTCTATAAGTAATTAATGTTTTTCTAATAGTTCATTTATCCATATACTCATGAGTGAGTTGTTTAGGTCCTGTTTCATCTTTAGAGTGTTAAATGGGTTATGGATAAAATAGGAAAGGGTCTTGCACTCCATAAGTTTTGACTACACAAAGATCATATAAAGGTGCTTCCACCCATTTGTTGTTACAACATCTTCTTTTTTCAATTTAACGCGATGTTTGCGCCGCAACGCGCGCAGGCGCCCACTAGTCATTATATAAGGCCCCGTTCCCGGCCATCTCACGGTTGGTCATTCATCGCACATAAACCATATATTTATTTAAAACATCGCAGCGGAAATTAATTAAAACCATTTCATATATTAATGAACGTTTTTGCAAAATAATACAATATAGTTAACTGTTATAAAATATCATAATTTACATTACATCACAATACATTATTTTTATACAAATAGATGTCATCCTAAAAATGCCAAGTAGTTGTCTCGTGCCATCATCAGCAACAATCACGTGCCAACTGGAAAATACATAAAAGTCAGCGTTGATGAGTGAGTTCTAGTTTTATAAATAAAATACTTCACTTATCATTTAAAACCGTTCTTTACTTTCATATGTGCGCATACATCATACGTACAAATAGATAATCTTATTATTATCTTCATCATCGTACATTAACTTTCATTCCATCCATCATCGTATGTTATCGTTGTCATTCGTTATCTTCCTTACCATATTTTACGTACATTCATCTTTATCTTCCTCACATTCCGGGCCAATGACACGGGCTATACCCCACCGTCATGCATAAAGCGGGTACTGGGTCGAAGTTTATAATTAGACTCCCATACATTGTGCCCAACGGCCTGACCACAGTACCGAGGTAACTTCATTCGGACCAATGCCATGTGCTATACCTCACCGTCATACATAAAGCGGGTACTGGGTCGAAGTCTATAAATAGACTCCCATACATTGTGCCCGGTGCCTGACCACAGTACCAGGGTAAGCGGCAAGATCCCATACACATGGTCAATCACAAGGATTAGACCCCAGTGTGCATCCTTCCGCGGTAGCTAACCCGCACACAGTTGAGCTAACACCTTTCATTGGGTGTGAACTTCCATACATTGATTGCAAGACTTTTCTTACATCCGTTCATTCATTAATGCATGCATTCATTCTTTCTTTATGTTTCTCATATCTAGGGATGTAAACGAGCCGAGCCGAGCCCGAGCCTTATAGTACTGGAGCTCGGTTCGATGGGTTTTTCTTAAAGCTCGAGCTCGAGCTCGAGCTCGTTCGAGCCTGTTATTTTTGGATCGAGCTCGGCTCGAGTAGCGAAAATAAAGCTCGAGCTCGACTCGTATAAGCTCGGTTTAGTTGCATAACAAAACTACCGAGCCAAAGCTCGGCTCGAGCTCGAGATTTAAGTAGATTTTAAATATTTTAAATATAATATATATATATATATAATATGTATAAATCCAATTAGGCTCGTTAAGGCTCGCGAGCCTAAATGATCTTTGAATGCAAGGCTCGGGCTCGGGCTCGATTAAATCGAGTTATATATCAAGCTCGAGATCGGGCTCGAGCTCGCTTAGGCTCGGCTCGATCGAGCTTTTTACCGAGTCGATCTCGAGTATCCATCGAGCCGGCTTGGCTCGTTTACATCCCTACTCATATCATTAACATTAACTTCCGCTTTATATTACATAATACTTCACGTTCATCTCATACTCATAACATGTAGGTCACAGAATAATACATAATAAGGAGCATAAGAAAACATATCATACATAAGCATAACATTATCATATATCATCACACATCATCCATTCCCATACACATACACATACCTAACAAGTCATCATAGAACATAACCGACCCTCCGTGGGATAGCGGGGGTTCGGGGGCGGCAGCCCCTAGTGGGGTCCAAGGGGCAACGCCCCTGGCTAGGGCCGCATAAATTTTTTTTATTTTAACGCATTCATATAACACATTTTGTTATAGAAAAATTGATCCCTTTGTTAAAACCTCTTTAAAATATTTCTAAGTTTTTAGGCGCATGAGCACTATTTTGGCATTTCTTCCCTATTCAGGCGTTTTGCTACTATGCGGGCATCTGGACTTACACTTAGTCATTTACTCTTAGGCGCATGGGTCTTTTTGGGCGCATGGACATTATTCAGGCGCTTGGGCCTGACACTTAGTCATTTTGGGCAATTTTCTAGACGTTTGGTTACTATTCAGGCGCATGGGCCTGACTTAGGCGCATGGACACTTAGGCGGTTGGGCACTATTTAGGCGTTTGGGTTTCTGGGCGGTTGGGAACACTTAGGAAATTTGACCGTTGGACGCATGGGCCACTGTTTAAGCGTATGGGCAACCAACTTACACCTATTCAACATAAGTCAGTCCCAATCCAACATATACCATGATCTACACTTAACAGTAACATTCTAAGCATCATATCATGAGCATAACTACAAATTTAAACTTAAACTTGCACCCACCCACATACATATTCATACATACACATACGGGTGAAAACCCCATTTTTATAAAAACGTTCTTACATGTATTTCCAGCCCTAAAATCGGTTAAAACATATAAAAAAGGGGTTCTAAAACTCTCCTTTGTCAAACTTTCGGGTAGACTTTTTCCAACCCGTTGATTATGAGCTCAAGCACCTAAAACCCACCAAAACACACACATAAACGTACATACACACACATAAGCATATAACCGAGGTATAGGCCGACCAAGAACAACTTAAAACTAAGAATTCTTACCTTGAATTCGAACTCTTCTTCTTCTTCTCTCTAGAAACCAAATTCGCTGCTCTTTTTCTCTCTAAAACCGAATGAAAAAGGTGATGTGCAAGATGTATGGGCAGCCATACTCTTTTTATACAAAATATAATATATTATTTTGTACTTTTGACACATTTAGCCCCTCAACTTGGGTTAAATTGCATTTTCCACTTTTATTATTCTTTTTACAACTTCTTAAAATATTCGGGTGTTACAACCATTTAAAATACTTTAGTGAATCTTAGTTTCGCTAAAATATTATTAATCTGTAACTAATAATTTTAAAACTAAAATACTTTAAAAAATGTATATAAAAAGGTTTATGGGTATTTTAAAAAGTTTATACACCATTGACATGAACCCATCCATACCAAGTTCAATAATCTCACCTATTTCTATGATTTATTAACTTAGTTGTGAAATAATATTATTAATCATTGTCTGATTTTTTGATGATATCTTCAATCATTGCTGTAGATAACCCATTATTAATCGATTCCACTCTCGATCAACGTTGTTAGTTTGTTGTTATTCCAACACACACAATGATCACTCAACATCGATTAAATGGAATTCATTTGTCCTAATCCACGGACAAGAAGTCGATAGCTCCAATACCATTTATATAATTGGATATATTGAAAAGCTAATTTAGAAGAAGGATACAAGCTTAAAGGAAAAGACGAGCCGATGTGCTTATTCTTATTCCATGTGATAGTTTAACTGTTTAAGACTTTAAGTACACATGGACTCCACCCTAACTTAGTTGGGTTTATAATTAAGTCCTTCTAAATAATATTTTCATTTCACCTATTTTAAGTCATTATTCCTCTTCACAAATCAGGATAGACACTTTACTTGCTAACCTATTAGGTTGTCCACAAATGTAAATATTTACAAATGTTACGTTATTTGCTTTGACCTGCTTTCTAAACTGTACAAGTAGACAATTTTATGAATCATAAATTGCATATAGTCGAATGATATCAAGACGCTGAAAACAATGTATTTTTCAAATGATTATGTTTAATGATCAAGTAGTATCATTAATAAATGACAGAAATAAAAAGCATGAGAAATGTGTGAATTTGATACACCAATGCCAATAAAAGGTCTTTCGAGAGAATGCACATAAACTCAGGGATGATTTCTGTAACTTTTTGTTGATATCAACATTTCTCTCGATAACAAGCAAGTGCATGTTTAGGATTGCTTTTGAAAAGCAACTTATAACTTTTGGAGGGGTAAAAAGACAGAAATACCTCTTCAAAAGTCACTAGAAGTTACAAATACAAAAGTCACTAGAAGTTACAAATACAGAAGTCACTAGAAGTTACAAATACAGAAGTCACTAGAAGTTACAAATACAGAAGTCATTAGAAGTTACAAATACAGAAGTCACTAGAAGTTACAAATACAGAATAGTTACAAATACAAAAGTCACTAGAAGTTACAAATACAAAAGTCATTAGAAGTTACAAATACAGAAGTCACTAGAAGTTACAAATACAGAAGTCACTAGAAGTTACAAATACAGAAGTCACTAGAAGTTACAAATACAAAAGTCACTAGAAGTTACAAATACAGAAGTCACTAGAAGTTACAAATACAGAAGTCACTAGAAGTTACAAATACAGAAGTCACTAGAAGTTACAAATACAGAAGTCACTAGAAGTTACAATTACAGAAGTCACTAGAAGTTACAATACAGAAGTCACTAGAAGTTTCAATACAGAAGTCACTAGAAGTTACAAATACAGAAGTCACTAGAAGTTACAAATACAGAAGTCACTAGAAGTTACAAATACAGAAGTCACTAGAAGTTACAAATACAGAAGTCACTAGAAGTTACAAATACAGAAGTCACTAGAAGTTACAAACAATGATTTCGGAACCGGACCGGACCGGCCGGTCCGACCGGGAACCGGTGATGAAGCCGGTTCGGTTCGGTGGTTTTGGACCGTTTTGGGTTGAACCGACCGGTTCGCACGGTCGACCGATCCGACCGGAACCGGCGAACCGGGTTGAACCGGTTTTTGGAATTTTTTTTAAAAAGAACAACACCTTAACACTCACCCCCTTCAAATTGGTCAACTTATCTCTGCTAATCACACCGCTGATCGTCGATTGGTACTTCTGATTGTACCCTTGAACGGTGTACGAGCACGTTTGACCGATGTCCACCTCGAATTGACCCGTTCGTCCAGAGTGTAGCCCCTCACCCCCAACGGAAGCAGACCCGTAGGGAAATCGTACGATTCGAGTGCTTCGTACGCCGTCGGTGCGGCGGCGGTGACGGTGGAGGTGGTGGTGGTGGTGGTGGTGGGGGAGATGAGTGGAAGAGATGATGAGGTTATGAGGAAGATGGAGATTAGGTTTGCACTTGCAGAGGAGACATTTGGGGATTTTGGGAAAGTGAGGGATAAGTGAGGGAGGCTGTGGGAAAGACCAGAGGATTAATATTTTTTTTAGTTGAGAATGAAGAGGGAGGCTGTGGTTTTACAGGTGGTGGATAAGTGAGGTGATTTAATATTTATAGAAAAATATTATTGGATATGGATTAATGAACATCGGTTTGTTAATTTGGATAATGTTTACTTGAATGGTATGTATTTTAGATGTTGTTTGGATTAAGGAACATCGGTTCGTTAATATAAATATTTGGAATTTTTATATATTTTTTTAAATATTTATGACGTCATCCGGTTCGTAATCCGGTCCGACCGGTCCGACCACCAGTGAACCTCTAGGCCGTCCGGTTCGCTTTCCGGTCCGGTTTTAAAAACATTGGTTACAAATACAGAAGTCACTAGAAGTTACAAATACAGACGTCACTAGAAGTTACAAATACAGACGTCACTAGAAGTTACAAATACAGAAGTCACTAGAAGTTACAAATACAGAAGTCACTAGAAGTTACAAATACAGAAGTCACTAGAAGTTACAAATACAGAAGTCACTAGAAGTTACAAATACCGAAGTCACTAGAAGTTACAAATACAGAAGTCACTAAAAGTTACAAATACAGAAGTCACTAGAAGTTACAAATACAGAAGTCACTAGAAGTTACAAGTACAGAAGTCACTAGAAGTTACAAATACAAGAGTCACTAGAAGTTACAAATACAGAAGTTACTAGATTTTACAAATACAGAAGTCACTAGAAGTTACAAATACAGAAGTCACTAGAAGTTACAATTACAGAAGTCACTAGAAGTTACAATACAGAAATCACTAGAAGTTACAATACAGAAGTCACTAGAAGTTACAAATACAGAAGTCACTAGAAGTTACAAATACAGAAGTCACTAGAAGTTACAAATACAGAAGTCACTAGAAGTTACAAATACAGAAGTCACTAGAAGTTACAAATACAGAAGTCACTAGAAGTTACAAATACAGAAGTCACTAGAAGTTACAAATACAGAAGTCACTAGAAGTTACAAATACAGAAGTCACTAGAAGTTACAAATACAGGGTCACTAGAAGTTACAAATACAAGAGTCACTAGAAGTTACAAATACAGACGTCACTAGAAGTTACAAATACAGAAGTCACTAGAAGTTACAAATACAGAAGTCACTAGAAGTTACAAATACAGAAGTCACTAGAAGTTACAAATACAGAAGTCACTAGAAGTTACAAATACAGAAGTCACTAGAAGTTACAAATACAGAAGTCACTAGAAGTTACAAATACAGAAGTCACTAGAAGTTACAAATACAGAAGTCACTAGAAGTTACAAATACAGAAGTCACTAGATGTTACAAATACAAGAGTCACTAGAAGTTACAAATACAGACGTCACTAGAAGTTACAAATACAGAAGTCACTAGAAGTTACAAATACAGGGTCACTAGAAGTTACAAATACAAGAGTCACTAGAAGTTACAAATACAGACGTCACTAGAAGTTACAAATACAGAAGTCACTAGAAGTTACAAATACAGAAGTCACTAGAAGTTACAAATACAGAAGTCACTAGAAGTTACAAATACAGAAGTCACTAGAAGTTACAAATACAGAAGTCACTAGAAGTTACAAATACAGAAGTCACTAGAAGTTACAAATACAGAAGTCACTAGAAGTTACAAATACAGAAGTCACTAGAAGTTACAAATACAGAAGTCACTAGATGTTACAAATACAAGAGTCACTAGAAGTTACAAATACAGACGTCACTAGAAGTTACAAATACAGAAGTCACTAGAAGTTACAAATACAGAAGTCACTAGAAGTTATAAATACAGAAGTCACTAGAAGTTACAAATACAAGAGTCACTAGAAGTTACAAATACAGACGTCACTAGAAGTTACAAATACAGAAGTCACTAGAAGTTACTGCAGGATCAATTACGGGTGGTTTTTCTCTCAACTCACTGTGAATCAACACTCAGCAAGCAGTCTTATAAAGAGTTGATCACAATATAACAAGTAACAAGCAGTAAGAAAATTTAACACAGCAAGTAAATTTTCAAGGTACTTTTATATATTGCTTCTCAGCTCAAAGGATTACAAGACACTTGGACTCAAAATCACTTATCTAAAGAGTTACAGGAGAATATATATAATACTACCTATAGCCGGGTATACTTTGATTCCAGCTGGACACCTCTAACCTTACATCTATACTACAAGACTCTAGGTGAGGTCTTTCAGACATTTTGCCTGAGAGTTGGTAGTCAGGACATGTCCCTGACTTACCTTTTGTCACCAACTAAAGTTGGTAACATGTACTAACATAAAAAGGTGAACAGTAGAATAAAGTATGGTCAACAACATGGCTCTTTAGGAAGATGCCATGCTGTATCAGAGGTCTGCAGCGGACTGACAGGGACCATACTTTTATCTGCTGGACATAGCAATGTCTTCCGAAAGATAAAGTGCTTCGGAAGTATAACTTCTTCCGAAGGCACTTATACTTCGGAAGACTGCTTCTTCCGAAGCTTGGAGTCTTCTTTGTCTTCGGAAGCAGACTTTGTCTTCAGATCTCTCATCAGACTTTGTCTTCGGAAGCTTTCAGACTTTGTCTTCAGAAGATAGTCTTCAGCTGTTGGCTTCAGCTGTTGTCTTCAGCAGTTGACTTCAGCTTTTGCCTTCAGTAGATATCTTCAGCTGTTGGCTTCAGCTGTTGTCTTCAGTAGTTGACTTCAGCTTTTACCTTCAGTAGATATCTTCAGCTGTTGTTCCTCAGACTCTCGGAAGATCTCTTGCTTGGCTTCGGAAGCCCTTTAATGTAGCACCAAAAGTGACTATGAAGTGATTTTGGTTGCACCAGCCTTATCATGATCCAACAAACTCCCCCTAGGCTGATGCTACCAAAACTTCACTTCTCTCTTCTTCTCAAAGCTCTCAGCACCAAGGAAAGTAGGTGTTTATCAGTGTCTTCATTCTTTCCTGCTGTGGTGCTGAGAATCTTGTACAGATCCTTGGTGGACAGAACCTCTACTCTGTCACCTTGGATTATGTGTACCCTCTGTTGTGGCCCTCTGAAAAGAGTTAGTTGATGGGAAGTATAGTCATATTCCCATCGAACTATTGATTCCAATTCAGGACCTTCCACCATCTATAGAAAGGCTGTGCCTTTGGTGGTTGGTCTTTCCTTGTCTTCCACTCTTTTCAACTTCAACTCTTCTTTAATCTTGGCTCTTCTACTTCGTTCAGCCAAGTGGAGACCGCTAATGTGGTTTCTGATGTGTGCAGCAGTCTCAGAGTTGGAGGGATTGGAGAATGGCTTCTCTGCAAGCTCAGCAAGATCGAATCTGCTGAGATGTAGTAGAGAAGTGGCATTAAGCCTGTTGGTTTCGCCATTCTCCCTTACCACAACAAAGTTGTGAGAAGGTTCATCGAACCTCCACTGGATTATAGCATTTCTAGGTCCAGGAGATTGACCAGAAATCCTGTCCTCTTTCCTGGTATCCAGCAGAGTCACCAGTCTTCTTCTTAGTCTCTTCTCCTCAGCATTGAGGGTATCGGAGTTGAGACCAAGAAGTCTTGCAGCCTGGCCCAAAGTGTCTCTAGGCAATTCAAGAAATTGGCCTAGGGTGATGGAACTTAAAGAGTTATCAACATAGGTGATGTTGATAAGCTCTCCCTCACAGGAGATGCTGCTCAAAGTTGTGCAGTTGATGAGCCTTGTCTTGAACTCCTTTATTTCCTCAAAGGAGAGATGTTGAGGAGGCTGAGGGGATGGTCTTGGTTTTTGTTGGGTAGGCTTAGGTTTAGTGGTTTTGGGTTGAGTCTTGGGTTTTAGGATGGGTAGTTTGGGTGGTTGAGGTGATGTGGTAGGTTTGGGTAGAGTTGTGGGTTGAGGGGTGAAGGTTTCATCAGTGGGTTCGGCTTTGATGGGAAAAGGAGTTGGTTCTGGTGTGGGTTGTGGCTGTGGTTGAGTGGCTGGGGTTGAGACCGTTCCCTGTACCCTCCTGTACATCTCCCTTCTCTTCCCCAAACGGATGTCAGCTTTGATTTCACTGACTATCCGCTGGAGTGTCCTTTCGGACATAGGTCCCACCTGCCTACCGGAGAAGCCATGAGCCCGGAGATAGTCCTTCATCTAGGCTTTGTCAGTTGACTTCTTGGTGGCAGTGACCTCCTTCTCTTCCTCCCTCTTCTTCTTCACCCTCAACTTCTCCCTAGCAGCCTTCTTCCTTTCTTTCTCCATTTGATCCTGCTCTTTATTGTGGAGCAGCAGGATCATGTCATTATCATGTGGAGATAGTTCAGGAAGACTGAAGCCTCTTGAGAGTAGGAATTTGATCCTATCCTCTCTCAGCTTCAGGGCTGCCTCCCTCTGCTCTTCTTCTTCCTTCTCCAAGGCCAACCTGGTTGACCTCTCCAAAGTCACCAACTCCTCTAGTGGTAGTAGGAGTATCTCCTCATTGGCAGCTCCTAGACTGATGAGCTGGTCAATGAGTGTTGTTCTTCTCTTCTGGTTGATCTCTTCCTGATTGGCTGCAGCTGCCTTAGAACTAGCAACTAGCAGCTTTTCAGTAGGAAACCTACCTTTCTTTTTGGCCTTCTCAATCCTCTCCTCCTCCTGAAGCTCTTCCGCAGTCAATTTTCTTTTTCCTTTGTCTTTGGCAGTGCTTGACTGTGGTGGTTCTTGGATGGAGGGTTGTGATTGATAGAGAAGTTCAGCTGGTGCTTGGATTGGAGGAATGTCAGAAATGTCCTCCCTGCTTACCTCAGATGCTATTTCAGTAATAACATCTGTGATGGTCAGTTCCTCGGACATCTGAAATAAGCCTTCCGCAGCTTCTATTTCGGCCTCGGAAGACTTTTCTTGTTCTTCCGAGGCTTCCATATAAGCTTCGGAAGCTTCAGCTTGAGCTTCGGAAGATGAGACTGCTGCAAGTTCTGTCCCATCTGTTTCAGTTGCTGGGCCATCAGTCCCCATTTCACCTTCGAAGCTAATCTCAGGTTCCATGAAGACCTTAGGTTGACCAACTTCTTCCACAGTAGTAGAAGGTGCAGTCAGTCTTTGAAGCTCCTCAGCCCCAAAGTATGCAAGTGTGGTGTCGGGGCTGGGCTGTTCTAGGGATGATCTTAATACAAACTTTGTGAAAAGTCTGTAGAGATCTTGAAGCATCTTTGAGTCAATCTCCAGAAAGGATTGAGATGACTCAGGTAGTGTGATGAGTTGGGAAGAAATGAATTGGGTCTGCGGTTCCTCAGATGTTTGTCTCTGAACTTTCTCCCCCTTTTTGGTAGCATCATCTTGAGAGCTAGATGAGCTAGAGAAAGAAGTCATTGAGACCTGAATTGGTACATGCCTAACAGACCTCTCCATCTGTTTCTCAGCTAGTTTAGCCTTAAGAGAGTTAATCTCAAGTTGCTGAGTGGCAGTCCTTGATTCTAAGATCCTCACCTGTGATTCTAGGTTGGAGACCTTAGAAAGCAAGTACTGAAGTGTTAGTTGCATATTTCCCTCATCTTCATGAAAAGAATCATGGGGAGATGAGATAACATACCTAGTATGCTCACTCTCACCACCAGATGTGGTTTCTTGGCACCCTGGTTTCCTTTGCTCAGAGTCATCTCTTTCAGAGATGTCAATGGGCAAAGTTGCCGTAGACTCAGTCATAATTATGTTACCACTGTCCTGAGAGCTCAATGAGAGACTCTGAGTAGTGGCAGCTGAGTCTATATGAGTCCCCTTCACATTAGTGGGACTCACCTCAGTAACTGGCTTCTGATGGGGGCTAGAGACAAGGGATCCCTCTTGGCTCTATTGATCTTTCAGAGGGTGTTGTAGATCAACTTCATGGCCATGGAGAGATGTAATCTCTTCATCAGTACGGAGTAAAAGGTCAGTGAAAGAGAGGGTGGTTAGTCCTAATGACCCGGGACTTAGATCAATGTCTACAGACATTGAGCCTATGGTGGGGCTGTCCCTAGAAGGCTGCACAGGGGAGTGTAAAGACTCACCCTGTGGGCTTAAGGCTTGGGGTTCGGGCTCAGGGGTTTGAGACTGAGGAGGCTCAAAACCCACATTGAGGTCAAATGTGAAGGATGGTGTGACCTCGGACTGAGTGGGAGCCCATGATTCCACTCTAGCCCTTTGGGTATGAACAGAAGGAGCTTGTTCAATCAGAGTAGATTGAACAAGGGTTCGTTTGGGGCGTCTCTGGTAAGTGACTTTGATGGGTAAAGAAGGTTTTGGTATTGTGGTGGATGTTGCTGGTGTGTGTTCATCACCTGTGGGGATAACAGGGATGTCACCAGGAGCTATGCGCTCAGTCATCTCTGGAGGTAATGGAGTGTACCTTCCAGTGAAGTTGGTGGACATCTTCTTCAGTATTTTGAAGATGGTAGGCCTCATGTGTGGAACAGGAAGAGCAGCTGCGCAGACAAGCTTGCTTGGTTCCATCTCACAGTTGATTATGTGTTGAAGAAATCGGGGATACATGAAGAATGTATCCCTGCTCAGATTGGCAATTAGGTTGGTCAACACAAATCGTGAGTAGTTGAATCTGAGGCCTCTCACCAACCCATGAACTAGGCATCCTAGTTCATATGGGATTTGATCCCAACCCCCTGATTTGTTGGAGATGCAGTGTAGGATGATGTGCAGCAGGAACTTCCAATGGTAAGAGAAGTTGAACTTGTATACTGTGGACCTACTCACGTCTCCTCCATATCCCATGAGAATATAGGTGCCTTACAAGTCTTCCTTGGGGAACTCAGTAGGAGCCCCATCATCGTGAAGCTCGAGATGCTCCCTGATGAGCTGTTCAGTGATGACCAACTCTTGGCCACAAACTCGGGTTCTCAGGACTCGAACCCCATTCAGAACTGCAGTTTCACCGTTGCTCCAGAATTCGGACATATGGTTGGAGTATACGGTGGGGTTAACTGTAAGTGCAGTGAGGTATGTGGATTCGGTGAGAAAGGTGATGATTTGGGTGAAGTCGGCATCCCTTGACGAATCAAGTAATGCGACTTGGTTGTGCTGAGGGTTTAGCGCCATTGAAGAAAAGGTAAGCTTGAAATTTGGGTGAATTTGAGGGTTTGACAATGAAGGGAACAGTTAGGGCTCTAAAGTGGTAAAAGAAGATGAAATTGATCAGTCAAGATTTATTTAAAAGGGGATGAATTGTGGTAGAGGCGGTAATAGGGTAACTGTTTTGGGGTTACTGTGGGTGGTATGGTGGTTTACGGCGGAGAAATGATGTTGGCGGCAAGGATAATTTTAAATAATCTGACCATCATGAACAAAATCTTTACTTTTTACAGAGTGGGGCCCAAAAGATATCCGTTACGTATAAAACCTTTACTTCCGAAGGTAAAACATTTCCGAATGTAATTTTCTTCCGAAGGCAATTTCTCTTCCGAAGCAAGATACTGCTTCCGAAGGTAAAATTGTCTTTTGAAGGCACTTTACCTTCCGAAGCAAGGCATTGCTTCCGAAGGTAAAGTTGTCTTTCCGAATGGAGAGTTGTATAAGTTTCGGAAGTAGATCTGATATAAAATCAATCGCTTCTTCCGAGACCAAAAACTCTTCCGAGAAGAAAATTTCCATTGAGGAATTTGGCTTCGGAAGATATTCAAGAATATCTTCCGAGAGTTAATTCCTCTTCGGAAGGAATTTACACTTGGAATAATTTAAAGATCTTTTGTAACAGGGCTTAAATTGTATTGACACAAGACATTACTCATTAAAAAAAAGGTTTTCAAAAGAGATAGTTATTCAATGTTTATCATCCCAATTGCTGATATGAGATACTTAAATCTTTGTTCATCAAATGCCTTTGTGAACAAATCAGCATATTGTTCATTTGAGTCAACATTGATTAACTTTATCAGCTGTTTCTCATGAATATCTCTAATGAAATGATACCTGATATCAATGTGTTTTGTCTTGGAGTGCTTTACCGGATTCTCAGTAATGGAGATAGCACTGTTGTTGTCAATATGGATAGGAGTAGTCATGAAGTTGAACCCATAGTCTAACATCTGATTTTGAATCCATAGCAGTTGAGCACAGCAGCTAGCAGCAGCAATGTATTCAGCTTCAGCAGTTGATGTAGAGACACAGGATTGTTTCTTGCATTGCCATGAGATAATCCTTCCACCAAGAAATTGACATCCTCCTGATGTTGATTTCTTGTCAATGTTGCAGCCCCCATAGTCACTGTCAGAGTATCCATAGAGATTGAAATCACTATTTCTTGGATACCAAAGACCTAGTTTAGGTGCTCCTTTGAGGTATCTGAGGATTCTCTTTGCAGCAGCTAGGTGAGACACCTTTGGAGCAGCCTGATATCTTGCACAAATGCATGTGGCAAACATGATATCTGGTCTACTTGCAGTGAGATACATCAGAGAACCAATAATTGCTCTATAGTGATGTTGATCAGTATCCTCCCCCTCAAGGTCAGGGCAAAGATTATGGTTTCTGGGTATGGGTGTCTTGGCTGGTTTACAGTCCTTCATTTCAAATCTTTCTAAGATGTCTGAGATATACTTAGATTGACTTATAAAGAACCCTTCCTTCATCTGTTTCACCTGGATTCCAAGGAAAAAGTCCATTTTTCCCATGGAACTCATCTCAAACTTCTGCTTCATAATGCTTTCAAAGTCCTTGCAAATTTGGTTGTTTGAAGAACCGAATATGATGTCATCAACATAGACTTGTACAAGCAAAATGTCTTCTCCACTCTTTCTGATGAAAAGAGTCTTGTCAATGGTACCTCTAGTGTATCCATTCTTCAGGAGAAACTGAGACAAGGTCTCATACCACAGCCTAGGTGCTTGGTGCAACCCATATAGAGCTTTATCCAGTTTGCACACATAGTTGGGGTGCTGTGGGTCTTCAAATCCTGGAGGTTGACACACATAGATTTCCCTATCTATATCCCCATATAGAAAAGCACACTTGACATTAAGTTGGTAGACTGTGAAGTTCTTGGATGCAGCATAAGCAAGAAAGATCCTAACTGCCTCAAGTCTTGCAACGGGTGCAAAGACATCAGTATAATCAATTCCTTCCTCCTGGGTGTACCCTTGAACTACTAGTCTTGCCTTGTTCTTGATAATCAATCCTCTATCATCTTTCTTGTTCCTGAATACCCATTTTGTGCCTATGGGTACTTGACCAGATGGTAGTGGGCATAGATTCCAGACCTTTTGTCTTCTGAATTGAAGCAGCTCCTCCTGCATCGATTCAACCCAACTACTATCCTTTAAGGCATCTTCTACCTTCTTTGGTTCCATCTGAGACAAGAAGCATGAGTACAAGCAGACATTCCCATGATGAGTTTGTCCTCTTGTTCTCACACCCTCAGAGACATTCCCTATGATGTTCTCAGTTGGATGAGTGTTGTGAATCCTAAGACGAGGAATCACTTCCAGTTGCAGAGATAAGTCTAGGTTAGACATATTCTGATCAGGAACTGGATCACTCTGTCCAACTGCTGTTTCAAAGTCATTCAATGAGGACTGATTGAATGATTGCGAAACATCATCAATGGTTGGTTGTGAAGTAGTATTAACAGTTGCCTGTTCCTTCAGAATACCACTTCCCTCAACCTGGTGTTGTAATGGATCACCAGAAGAACTTTGAGGTTGATCAAGTGATTCACTTGTTGAAGCTTCACTATTTCTGGAGATAGTTACACTGTCAGATCTGTGAATAATTGAAGCTTGTTGCCTTTCAGCTCTTAGAGAATTTGGAAGAGGTCTGGGAAGTTCATATAGTTGACCTGCATCAGCCTCAGCATCACTTTGAGCACCTGTTCCAGCTGAAACATTATCACAAGATGGTTTAGAATAGTTTGGAAACAATTCTAAGTCAAAGATATACTCAGGTCCATTCCCCCTAACACAAGGAGTGTGCTCATTAACAACTATGTTGGATGACTCCTCAAATTGTTGATTCTTGATATTGTTTACTCTATAAGCTTTGGAGCTAGAAGAGTATCCAATAAAGATAGCATCATCCGACTTCTCAGCAAACTTTGCTAAGTTATCCTTTATGTTAAGTATGGTACACCTGCAGCCAAAGGACCTTAGAAAGCCAATGAACGGTGGCCTCTTGTTCCATAACTCATAAGGGGTTTTTCCATGGGGCTTCACTACAAGAACCCTGTTCTGCACATAGCATGCAGTGCTGACTGCCTCTGCCCAGAATGTTAGAGGCAGCTTTGAATCAGCTAACATGGTCCGAGCAGCCTCAATAAGTGTCCTATTCCTCCTCTCAGCAACACCGTTTTGTTGAGGAGTTCTGGGAGCACTATATTGTCTGGCAATCCCTTTTGAGTTACAGAATGAGTCAAGAACGAAGTTCTTAAACTCAGTCCCTTGATCACTTCTAATAATCTTAACCTTGTGATCAATTTGATTTTCTATTTTAAGAATAAAAGATTTTAAAGTTTCAGCAGTTTCATCTTTACTTCTTAAAAAGAATACCCATGTAAATCTTGTAAAATCATCAACGATCACAAGGCAGTATGATTTCCTTCCAATGCTCATTATACTTGTGGGACCAAAGAGATCCATGTACAATATTGATAGAGTTAACACATTTGGATTTATGAGATGATCTGTGTTGTTTCTCTTTCAGGCATGCAACACAGTTATCTTTGCAGAAAAATTCCTTTTTAGGCAAACCATGTACCAAGTTATTCTTAGCCAATTTATTCATTGTTTTAAAATTCACATGACACATGCGTTTATGCCATAGTGTTGACTCATCACTATCAGCTTTGGAAAGAAAGCATGATACTTCACCCATAGGAGAAGCATTGTTCATATCTAGCTTGTACATATCCCCTTTCCTGGGAGATCTGAGAAGCACCAATTCCGGAGGAATTGTCATCCCTGGTCTGAGGATAATGCACTCATGTTCTGTGAAAAGCATCTGATGCTTCTGGTCACAGAATTGAGAAACACTTAACAGATTGTGTTCAAGCTGTTTGACAAAGTGAACTTTGTCAATGTTTATTCTGCCATTGGGGTTTAATAGAGGTCGTTGTTGAAGAAGAGGTTTGGGCTGCAGCATCTTCCTTGATCTTCCAATCCATCCCTTGGTTGATCTTTGAAGATGAGCTTCTTGAAGCTTGTGCAGCATGGCCTTCTTCCGAAGCTTCTTTCTTTTCGGAAGAATCCTTCACCACCTTTTCTTCTGAAGTAGTCTTCTTCTGAGATGGTTTCAAGGGAGCCTTCTTGTTCTTCCGAACCTTAGAAGGTTTGGCTTCCGAAGCCATTTTCCCTTCGGAAGAAGTAGTTTCTTCCGAAAGCAACTTGGCTTCCGAGACCAACTTTCCCTTTTTCATCATTTGGACCTTTTGAAGTGGTCCAACTGAGAAACTTTCTTTGACTCCTTCTTTTCTAACATTATTTGCATAATGTGTGCTTGCTGGATTGTAGTAACAATCTTTAGCCATGTGGTTGTGCAGACCACACATTATGCATGCAATGCTAGTCTTCTGGGAACATGCAGGTTGCTGTTTCTTGGGTTTCTTCTCTTCATCAGCAACTTTCCCTTTCAACTTCTGATCCTTCAGTAGGACAGGAGTGCTGGTACTACACTCCTTTCCTGAATCAGGAGTACCTACCACTTGAAATCCGGCAGAAATGAAGACACCCTTTTGCTTAGGATCAATCTTAAGCTTGGACTCTGCAACCTTCTTGGCAGTCCTTCTAGCAGCTTTAGCTCTGCTTCTTCTTGCCTTAGTGGTCAGGATTTGGTCTTCACAGGTGGAGATGGGTGTATCCTCCTATTTCTCCCCTGTGGAGGCCACTATTTTTGCTTCATCCTCTAGTTCCAATGGAGAAGGGTCAGAAGTTGGAACCTCTTGCTCTTCAGTATCACATCTAGGTAGTCTAATAGACTCATAAGAGTGTGGTGGAGCTATTTCACTGGTTCCCAACCCTTTTTTGTTTTGATAAAACATTTTGGAATGAGAGGTTGATGCAGGAATAGTTTGGAAGCTTTGCTCAGCAATAGCTTGCTTCCTGGCCTGAGCCTCAGCTGTGACTAACTGGGCTTGAACTTCAGAAAGTTTGGAGATCAGATCTTTGATTTGAGTCTTATAGTTAGTCTTTTCATGTTTTAAAAGAGACACAGTTTTCTCTAACTCATCAATTTTCCTTTGATAGTCAGATTCAGCTCTCTTAAAGTCAGATTTTAGCACATTTAAAGACTCAACCTCAGATCTGATTTCTGAAATGTAATCCTTATACAGTTTAACTTTAGCAATACAGGCAGCAGTACAAAGATGTTCATATACCTGATCATCATCTGTTTCGGCCATGAGTGCTTGAGCGGGAGTCACATCCTGTACCATGAAGCTCCAGTCAACTTCCTGAGCAACAGCAGCTGTTTCAGTTGACTTCTCTTCATGCTTGGGAGCAGTGGGATGTGTGGAGGCCTGTGGGGTTCCCGGGTTGTTCTTGGGAGCCTTGCATTCCCTAGCAAAGTGACCAAGTTTGTTGCAGTTATAACACTTTGCTTTGCTCTTATCAAACCCAAACTTGCTGTTGACTGGGTTTTGAGGGAATTGCCTTCCAGTTCTCTTGAAGAACTTCTTCGCTCTGTAAGTTAAAAGAGCCATCTGCTGGACAATGTCCATATACTCCACATCATCTGGACTGAAGCACTCAAGATCATCAAAGCAGTATTGAAAATCACCAGAGTGTCCACTTCCAGAAACAAAGGCACAACTATCCTGAAAGGAGTTGTGTTGAACCTTTTAAGACTTTGGAGTCTCAGGTAGAGTAATGAAGGGTCCAGTATGTGAGTTGTCAGGGTAGCATAGCAACTGATGTTGTGGTTCCATGCTTTCCCTTTCAACCACATGAAGGGCTGAACTCAGTTGGTTATTGGAGTAATCAGAGGAGTGCATGTTCATCTCCATCTGAAATGCACTTAGGATACCATACAACTCTGTGAGAGTAAGAGTCTTAAGGTCCGAAGTTCTCTTGATGACAACACAGTAGTGAGTCCATAGTTTAGGAAGAGAAGACATGAACTTCCTAACTATGTCTCTGTTCTCAAGAGCTACTCCAATATCCACCAGAGTATCTACTAGCTCAACATACCTGAAGTATTGTTGAGTCAAGGTCTCACCAGCCTTGAAAGTAAAGTTCTCAAACTGCTGCTTCAAGAGATCTTTCTTGTTCTCTTGGGTTTCCTTGGATCCCTCATACATCAGCTTCAATGCTTCCCATAAATCTTTAGCAGTCTTGCACTTCTTGAAGCGTCTGTAAACAGAGTTGGGGAGAGCAGTTTGGAGAGAAGTCATAGCCCTTTGATCTAGCTCTATTCTCTTCCTATCTTCCTCTGAGTAATCATCAACATCTTTTGGAATGATGCGATTACCAGTGGCAGATGTGGTGCTTGGTATAAAAGGACCATTGACAATGGAGTCCCACATCCTTGAATCTTGACACTTGATAAATCCTTCCATCCTGATACACCATGTGTCAAAGTCTTCAGGGGTGATCATTGGGGACTTGGTCAAGGTACCGGTTTCCATATCATCCTTGGAGAGAGCGGTCATTTGAGTGAGTGGATTGTGGTGAGGAGTGAAAAACAGGTTGATTATGATGGTAAGATCTCACAATCAAGAGCCTGCAGAGCTCTGATACCAATTGCAGGATCGATTGCGGGTGGTTTTTCTCTCAACTCACTGTGAATCAACACTCAGCAAGTAGTCTTATGAAGAGTTGATCACAATATAACAAGTAACAAGCAGTAAGAAAATTTAACACAGCAAGTAAATTTTCAAGGTACTTTTATATATTGCTTCTCAACTCAAAGGATTACAAGACACTTGGACTCAAAATCACTTATCTAAAGAGTTACAGGGAGAAGATATATATAATACTACCTACAGCCGGGTATACTTTGATTCCAGCTGGACACCTCTAACCTTACATCTATACTACAAGACTCTAGGTGAGGTCTTTCAGACATTTTGCCTGAGAGTTGGTAGTCAGGACATGTCCCTGACTTACCTTTTGTCACCAACTAAAGTTGGTAACATGTACTAACATAAAAAGGTGAACAGTAGAATAAAGTATGGTCAATAACATGGCTCTTTAGGAAGATGCCATGCTGTATCAGAGGTCTGCAGCGGACTGACAGGGACCATACTTTTATCTGCTGGACATAGCAATGTCTTCCGAAGGATAAAGTGCTTCGGAAGTATAACTTCTTCCGAAGGCACTTATACTTCGGAAGACTGCTTCTTCCGAAGCTTGGAGTCTTCTTTGTCTTCGGAAGCAGACTTTGTCTTCAGATCTCTCATCAGACTTTGTCTTCGGAAGCTTTCAGACTTTGTCTTCAGAAGATAGTCTTCAGCTGTTGGCTTCAGCAGTTGACTTCAGCTTTTGCCTTCAGCAGATATCTTCAGCTGTTGGCTTCAGCTGTTGTCTTCAGCAGTTGACTTCAGCTTTTGCCTTCAGTAGATATCTTCAGCTGTTGTTCCTCAGACTCTCGGAAGATCTCTTGCTTGGCTTCGGAAGCCCTTTAATGTAGCACCAAAAGTGACTATGAAGTGATTTTGGTTGCACCAGCCTTATCATGATCCAACAGTTACAAATACAGAAGTCACTAGAAGTTACAAATACAGAAGTCACTAGAAGTTACAAATACAGAAGTCACTAGAAGTTACAAATACAGAAGTCACTAGAAGTTACAAATACAAGAGTCACTAGAAGTTACAAATACAGAAGTCACTAGAAGTTACAAATACAGAAGTCACTAGAAGTTACAAATACAGAAGTCACTAGAAGTTACAAATACAGAAGTCACTAGAAGTTACAAATACAAGAGTCACTAGAAGTTACAAATACAGAAGTCACTAGAAGTTACAAATACAGAAGTCACTAGAAGTTACAAATACAGAAGTCACTAGAAGTTACAAATACAGAAGTCACTAGAAGTTACAAATACAAGAGTCACTAGAAGTTACAAATACAGAAGTCACTAGAAGTTACAAATACAGAAGTCACTAGAAGTTACAAATACAGAAGTCACTAGAAGTTACAAATACAAGAGTCACTAGAAGTTACAAATACAGAAGTCACTAGAAGTTACAAATACAAGAGTCACTAGAAGTTACAAATACAAGAGTCACTAGAAGTTACAAATACAGAAGTCACTAGATTTTACAAATACAGAAATCACTAGAAGTTACAAATACAGAAGTCACTAGAAGTTACAATTACAAAAGTCACTAGAAGTTACAATACAGAAATCACTAGAAGTTACAATACAGAAGTCACTAAAAGTTACAAATACAGAAGTCACTAGAAGTTACAAATACAGAAGTCACTAGAAGTTACAAATACAGAAGTCACTAGAAGTTACAAATACAATTATAAATACAGAAATAAGGTCCGGTGACTTGTGGAATGGTATTTGTGTATTTTACCCCTGCTTTTCAAAAGTAATCCAAACATCCCAAATTCATAAAATCATTTACGAACGATTTCACCGGAGCAAAATCGAAAATTTCTTCGATAATCTTCATCGATCAGAAGCATATACACACAGCATAATAATATATAGAAGCAATTATGTATCATCCGTCAAGAGGTGGTGTTCGTGGTGGTCGAGATCGTAAGTTCAAATCTTATCTTTGCTTTTTAGGGTTTTGAGATTCGTAACACACATATATGTATATTTCTTATCTTTGTGTATTTATAACTGCAAATTTTGCTGATTTGTATCTGGAAAACTGGATGGTGATTGTTTCTTTAGGTGATTTGATGTATAAGATGCATAATTTGGGACGGATGTTTGGGGAATTGGGTTTTTTTGAATAAGCAACAGTTTACAGAAGGTTATTGCGAAATTGTTTACATCATGTTTTGTGAAATAAGGTTATTAAATCGAGATATTAAGTATGTCAAATATGTGATATAGTAATCTCCATTGTGGCAGTGGTGAGGAAGTATTTAATTGAGATGTTCATCTTGCTAAGATGGTGCAGCGTAATTAAGTTTGTGACTCATTTTTGGAGTATCGGATTGGTTACTTGTTGTACATCTGTAGTATTCATACTCTCCTTTTTATTTTGTTTTGATTGGCTTGCATATATCCTTTATGCAGTGATTTGAAGACTTGGTTCAATACATCTAATTGGTTTACAGTTGTGGTTGATGGGTTCTTGTATCATGAAGCTTTAATATCTTTGCGTTTTATGGTTCTGAATGCTTTTGCTTTATGCTATGTGGCATACTGTCATAATCTTTTTGGTACTTTATGTTGTAGTCTGTAAGGTTTACACCTTATTATGTTTTATTTGTTGTTATTTGACTTCTGAATGTATATCTATAAATAGTGAAGATCTGCTTAATTGGAACATAGATATCAGCAGTGGCTTTATTGGCATTTGGCTAATATTTAGTTACCACTATATTCTTGTAGATTTATAGTTGCAGATTTGCAACTCTTGTGTGAAATATGGGGTATCACATGGTAGACCAAGAATAACATAAACTGCTTATTAACATAATATATGTTTACTGTGTGCAGAGTTTAGCTGGGATGATGTGAAGGTTGATAAGTATAGAGAAAACTATCTTGGTCACAGCCTCAAGGCTCCTGTGGGGAGATGGCAGAAAGGTTAGGCTCTTTGTTACCAGTTAAAGGGCGTACCTGGTGCTGCAAAGAGCTCCCGCGTTTTCGCAGGGTCCAGGGAGGGTCCGTCCCATTTAAGGGAAGATGTACGCGGTCTTTCCCCCACATTTTGTGGGGAGGCCGTTTCCACGGATCGAACCTGAGACCTTCGGTCCCTTAGGAACAGCTTTTACCGCTGCGCCAAGGCCCTTAAATATCTAAAATGTTTTGTTAGAATTCATAATCTTTCACCATGTTGCTTTTGAAAATTGTAAAATATCTTTCCATAGTGATAAGTGACTGAAAGTTATAATTTATTTGTGATTGAAATCTATACTGACCAACATCTGTAATGGTGAAAAATGGACAAGTATGCGAGTATAGCTTGAAATTTTGCAAAAGGGAAATTTTCAATTAATCTGCAACGTATCATACTGGAAATTCTTGATGAAGCTTTTAGATTCATCAACTTATTTTTAATCTCAAAGATTTTTGGCAAACTTAACTACAGTTGTGTTGTTAATTTAAGCATTATGTAGATCTCTTTCAGTTCCATAGGCAAAAGATGTGCAATGACTATCATTCATCTATGTTCTGTTGGCTTGGGTCCACCTGAAACACTTTTTATTCAGTAAAATGTATATAGTGTGTCAAATAGGATCACAAATATTATTATTTTTATTTAATAGATTGGTTTAAGAGGTTTATGCATTAAAATACACCTGCGGAGACTTCTAACCAGCTTAACCTGGGTTCTAATCTTCTTTTATCTTTACCGGTAGTTGTTTGACCTGTTAGAAATGAAACACAACTCAAATGGGCCCATTCATAGGTAAACAAGTCAAATCTTCTTCTCTGCTGATATATTAGGCACAATTAGGGGTGTAAACGAGCCGAGCCGAGCCCGAGTTCGTTTAGGCTCGAGCTTGGCTCGTTTTGGTTTTAGAAAGCTCGAGCTCGAGCTTGGCTCATATGTAGTTTTATTTCTAAAGCTCGAGCTCGGCTCAGAATTTTTTCAAGCTCGAGCTCAGCTCGTTTATTGTTATTTTAATAAATCTTTATTTTTTATAATTTTTTTTATATTTAATTATAATCATACATTTATATATAACATAATATATATTATTTAACTATTATCTATTTTTATCGCAATAATATATATAATATTATGATTTGTGTAAATATTAATATGTAAATAAAAAATTATATAAACAAAAAGCTCGTTTAGGCTCGCGAGCCGGCTTGAGCTCGTTTAGTAAATGAGTCATAATGTGAGCTCGAGCTTGGGCTCGAGCTCATTTAAGCTCGAGCTTGGGCTCGAGCTCATTTAAGCTCGAGCTTGGGCTCAAGCTCATTTAAGCTCGGCTCGATTCGAGCTTTTTTCGAGCCGATCCCGAGTAGCTTGCGAGCCGGCTTGGCTCGTTTACACCCCTAGGCACAATCTTGGCCTCAAATTTTCATGATGAGATACCATGAGTAATGTGATACTATAATATAGTCTTCTAATCTTAATAATCTTCCTTGGCTTCCTTTAGTTTCGTTTTAACTTTTTAAGGGTTTTCGTTATTATTTATCTATTATATTCAACAGGAAAGGATTTACACTGGTATGCTAGAGATAAGAAAGCCAACCAGTTGGATATGGAGGCTGCTAAAGAAGAAATTAAAAGGATTAAGGAAGAAGAAGAACAGGCTATGAGGGAAGCTTTGGGTTTAGCTCCTAAACGTTCTGCAAAGCCTCAAACTAATAGACTTGATAAACATGAGTTTTCTGAACTTGTGAAACGAGGTTCCACTGCAGAAGACTTGGGGGCTGGACATGCTGAGGCGGCTCACGTTCAGGGTCTTGGTTTTGCCAAGTAAGATTCTTTGACTAAGTTGAATTTCACTTATTAGTTTTGAACTTGGTCCAAGGTAGATTTTAGATGTTGCAGTATGAGTGGCTGGGTATTGAGTCAAAACAGGCGGATTGGGTATCGTTGCAGAACTAGTGGGTTTGGTATCAGGTCAAAACAAGCGGATTGGGTGTCGATTCAGAACTTGTGGGTTTGGCATTGTGTCAAAACAAGCAGATTGGATATCGTTTCAGAACTGGTGGGTTTGGTATCGGGTCAAACAGGTGGATTGGGCATCTGGTCAGGACAGGAAGGTACCGCTTGTTGGGTAGCAGGTCAAAATGGGCTTGAATGAACTGACAGCAAATGCATTTCTGTTTTTTTGTCCTCTTATAGTTTACAAATAGTTAACAAAGTATACATACAATGGCTTTATGGCAGTCTAATTGTTGAAACAAAACAATATAGGAGGGATATGAGTATACATTTTAGGTGACTTTTGACCCATTTCCAGTTTAATCATCCTGTCTTGATTTTACCCATTTAACCTGTTAGAGGTAAAATGGCTGTCTAATCCAAATACACCCACGGGGTGAAATTGCCACCTCTAGTACTTATCTTTACTACCATGGAAATTTTTTTTGGCAGTTAAATTTATTTACTTGTTTTTTATTGCGAGTCATTACCTTCCCAAACATTGTACATGGAAATATGTTCTTTTAGAAGTTCTGAATTTTTTATTTAATTTATTTCGAAAAGTAATTATTAAAAGTCGAATTAGAAGCCAATAATATGACCCGTTAGCAGTTTTAAAAAATAGCTAAGAAACAACTTACAATTTGCTATAGTAAGTAATAGAATGTATATCTTGGTTGCTAAATCAATGATAAGTCCATTTTGTAGATGCGATTCCAACTAATGACTGCTATTAACTGCTGTTCTTGTAACTTTTTAACTGCAGGGCACCTAAAGCTTGGGAAGGATCAAGTTCTCTACCTCCCACCATGACAACAACAGATGTACCTATAAACACAAATGTTCCTGCTGGAGATGCAAAGGAAGATTCAGAAGATGAAATTACTCGAAAGAAAAGAAGGCGAGAAGAAAAAAAGCAAGAAAAATATGAAAGACGAGAAGAACGGAGGCATGAACGAAGAGAAAAAAGGCACCATGCTCGTGATTCGGATGACAAGAAGCACAGAAGAGACAAGGGTAAAAGAAGACATGATTCTGATTGATGTTTTAAATTTTCATGGCAAAATGTATGCGACTTCACAACTACAAATGATTTGAACACTTTCAGTCGGTATTAAGTCGAACAGCTTGTGTTTTACAGTTTGTATGAATGTTTCTATCTTGATTTCACCATTTAACCATGTTCTGTCAGATCTACGTCTACATATATGGCTAGTATAGATGTTCACTGATATTATTTATGGTTTTTAGATCAAACTGTGAGTTAAACCGTATTCATGAACAATCATAAGAAAATAAATCAAGTTTTCATAGAATGGCTAGCATAGTGTTCTCAATCTACTAATCAAACCACTATAAATACTAACACAAACTGTTGTTTGTGATGAACCATATAGGTCTTAACATGATTTTCATAGTTCAGTTTAGTTTTGAACCGTCTTTTTTTGGTCTAAACTCAGAACAGTTTGTGTGGTCGGTTTTGGTCTAAACTGACCATCACACTTATTGTATTGTTGTTATTAAATTCTTCTTCCATTTTATTGAGGTTGTTTAAATTCTTACTAATGATAAGTAACTGATATTCTGCCTAAATAATAGATACAGATATGTAATTGATAGAAACTTTTTTTTAGGAAAAACGACTATAAAATTAAACCGGAGGAGAGTTCTAGGCTGAACACAGTTTTTTACAAAAATGGTGAGAACAAGTTAAAACTTTTATCTTCTCTATAAAAAACTTTATTAAAATATATAAAAAAAATTAATTCAACATTTATTCATCAGTTTTGAATATTAAAATAAAATTATGAAGAAATTTAATATATTTTTTGAACATATACATATGTAATTCATATGTATGTTGTATTACCTATACATAATCTACACATGTGTAGGTAACGTTTTAAATTTAAAAGAACATACCAAAAAGATTGTAGTAATATTTTTTATAGATATCATACATATCTGTGACAAAAAAAACTTAAAAAAAAAATGAACTACCAATCAAAATGTATAATAATTTAGGTTTGTTTTCGCGATTATCGCATAAACTTAATGTTGTGAAATGATAACATGTTTTAGTGGTTTCACATGCATAAATCACACCCCTAATCAGTGATACATGCATTACAAACACTGAATATCCAGAATTATAGATTTTATCAATCAAGTAAGGACAATCAAGATGCAATGTAACAGCAACAGAAGCAGAAATGGATGAACCAAGAATACAAATAGAGACATCCCAATCCAAAACCTAATGGAACCACCATGGAACCCACAATAAGTTTGTGGTATTTGATTTTTAAAAGCTTAATAGGATTTGAGGCCCGCAACAGATGGGGCCGCGCCCCTTGTTGTTTTCACATAGTTAACATAGTCACTGAAGTGCATGGTGAACAATGTGCTTTGATAACGAGTGAGTCGAATACGGTTCCTCACTGAGTCAGTAATGGCACCTCTGTAACCAGCTTTCCTCATCAGAGAGTTGATTGCTTCAACTGTTGTCCAACCTAGACAAACAAAGATAGCTAATTGAAACGTTTATTATAGGTGGTAAAATGGGCAGGTGAAACATGTTGGGTAAAACGGATAAAGTCAGTCAAAATCAGAACATGTTATGCCTCGTTTGGGTCATTGGTAAGGTAGCCCCGAATAGGTAAAAAAGGCTAAGTTGGCAAATTGACACAGCTGCATGATATTTGGCATTTTTTTTCCTTTTTATTAATGTTAACATGCCAAATGACGTCAATTGACAACTCATCATTTTTACCTACTACACAAATTACCAGATGACCCAAACAAGACAAGAGACCATCTTTTAACGACGCAGGGAGACAAAACATAGTATGTTGTCCTGTTTGGGTTAAAAGTGAAAATGCATTCTTATTTATACAGAAACCCCAATTTAAATTTCCACAGAGACTAATATATTGAATACACAACAAAAATGAACCTTCTTGAGCAGCAACGTCAGGTAGGTATGTTGCACTTCGCTTGGTATTATAGTCAGGATCAGTGAACTCAATAATTATACCATGCTTTCCAACCTGCAAGATCACATGGATTCAGAAAAGTGCACAGTTGGTAACCTGTAAAAACTTTTGATACAAATAAGGTCAAGTTAGCTCAAAATACTTTTTGTCCTAAATTTTCTAATCATACGAAAATATATAAATTATATAATTTCAATAGTAATCAAATTTTTGGAATAAAGCAATTTAGGAGGTTCTACGCAAGAAAAAACACACACTTTAGGAGACTTAAAATCCATACAACCTGTTTCTTTTTAGCTATGTACTTGCATTTTTGCCCGTCAAAAATTAAAAAAAAAATTCAATTTAGTCCCAATTCAGACCGTGAATGAATTTCTGATCAGTTTTGGATTCCATTAAATATACATAATACGTTAGCTAAATGGTATAACATCAAGTAATAATCAAATGTAAGAGCTTAGACTTGAACAAAATATGGAAAGCTTACCTCCCAATCGAGATAGTTAGCAGCATTTTCATAATTAGTAAGAATTGAAACTGTACATTGCAAGAACGGTAACTCTTTAGCTTGTATTGGGGGAAATCGATGGTCCCTCAGAGCGCTGCAAAAGAAAAAAAAATCCATAGAGATCAGTAAAGAAAAATACTTCAAAAGAATAATGCAGTGAATATTAATAGTGACAACAATTGTATCACCAAAAAAGGATTTTCATATAAACTATTCTAAAAGTTCACAATTCATAGCATCATGTTTACTTTTCTAAAACAAAAAGAACGTAAAATAAACCCATGCCATGGTAAATACACTCAGTTACCTACAACAGGTTGTGTAAGCGGGCAAACGAATAGGAAAACAACACTATTACAAAGAATTATCTCAGCACATAATGTTTTCTTCTTTTATTCAGTAAAACAAATTTCTATAAGTAATTGAATTTATTTTGATTACCATGAGATGTTAAAGATGATACTTTTGGTGTTTCCAGAACGTTAATATGATGTTAAAAAATTCAGAAAGACATATAGCACCGCAAGAGAACAGGTAACATTTAAAATCTAAATGCATCAGCTCATTCGTTGAGGAGATAGATAGTAATTAAGGTATTTTGAAAGAATTTTAATAAACACCTACTTTGTGCGTAGAGTACTAACCTTGTTAAAGCATAATCCTTGAAGCCGTTAACTATATCACGAGCAGAAAGCGTCCCTATGCACCCACGTAAACGGGGTTCATAACCGTTTACCACTTTCTTCCAAGTAACAAATAATGGGCTGAAATCACATATATAAACAGTTGACTCAGATATAAACATATCTAAAGTTTATAAAATATAAAAAATAATATGTAAATTACGAAAGGTTATTTTTACACCAATAAATTTACTTAGTACACCACCAAGATACAATATTTAAGACCACATTGGTGACGTATTGATTTAATTTGATGGTGTAAGAATCAAATCCCATAACTTATAGGTTGACTAAAAAAAGTGAACATAAGAGTAAGACATAAACTTCTATACCATACATATGTACATTCTCTTGATGAACAGATGGATACATATACACAGGGTTACATATACACACACAAAGGAACCAACATAACCCTGAGTCCTGATATGTACCAATTAGGTAGGTGAGAAATTAGAGGAATTAGAGAGAACAAGGAGAAGATTTAGACTAAAATCATATTAATTTCATAATATCCTTTCATGAAGATAATATGGTTGTTCATATAGCCTTACAGGAAACCAAATAAATACCCACTAATTGACCCAGTAATTAACTACATAATGAAACAAGACATGAGAAATTTTGATGCATGCATGAACTGCCAGAACATTGATGTGGTACACATCATTCCCCCACACTTGGGGAACCTTGTCCACAAGATAAAAAATCGCAAAAGCCACTTGTTTCTTCCGACGACCGATCAGAAAAGCCGTAGCGAAGCACAATGGGTAGGCACCACTCAGTTACCTACTTTCCATCAAATGATATGTCACAACAATTGACACTAGTTGCACGAACACTTCCAATCTCCAAAAAATTGAAGCAATTGGAGGTGTCAACATCAGCTGCTTTACCAGCTTGGGATAACATAGAGTTATCATTACCATTCACAGCTCCATAATTCAAGAAATTAATTAAATATTTAATCTTGTCATTATGTAATGAGGTAGTAATGCTTCTAGTAAAGTCAAGAACCCTTCAATAACATTTGTAGTTCCTGAGTATTAGCAACACTTGAGGACATCAATGGTTGCTCTTCTTTTATATAGTCTATTAGATGATGAAGTTGACCCTTATTTTGACTTATTTATCTCCCATTTGGCGGCTGATTTTCACCCTGAATTGAACCTGGATAGGATAGTGGACTACTCATTCGAGAAGAAGTAGTGTTTTTGACGATAGGAGGCCTGAAGAGCTCAAACCTTGGTTAACACGACTTGTGGAATGGTGTTGACCCAGGATTCGTATCGTGCCCAAGCTTGTTGTTTCACAAAGCTTTTGTACACCTCCTGCCGAAACTCAACATTGATTTCATTGCAAGCGTCCATGGATGAACCAACTCTGATACCAATTAATATGTACAAATTTTGGTAGGAGGGAAATTAGAGGAATTATAGAGAATAGGAGAATGATTTAAACTCAAATCATATTGATTTCATATAATCCTTTAATGAAGATAATATGGCTATATATATAGCAGGAAACCAAATAACTACCCGATAATTAACCCACTAATTAACTACATAATGAAACAGAACATAAGAGATACTGATGCATGATGCATCCACAAACTAACTGAATGGCACTCATTGAACATGAACGTGTACACATCAAAACCCTAAACTAAATAATTTTGTTTAGGTCATTAGTATGCATATACAAGCACCATCATCAAGAACAAAATCTATATATCAACTAACCAAAATACAAGCCACTTGGTTGTAGCCCGGTGGTAAAGAAGTAGTTTATGGTGTAGTTTAATAATAGCTTAGTTTGCAGTTAAAAACTTACCTAAATACAAGAACAATGACATGGTAATTCAAGATTTATTTAAACAAGTAAACATTCAACCAGACAAATAACCAACAGAATAAATTAACATCACAAAACACCAAAGATCAAAACTTTAGTGTCCTCTTCAACAAAAACATCTATATTGTACATAGATACATACACCATGCAAATACATATATATATACACACACACATATATAGAAAGAGAAAGATAATTACTGTTGACCCTCATCGAAAGCAGGAGGTGGAACTTGTTCATCATTGTAATGAGCCACAAGTGTATCGAAGCAATACACCACCATCTCCCGATTTGCCGACACCATATTCCTATTATCAACAATCGAAACAATAACAGAAGAGGATAAAGGGTTTAAGTTTAACACAATAACACAATCGCACCAATTCCGATTGCAAAAACTCCAATGGAATTGATCAATAAATTAATAATTAATCGATTTGAAGAATTGTGGAAAGAGGGGTTTCTTAAAAACCAAAAATCTCAAACGGGTGTTGTTTGAAATCGATAATGATTGATTCCCAAAAGTACTGAAACAACACCAGTTGAGGAAGATGAATCAAACTCTGGTTTTTTGTTTGTTTTTGTGAAAAGATGGAATCATAATTACTATTACTAATACTTTTAAAAACCATAATGAAGATCTTTCAATGCATTGTGTACAAGTATTGAATGCAACTCGTATCGATGGCATAATAGTTATTTACTCAAATCTTGAGGTCTTTTATTTCTATGTATTAGTCAAAGTTTCATATTTATTTAACCCACCTCAACTTTCTTAAATTCTCACTTTTAACATCCTAAGGGTTTTATGAAACTTTAAGAAACATCATTTTCATTTTGATCCTTTTGAGTTTCTAAAACTTCAAGTTTTGGTTTACCCTACGTACATTTTTACTTAAAAATATCTAACTTCTTACATCCATATTTTTATGTACGTGTTAGTATATATTCGAGTTTGCCTATGTTATGATGTAACTTTTGTTGAAAATGAGCTAGGTCAAATATAAAATGTTTCATACTAATTTTTACGTACGTTTTTAGGTGGTTTATGAATCGCTGTAAATTTTGTTTAAAAACAAGTGAGGTAAAATATAATATGTTTCGTTCACCGATATAAATTTGAGTAACTCAATGCTTTGATGTAAATTAAGTTCAGAAACGAGTCGAGATAATGGTAGTCTATACATTATTACCAGGGCCGGCTCTTCCCTTACATGGGTGAAGCCCTACGCTTGGGGCCTCCAATCTTGAAGGGCCCCCAATTTGTTTATATTATACGCTTGGTATGAAGGTTGTGTGAAGTCGTTTGACGAGAGTTCTAGCAAGCATTTGGTGCAGTATGATGATGGTGAAGAGGAGATTTTGGATTTGTGTAAAGAGAAGGTTAAGCTGGTGAAGGAGCGGGTGAGAAAGTTGCGGAGGTTGAGGCGGTTTTCTGTTGAAGATGATGAGGATGATGAGGGTGCAGGTGGTTTGAAGGTGGATAAGGATGTAGAAAGTGGAGGAGATGATTCGGCGGATGAGGATTGGGGGAAGAATGTTGAGAAGGAATTGATTGATGATGAAATGGAGGATTTAGGGTTGGTAGATGAGGAAGAAGAAGAAGAAGATATTAAGGAGATAAAGCCGGACCTCAAAAGAAGAAAGAGGTCTGGGGTGAAAGCAGATTCTGTTAAGAAGATAAAGACTGAATCTCCAAAGGATTTAAGCAGTGTTTTCACTACCGGTTCGGATCGGCCGGTCCGACCGGTCCGACCGCGATTCGGCCTGGTGAACGGTCCGGTTGTATATGACTCGTTTTATGTTGGTGAACGGTCCGGTTGTATAAGCTTATTTATTTCTTTATATGCATTTTATATGCGTATACTTTGCTAAATCTAATGCTATTAAAACTTCCTTAACCACGTTCGTGTGGCTAGAAAAAAAACCATCTAGTTTTGTATCGTTATATAAGTTTCTTTTCATTTGTAATCTTTTAGAGATGGAAAAAGACCCTAATTTTTTTTTTCACTTCAGGCCCCCAAAACGATTGAGCCGGCCCTGATTATTACGTCGTGTAGTCTATACATTATTACGTCGTGTACGTCACCGCCACAACGTGCGAATATAATTACTACTTTTTATTATTTGGGAGATGGTCCTTTTTTATAGGAGAAGGGGTGTAGTTTTTGGGAATTACAATGGCAAGGTGCCATTTTATATCATTTGCACCTAGGTCCTTTGTAATTACTTTTGCATAGGATTTTGGTTACTCTTTTACATCACTAGCACTCGTCCCACTTTTTCCCGAATAACACATTTATGTTAGTTTTTCGTATTTTCTTTTGTTTTCCTCAAGTTTTATGTTTCCCCATTTTAAATTTGCAAACGGTCAAAAATAGGGGGCAATGACTCGATGGTACCTAGTGAATTTTCACTGGGTAGTGGCCTTATATTTATCCTTGGGACCGGGGGATGATGTTCCCAATCAGGACCCGGGCACGACACCGTCTACTTTTATAGTGAGTAGACTAGCAAACAAACCGCAAGTTCAATTAACTATCCTATATATGAAATTTGCAAGTTCATAAGCAGTTGGTTTTGGTTTGTTGATGATTTGGCCACCAAGGTTTTGAGTATTTTTTATTTTACCCCTTCCCTTAAATTGAAAAGGTTATAAGGGGTATTTGTGTTGGTGTTGACTGGTGTTTGTGTTGGTGTTGGCCGATGTGTCTCGGTTGTTGTTGCCGGTGGAGGCAATGGCGCCACAGGTGTTTCTGCATGCCGCTCTGTTTGCAGCGGCGAACGCCGATCATCCGGCCACTCCTTTTACCGCCTATGCGAGAGTGGTTTTGGGTTGTTGTGGAGGGAGAGGGGAGCTGCTGCCGCCTCCGCCTCCGCCGCCGTCGGCCGTCGCAGGGATTGTTAGTGTGCCAACCGGCCTCCGTTTGGCTGTTGTCGGTAATGGTTGTACCGTAGTCGCAGTGGGTGCGCGGTCGTAGTTAGGCTTTGTGCCGCAGTGTGCGCGGTGGTTGTTAGGGTTTGTTTGGGGAAGGGGAACCCTAGGCTCCGTCATACCGGTGTACCGGTGACGGCCCGCCGCCACAGTGTCTGCGTGGTGGTGGTTGAGGTTTGTTTAACCAAATCGAGCGGTGGTCGCTTAGTGTTCTCCTTTCCATGACCCGACTTATGGCGGTGGTTCTTTGTTGTTAAGTGACCGGAGCAGCGGGGGCAAGTAGGCTGAACTTTTTCCATCCACGTCATTTATCAATAGTACACCATGTTTCGGTGTTCATGAGTCGATGATGATGGTGACCCATCATGTGAGACCCGTATACCTCTGTTACTTTTGGTTGATTGTTCGAAATTGTTGGGGTCTTACTTTCGTATGCTTCTGGTTTGTTGATGATTGTGGTATGATACGTTGATGACAGTGTCCATTCGTTGGCTCCAAATGTCACTGGCTCCATTATGATTCTCGAATCCATTTGCTACAACCATTGCTATGATGACTGTGGCTGAGTGGTTGATTGGTGTGGCATACTCGGTGACAGCAAGTGTGATGTTCTACACTTGCAACCTGTGTTGCAGCCATGGTAACCGGAAACCCAGATCTGATTTAAAAAATTTGTTTTGGGGAAACCAAACGTTAACTTGAGATCAATAATCATGTTCGCTTATGTCTGTTATTTAGAACAATTCAGCTTCGTTTAAAAAAAAGGCTATGATGGTAAAAACAATATATTTATCTGAGCCTTGGGTCGTTTTTCTCCGCTTTAAGACGCGCAACGCGCGTCGGAGCATCATGCCTAGTTGTTTGGAAAAAAGTTCGTTTATATTTTTGTATTTGATAAACAAATGAATATGAATAGAGTTTATGTTTATCTAAACGAAAGAACCAACATGAACACGTGTCTTGTTCGTTCATTTACGTAATTACATCCGTTTATCTTTGTTCGTTTACGGGCGATTATGTTTGCTCGTTTTCTTTCACTAATAAATCATTTAGAGTTTCTATACCAACTCCATGCTATATGAAGAAAATTTTTAAACGAAAATAGATTAGAGTAGTTGATTATTTAGTTTAGTTGGTGAGAAATATAAGAAAAAATCTTCCAAGATTAGGTGGTAAAACCCTTCGGTCTTCACGTACAGGAATCACACGATTTTACATGTAATGTATTGATTTAAGCATTTAAAATTATATCACTTTTTACGGGTTGTATAATAGTCTCATGATTTAAGCATGCTGAATCATTATATTGATACGTATTCCAGGTCTTTCAATATAATAATAAAAAAATTTCTAATTTATCAACCCAAAAATTCTAATCTATATTACTATATATTAGAGAAACCATGACTATATTTGTATTTTATATCAATTTTAAGATGACATATGAAGAGTTGCAAGCTTTAATGTGTAATGCCATAAAAATTTATTTCTATTATACTCTTTTTAAGCTTTAAATACTTGTAATTCATTATTTTCTTATTAAACTTAAAGTATAACTATTATATTTAAAGTTATCTTAATTTTTTATATCTATACTACAATATAATACAACTTTTTGGACAACATTGTAATGTTAATTTATTTTTAAAACACTTCAAAACAAATTTGTTACGTTTCGTACAAGTGATTATGCATAAACAACTTTTTATTTATAAATTTGTTCATCCCTATAGTAATATAGATATGTTTGATATCCCACATTAATCAAATTAAAAACAAAATGAGAGTTAGCACAATAAGAGAGGGCTAGCTAAACACACAGTTCTAAAAAATATTGATACCTTCGTCGCACCATGCGGGTTTCACACACTATAAGTTAATAAATGTAAGCCAACAATATTAATTTTATACCAGTTGGTTTCTAGCAATCATGACAAAATAAATCTCGTGATAATGAAAACATGTTCAAACAAAACATAACAAAGTTTTAAAGAGCTAAAAACATCTTTTGACAAACAAAATTATAGTTGCGGAGTATGAATACTATTACGAATAGTTATAACTATACATTTTAATATGGTGAACAAATATAATGTAACATGATTATGCAATTAACATATATAATATAACCTGATTAGCGATTAACAATTATACCGAATAAACAAAATTACATTTATTTTCCTAAAAGACTAAGAATTTGTAAACGTTTAGATTTGCATTTATATCACGGATGCATCTTTTACCAACATCATATGAAGCTTTTGATTACATGTTAACTACAGTCTTTCAATTTAATAAGTACTTTTGATGTTTTTAGTATATTATTTGATATTACTTTTTTTAAAACAAAGAATAAAAAACACAATATTTTAATAACTTAGTTCATGCATAGATTTATATATTTTATTTATTCTTAAATCATTTTTAAGTTATCTAGGAGAAATTTTTATGGGCAGAAATTTTTATGTTTTGTTTTCATGAAAAATCGTTATGATCTTGTAAGTTAAGTTAATATGCCTATCACATGATGTTACATGTTGCATGATAAATCCCTTATGTGCCATTTGATTATATTTAGAAAATGGTGCCTTAGGAATATGACTTGAACCTTGTATACCCCAACTTCATAATCATCTTCTTATGCCTTTAAGTCTTACCACATCTAATCTCTTCTAAAAATTATTCTCGACTACGTGTGGAATTCTACGCATATTACCGAGGATAAAATTGCTTAGAAGTTATGTCTAAATCTGGAAAATCTCATCGAGGTTTTAATTCTAATAGCCTATAGGAAAGTATGTGACACATAAACACTTGTATTCTGGATTTCCTGGCAAAAAGCCCTCGGGCTAAGGCCAGCATTTCGTATAAATCCCATTGCGGGACCTGTTATGCTTACTTGGGGATTTCCGGGATGAGTACTAAATTATGGTCAACATACACATTTTCCTCAAGGTAATTGGGATTAAGTCACCTCGACTTGTCCATGTTCCTATTGACTATGTGGTACCAAGTGGAACTATCCTGTTTATTGTAAATATCGAAAATTTATGATTTCCTAAACTAGTTTATTACTGAATTCTAATATCTTCTTTATTTCTATCTTATAGAATGTCTCGTCATCAAGGAAAACATGCTACTTCTGACCGCAAACTCGCCATGATGATTGCCCGGCAAATGGCTGCTGTGCTCCCAACGATGGTCGTCGAGCTAAGTAGCACCTTGTTGGCTAACAATAGCAACAATGTGAATGGGATAATGGAGGTGATGCTAATAATGGCCATGGTGAGAATAGCAACAATCAAGGAGGAAACAACCGCACCTGCACTTTCAAGCACTTCAATTCGTGTAAACCCACTAGCTTTAGTGGGAAGGATAGAGCCATTGGACTTCTCGAGTTGTTCGAGAGCATGAAGAATACCTTTATCAATAGTGAGTGTCCTGAGGAGCTCAAGGTCCGTTATGCTGCAAGGTTCCTTCAACAACAGGCACTTACTTGGTGGAATAGTGAGAAGAGAAACCGGGGTGCGGAAGTTGTTTTGGGATTACCTTCGGAGGAGTTTAAGGATATCATGATCCAAAAATTTTGCCCGTGGAGTGAACTGCAAAAACTAGAGTAGTTTTGGAATCTTAAACAGGATAGTGGCAACCATTTGGCGTACTCCACCCGGCATCATGAACTAAGCATCCTTCTACCACATATGGTGGATACCGTACCCCGTAACATCAAGAAGTTCATCAAGGGGGTGCCACCTCAAATTCAAGATGTTGTGGTGGGAAGTAGGTCCACGACCTTGGAGGAGGCAATAAACATCACCGCCTAGCTCAACGATAATCATATTAAGGCTGGTACATTAACGGTGAAGGGGGAAATTCAACTACCATGGTGACTCCCGAAGCAACGAAGGAGGTGAAGGCTGAATCTTCATTCAAGGGTAAGAAGCGAAAGGTCACACCTGCCCGTAACTATGCTGTGACAGCACCTAACACCCCTCAAAGGCAAGCTGTCGCTGTAAACCAAGCACCCATGGCAAGAGCTTATACTGGACCACACCCTATGTGCAACACCTGCAAGTATCATCATGCGGGAAATACTCCTTCGTGAATTTGTTCTCTATGCGGGAAGTATGGGTATTTGGTGGCTACTTGTCATCGTGCCCCAAACAATGCTGCTATGATTGCCAACCGAGCCTGCTACAATCATAGCAAAACTGGGCATTTCCGTCCTCAATGTCCTCGTTTTGCGGGAAATGTTCCACCGGCTCGAGGAAAGGCTTTCAACATCAACGCAAATCAAGCGCAAGCCAACAACGACGTGGTGAATGGTACGTCATTATTTCCCATTAATCATTCTATTATTTTGTAAAAATTCCTACCTGCCGTCTGTATACCAATGATAGTTTATATCTGAGCAGGGATGTACCTTGTAAATAACTGTTATGCGTCTGTACTTTTCGATTCGGGTGCGAATAAGAGTTTTGTGTCCCTAGAATTTGAGACTATTCTTGCTAAGTCGCGTTCTAATTTAGAAAGATCCTTTACGGTCGAAGTTGTCGATGGAAAATCGATTGTAGTTGACGTCGTAATACGCGATTGCATCCTGAGTCTTAACGAGCTTGAATTCCTATCGATCTTATTCCTATGCAACTGGGGAGCTTCGACATCATTATTAGCATAGATTGGTTAGCTAAACAGTACGTGGAAATCATATGCTTCGAGAAGTGTATCATAATTCCTCTACCATCCGGAGATACTCTAAAATTCTTTGGGGAGCGATCATCCTAAAGACTCAAACTCATGCCATGTATCAAGGTTCGAAAGTGCTTGAATAAGAATTAAATAGCCTTCATGGCTTACGTAGTTAACATGAAAGCCAAGGGGAAAGAATTTAAGGATATTCCTATGGTATGAGATTTTTCCGAGGTGTTTCCCGAGGATCTTAGTGGGTTACCTCCCGTTCGGGAAGTTGAGTTCAAGATTGACTTGATTCCTGGTGCAAACCCCGTGGCTAAGTCACCTTATCGTCTTGCACCTTTGAAAATGCAAGAACTAGCCAGTCAACTGCAAGAATTGACCGATAATGGCTTCATTCGTCCTAGCTCTTCACCATGGGGTGCACTTGTGTTATTCGTGAAGAACAAAGATGGATCATTTCGAATGTGCATCAACTATCGAGAACTCTTCGATCAACTCGAATCGATGACCTCTTCGATCAACTCCAAGGAGCTGCGTAATTCTCAAAGATCGATCTACGTTCTGGATATCATCAATTACGAGTTCACAACAATGATATTTCAAAAACCACTTTCCGTACTCGATATGGACATTATGAGTTCATGGTCATGCCTTTTGGCTTGACTAATGCTCCTGCTGTCTTCATGGATCTCATGAATCGAGTATGTAAACCGTACTTGGACAAATTCATGATCGTGTTCATCGATGATATTCTCATCTATTTCAAGACAAAAACCGATCACGAGTTGCATTTGCGATAAGTTCTAGAACTTTTGAAGAAGGAACAACTATACACCAAGTTCTCTAAGTGTGAATTCTGGCTTGAAGAAGTTCAATTCCTAGGTCATGTGGTGAATAGCCAAGGAATTCACGTCGACCCTGCTAAAATAGAAGCTGTGAAAAACTGGTGTGTTCCCATGAACCCAACCGAAGTTCGTTCTTTTCTGGGTTTAGCGGGTTATTACCGTAGGTTCATTGCAAACTTCTCGAAGATTGCTAAACCACTTACGACGCTAACTCAAAAGAATAGACTTTTTGAGTGGGGACCCGAACAAGAAGAGGCTTTCGAGACATTGAAACGCAAGTTGTGTAACGCTCCTATTCTAACTCTCCCCGATGGAAACGATGATTTTACCGTGTACTATGATGCGTCTAGTCAAGGTCTTGGTTGTGTTCTCATGCAACGAGGAAAATTCATAGCATACGCATCAAGACAATTGAAAGTTTATTAAGTGAGCTACATAACCCACGATCTTGAACTTGGTGCCGTAGTTATTGCCTTAAAGATTTGGCGACACTACCTTTAAGGGACACAATGCATAGTCTACACTGATCACAAGAGCATCCAACATGTGTTCAATTAAAAGGATCTCAACATGAGACAAAAACGTTAGATTGAATTGATTAGCGACTACGACTATGATATTCACTATCACCCTGGAAAGGCAAATGTTGTAGCAGATGCGCTGAGTCACAAGATCCACAACAAGACTGTCTCGCTTCAAGAAATCCGAGATCGAAGGCAATGGTTTGACACGTTAAGAGAATTTGATACTGAGATTCATGTGGATGTTAATTAGGCTACTATCATACTTCAAAATATAAGGATTGATAGTGATCTCGAATTTTGCATCTGCGAGGATTAACAAGCGGCATTAACCGAGGAAGGAAAGGATGAAGAACTAGCGTTTAACGTTTGGTCATAATTGGAAACAAAACCAAATGGCATGTGGTATTTCTTGAATCGGCTTTGGATTCCAAATCGCAACTATCTCCGTCATTTCATCATGAACGAAGCTCATCAAACATGTTATTCTATTCACCCTAGGTCTGATAAGATGTATATAGACCTGCGTGGCCAATATTGGTGGCCAGAGATGAAGAAGGATATCGCATCTTATGTTTCCAAATGCCTCACGTGTGCAAGGGTCAAAGCTAAACATCAATGGCCTAGTGGTTTACTTAAACAACCCGAAATCCCTATGTGGAAATGGAAACATATATCCATGGATTTCGTAACCAAGTTACCACGTACTCCTCGTGACATGATAGTATATGGGTGATTATTGACCGTTTGACTAAAACATCATATTTCATACCAATACGAGACACTTACAAGGTTTCAAGGTTGGCTCATATCTATATCGATGAAATTGTGAGTCGTCATGGGGTGCCGTTGCATATTATTTCTGATCATGATGTTTGTTTCACTTCACACTTCTGGTCTTCTATGCAAGAAATTTTGAATACTCAACTGGATTTAAGCACGGCTTTCCATCCTCAAACGGACGGCCAAACCGAGTGAACAATTCAAACTCTTGAGGACTTGCTACGACTTTGTGTCCTTGACTTTGGTGGTGACTGGGATACGCATCTACCGTTAGCGGAATTCTCATATAACAACATCTACCACTCGAGTATCAAGATGGAACCATTCAAAGCTCCATACGGTCGTAAATGTCATTCTCCGATTTGCTGGACTGACAACGGTGAAAATTTTATTACCGATCTAGAACTCATTCAAGAAACGACTGATAAAGTTTCCCAAATCCGTAGTTATAACCTTGAGGTGGCTAGAAGTCGACAAAAGAGTTATGCGGATAAAAGACACAAGCCATTGGAGTTTCAAGTCAACTACATGGTTCTTCTTAAGGTCTCACCATGGAAGGGTGTTGTTCGATTTGGGAAGAAGGGTAAGTTAGCCCCACGGTTTGTAGGACCTTTCAAATTTCTAAAAAGAGTTGGGAAAGTGGCTTACAAAATGGAGCTACCTTCTGTACTTAGCGGGGTAAATCCTATCTTCCATGTCTCAAACTTGAGAAAATGCTTGACCGATGAAAATTTACATGTTCCTTGGAGGAGATTCAAATAGACGAGTCCTTGCATTTTGTCGAGAAACCTGTCGAGATTATAGATCGAACACTGAAGAAGACCCGAACAACTACCACGCCAATCGTCAAAGTTCGTTGGGAAAATAAACGTGGAGCCGAGTTCACCTGGGAACGCGAGGATCACATGAATAAAAAATACCCTCATCTGTTTGACTAGTCTCATCTTTAATTTCGGGATGAAATTGATTAAAGTTTGGGTGAATGTGACCTCTCGTATATTTGTTGAACTTTTTGTTATTTCTGTTAACTCTTGTAAGTGCTTGTTTAGTCGTTAACAATAATACGAGGGCTCATTTTGTAATTTCTTTTATCTTGATTTTATTTTATAATTAAATTCTTTAATTTATTAAGTTAACAACAATAATAATGGTAACAATTATAATAATAGTAATAGTAACAAAAATACTAATAATAATAATAATACTAATAATAATAATAATACTAATAAATAGCAATAATAATAAAAATAATATTAATAATCATAATAGGTGATAACCTATGAAATAAATAAAAATTATACAAGTTTAATATGTTTAAAACTTGGTAAAACTTGTAATTTAATTATTTTTAGCATGAAATGATAGAAAACAAAACTACAGGGGCCCCATCCCTTTCTCTCTCCCTCACGCTTTAACGGCCACCGGCCGACGGAGCTCCGGCGAGGCCCAAATACCAATTTTTCGCCCGGTTTTAACCCCAATTCGTACCAAACCGTTCGGGTTCCATTTCGAACTCAAAGGGACACACTAATTCGAGTATAATCAAGTTATTAGAGGACCTTGAACCCGAAACCGAACCCATAAAAATCGATTTGTTTCTACAGTTAAATCATAATGATAATGCAATTAAACGAGTACACACGTTCGATCAATCAAGTGGAAATCAATGTCATGATTAATTTCATTTAAAACAAATAATTGCACATAGAATTCCAACCCAATCTCTCGAATTTAACTCGAACTCATTGAACATGAGTCGACTCAAATCGAAGCAACTAAACAGAGGGGAAAGCTTCGGTTTGATCTCTTCTCACTCACTGTAGCTTCAATTTCATCAAAACACACACACACACATCGCATTCGAATCTGGACTTAACCACGACATAGGCTCGGATCATGTTCGTTGATTTCGAAACCATTTCAAGTGATTCTAAACTCTCTCATACTCGATTAACCATGGGGAATCAAAGCCCCATGGTTAATTTCATTAACATCAACGTTTTGATGTTCAATTTGGCCTGAAATCATATCTAGGGTTCGTATGAATTTGGGGATGTTTCTGGGTTTATGTTTTAAATTTTTAATTATGTTCTTTGTCACAAAACAGAGCCTTGGCCCGGTGGTTTGAACATTGTATGGTGTGGTAACGGACCCGGGTTTGAACCCGAGTCCCTGCCATTATTTTTTTTAAAAGAGTTTTATTAATATTTAAATTTCAGAAAATGTTTAAATATTATTATTAATTAAATAAAAATCATTTTAATAAGAAATTATATAGAATTATTTTATTTTTAATTTTCTTATAAATTCAATCAAGAAATTCTCATTTCCTTTATTTTAATAATTATAAAAATTGCTACTAAATATTAATTATTATTAATCTTAAATTGTAATGAGTCCCATTTAATTTTAATAAATTCAATTTAATAAATTCTTTGTTGTTATAAAATATAGTTACAAATTCATTTATATATTTTAAGACAATAAATATATATGTACATATTTAAATTGTACACTCATTAGCCCTCATATTTTAATAAGATCTGTATGAGGCTTGATAGATCTGGAAGAAAAACTGGAGCTTTCCACATGCGGAGAAAAATTGTCCCTCCTAAAAAGATTATTCCATAATAAATGGGTAATAGTTAGGAGAGCTGGCGAGGAAGGAAGACTAACTAGCTCTATTTTAATTAATAAAATTATTTTTAATAAGTGAAATCTATAAAATTACTATTTTGTTAAATAGTAAATACTAACCATATGATAATAAAAGTTTAACTTTTATTTATAGTGTTAATCACGAAAGTTCTTATTTAATTGTTTAAACATCAAATAATAATAAATTGTATCTATTTAAAAATCATGGGTTAATGGTTTATAAATAATATCATCCAAAATCACAAACTTAAACCGTGAATTCTCATTTACTGTTAACACTAAAATCATCATGATTAACTTAACACGTCATTCATTTAGGTTGAACTTTAACGAATTCTTGGCATTTTATACAAAACTTTCTTATTTGCTTATCATTATTATACAAATGAGTTTCCATACCCCATTTTATATTATTTCACACTTTTGGGGTGAAACATGTTAACCTTATTATAAACACACTTGTAAACACGTTTTTACTCTTGTAACACTTGTGCAATTCATCTTATTTGTCATGGTTATTTGAACTCTTATAATTATCATGTGATGACTCTTGTAAAATACAATCATTAACTATTGCTAGCCTAGCGATGTCATAGATCTATGGGGCCTGACAAACCTATCTGGTGCTAAAGCCGAGGTTATTGCCGATTCTTCGTGTCGTATTCTTGCGCACTATAGGAACCAAGTATACTTAGCTAATCGTATAATCTTGTAATGGCCATATTTGTCAAGGTTTGATTGTTACATTTGTCCATCCATCTATATTTACATTATTATATAACCTACGACGTGAATTGCATCTTTTGATATATATATATATATCTATGTATATTGAGTCTATGGAAACTCACCAACATTATGTTGACTTTATTTTTAACATGTTTCAGGAATTGGTACCGCTTAAGTTGCTCTTGAAGACTTGATCACATCTAGAAATGGACCTAGAGACTAATAAAATGACTTATTTGTCACATGATGCTATTTGAACTTTTGTATTTTATTTACTTGAAACGTATGCTATTTTCTTATTGTATGTCATGAACCTTGAAAATTAATAATATTGACACTTTGAATTAGCATTGTGTGGCATGAACAATCTTAACCCTCACATCTCGATATTTCTGTCGTTAAGGTTGGGGTGTGACACATGTAATGAATTGAAACTTGCTATATGTCACACCCTGTTGACAGGTCTGGCCGTGACCGACTGATATCATCATAATGTAGCGGAAATAAATAAATCCAAACTTAAACATTACATCATTTCAAATATTTATAAGTCAAATTGTCTAAAGACTCCAAATAAGACATATTTATTTAATTGTTCATAGATAATAAGGTGGATAGGGCGGTGGCTAAGTCTCCAATGGTCTATCTAAGGCTACACCTATCCATTTGACACCTGTCAATTACACTTCACCTGAAATACACACCCAAAATACATCAACATAATGTTGGTGAGCCCATGAGTTTAAGACACGTTACCATTCATGACAAAGATAATATTCAATAATTTTGATAATGACAACAACCTTATTGATTTGCTCCAAATTATACATAAAAATACTATCAAAAGCACATCAATTGTTCATTAATATCTTCCGTAAAATGATGATTATGTACTTAAAATCATTTAATTGTGTTTTCAGGTGTTGTAAAGGGCAAGATGGACAAAAGAAGCATATTTGATGAGAAATTGAAGAAATCCAAGCTTTCAATTCCAAGCATGGGGTCGTGCCTTATTAAGCACGCCTCCATGCCTTGCCTGAAACACACCCCCGTGCTAATTTGGCACACCCCCGTGTTTGGACATCTGACAGGACAAAAAGTACCGTCCCCTAAAAGTGAACACGGGGCCGTGCCCCACCACAAACACGGGGTTCTGCCCTATTTAACACGGGGCCGTGCCTGACAGCTCCTGCACGTACGAGCCGACCAACTTCCGTAAGCATTGTACTAACACGGGCCCGTGCCTTTTTGGCATGGGGTCGTGCTTAAACACTCCGGAAAGCCTATAAATAGAGGAATAAGTTCAACATTTTAGGGAGCTTTTGATGGGGTGATACTCTGCAGAATTGTCTCGGGAATCAAGTCTTGAAGACCATTTGGAGGCTCGGGAGGTGCATACAACACTTGGAAGAAGCTCGGGATTGTCTAAACATCATCCATTGTGGATCACCGGTTTGATTGTTCCATTTCACCGATGAATTCATATTTATCTTCTATGTTGTGTATTGTTATGTTCAAGCTCATTATGAGCTAAACTCTCATTATCATCCTAATTGGATGAAACTTATGTAATTTGTGATAAACTAATGGTGTGATTTATATTGTGTTAATATTATGGTGGTCTTGGGAAAACTTTCGATGGGTAGCACCTACATTTGAGCCGGGGGTTATAAACTTATGATTTGTAATTATGATTGTCATACACGGTTTAAAAACATATGATCAACTTTTATTCATAACAAAACTATGGCTAATTAACCAGAGATGGTTATTAGAAATCATATCACCTTAACTTTTTTATCATTTACAGGTTCCCTTTTATTAGTCTGAGAAATCTACAGTAATTGTTATGGTTTTCTAAAATTAATGGTATGTTGGAAAGGAACTTGATCAATTCTCTTCTTACATTAAATTATGTTTTCAGAAATCGTATGTCGAAAAGGACACAAAAGATTCACCTACATTACTAGGGCTTTGACCTAAGCAGTAAATCTCAACCTGAAGTGGTCCTAGTCACTACGGAGCGGATAGACGACAAATCGCGCCAGCTCATCTTTATAAACATTAACACAATTACCTTATTCAGTATCTTTAATCATACCACCACCTAATCATAGTTACATAAGTGTAATCCAAATTAGGATGATATCCTTTATCCCCTGATTTTAAATCCAAAAGTTTCAACTTGTTTTACTTTATTTGTTATTTCTATTTTTAAAACCCTAAAAAAACCCTAATTTACATCAATGCAACTTATCATTCTCCTAAACAAAAATCAAATCTGATAGTCGATCATAAAGGTTGTTAAGTAGGCTTAGTGTGTCCATGGATTGATACTCGGTTCTTACCATCACTATATTACCTCACGATAGAAGCCCTTGCCTTTTGTGTGTGTAGTTAGTAGTAGTAACAACTATTTAAAACTGAATCTGTGCGAAATTCTTTTATCAAAATATATATAGTTTCACACCGCATCAAGTTTTTAGCGCCGTTGCCGGGGACACACAGTTAGTTTGAAAGACAATCCAAATCTTTGATTATCTTATTTATATCTTGTTAATATATTTTTGTTCAAATTTATTTTAATTTTGTAGTTTGTTTGCCTTAGTTAGTTTAGTTACATTTGCCTGATTCATTGTAAGCCTTAGTTAGTTCATGCTTCCTTAAGTTAGTGTATGTCTGACTCGTCTAGTCCTGAACTTGTCTCACCTCTTTTGGAACCTGAACGACTTTTCCGACAAAGATTACGCGAAAGACCGCAACAAGTAGCAACAATCATCGAAGAAGACATCTTGGAAGATACACCATCTGAAGGAGACATGGCTAATCAAGACAAGGAAATAAAGATGACGCACTATGCTACACTTCAATCGATGGTTATGAGTCTAGTGTTGTCCAACCAGCAATAGCGGCCAACAATTTCGAGATTAAGTCTAGTATTATCCAACTCGTAGAGAACTCTGTTCAATTTCACGGATTGCAAGACAAAGACCCTAACGCTCACATCTCACGATTCCTTTGTATCTGTGCAACCTTCAAAATCAATAACTGTTCAGACGATGCTACTAGACTAAGACTTTTTCCATTTTCACTTTGTGGTCGAGTCATTGACCGGCTTGATTCACTTCCGCCTGGTTCCATCACCACATGGGCGGAAATGGCTGAACAATTCCTATTGAAATACTTTCCACCTGATCGCACTGCCAAATTGAGAAGCAGCATCACAAGCTTTCGCCAAGACGATGATGAATCATTACACGCAGTGTGGGAGCGATACAAAGGTCTCCTTCAGAGATGCCCATATTGTAACATCTCGTATTTCTGTTGGATCATGATAAGGCTGGTGCAACCAAAACTACTTCACATAGTCATTTTTGGTACTACATTCAAAGGCTTCCGAAGCTGAGCAAGAGATCTTCCGAAAGCTGAAGCCAACAGCTGAAGATATCTACTGAAGGCAAAGGCTGAAGTCAACAGCTAAAGCCAACAGCTAAAGACTATCTTCTGAAGACAAAGTCTGAAAGCTTTCGAAGACAAAGTCTGATGAAATAGCTGAAGACAAAGTCTGATGAAAGAGCTGAAGACAAAGTCTGAGCTTCCGAAGACAAAGTCTGATGAAAGATCTGAAGACAAAGTCTGAGCTTCCGAAGACAAAGTCTGCTTCCGAAGACAAAGAAGACTCCAAGCCTCGGAAGAAGCAGTCTTCCGAAGTATAAGTGCCTTCGGAAGAAGTTATTCTTCCGAAGTACTTTATCCTTCGGAAGACATTGCTATGACCAGCAGATAAAAGTATGGTCCCTGACAGTCCGCTGCAGACCTCTGATACAGCATGGCATCTTCCTAAAGAGCCATGTTGTTGACCATACTTTATTCTACTATTCACCTTTTTATGATAGTACATGTTACCAACTTTAGTTGGTGACAAAAGGTAAGTCAGGGACATGTCCTGACTACCAACTCTCAGGCAAAATGTCTGAAAGACCTCACCTAGAGTCTTGTAGTATAGATGTAAGGTTAGAGGTGTCCAGCAGGTATCAAAGTATATCCGGCTGTAGGTAGTATTATATATGTCTTCTCCCTGTAACTCTTCATGTAGGCGATTTGAGTCCAAGTGTCTTGTAATCCTTTGAGTTGAGAAGCAATATATAAAAGTACCTTGAATATTTACCTGCTGTGTTAATTTTCTTACTGCTTGTTACTTGTTATATTGTGATCAACTCTTCATAGACTGCTTGCTGAGTGTTGTTCACAGTGAGTTGAGAGAAAAACCACCCACATATTCGATCCTGCAATTGGTATCAGAGCTCCAGGCTCTATCCAAATCAACCTGTTTTTCATTCCTCACTACAAACCACTCACTCAAATGGCTGCTCTCTCCGAGACTGATATGGAAACTGGTACCATGACCAAGTCCCCACTGATCACCCCTGAAGACTTTGACACATGGTGTATCAGAATGGAAGGCTTCATCAAGTGTCAAGATTCAAGGATGTGGGACTCCATTGTCAATGGTCCTTTCATACCAAGCACCACTTCTGCCACTGGTAATCGCATCATTCCAAAAGATGTTGATGATTACTCAGGAGAAGACAGGAAGAGAATAGAGCTGGATCAAAGGGCTATGACTTCTCTCCAAACTGCTCTCCCCAACTCCGTCTACAGACGCTTCAAGAAGTGCAAAACTGCCAAAGATTTATGGGAAGCACTGAAGCTGATGTATGAAGGATCCAAGGAAACCCAAGAGAACAAGAAGGATCTCTTGAAGCAGCAGTTTGAGAACTTTACTTTCAAGGCCGGTAAGACCTTGACTCAACAATACTTCAGGTATGTTGAGCTAGTAGATACTCTGGAGGATATTGGAGTTGCTCTTGAGAACAGAGACATAGTTAGGAAGTTCATGTCTTCACTTCCTAAACTATGGATACATTACTGTGTTGTTATCAAGAGAACTTCGGACCTTAAGACTCTTACTCTAACAGAGTTGTATGGTATGCTAAGTGCATTCCAGATGGAGATGAACATGCAGAACTCCTCTGGTCACTCCAATAACCAACAGAGTTCAGCTCTTCATGTGGTTGAAAGGGAAACCATAGAACCACAACATCAGTTGCTATGTTACCCCGACAACTCACACAGCGGACCTTACATTACTCTACCTGAGACTCCAAAGTCTCAAAAGGTTCAACACAACTCTTCTCAGGATATTTGTGCCTTTGTCTCTGGAAGTGGACACTCTGGTGATTTTCAATACTGTTTTGATGATCTTGAGTGCTTCAGTCCAGATGATGTGGAGTATATGGATATTGTCCAGCAGATGGCTCTTTTAACTTACAGAGCGAAGAAGTTCTTCAAGAGAACTGGAAGGCAATTCCCTCAAAACCCAGTCTATAGCAGGTTTGGGTTTGACAAAAGCAAAGCAAAGTGTTACAACTGCAACCAACTTGGTCACTTTGCTAGGGAATGCAAGGCTCCCAAGAACAACCCGAGAACCCCACAGGCCTCCACACATCCCATTGCTTCAAAGCATGAAGAGAAGTCAACTGAAACAGCTGCTGTGGCTCAAGAAGTTGACTGGAGCTTCATGGTACAGGATGTGACTCCTGCTCAAGCACTCATGGCCGGAACAGATGATGATCAGGTATATGAACATCTTTGTACTGCTGCCTGTATTGCTAAAGTTAAACTTTATAAGGATTACATTTCGGAAATCAGATCTGAGGTTGAGTCTTTAAATGTGCTAAAATCTGATTTTAAGAGAGCTGAATCTGACTATCAAAAGAAAATTGAGGAGTTAGAGAAAACTGTGTCTCTTTTAAAGCATGAAAAGACTAATTATAAGACTTAAATTAAAGATCTGATATCCAAACTGTCTGAGGTTCAAGCCCAGTTGGTCACAGCTGAGGCTCAGGCCAGGAAGCAAGCTATTGCTGAGCAAAGCTTCCAAACTATTCTTGCATCAACCTCTCATTCCAAAATTTTTTATCAAAACAAAGAAGGGTTGGGAACCAATGAAATAGCTCCACAACACTCTTATGAGTCTATTAGACTACCTAGATGTGGTACTGAAGAGCAAGAGGTTCCAACTGCTGACCCTTCTCCGTTGGAACTAAAGGATGAGGCAAAAATAGTAGCCACCACAGGGGAGAAACAGGAGGATACACTCATCTCCACCTGTGAAGACCAAATCCTAACCACCAAGGCAAGAAGAAGCAGAGCTAAAGCTGCTAGAAGAACTGCCAAGAAGGTTGCAGAGTCCAAGCTTAAGATCGACCCAAAGCAAAAGGGTGTCTTCATTTCTGCCGGATTTCAAGTGGTAGGTACTTCTGATTCAGGAAAGGAGTATAATACCAGCACTCCTGTCCTACTAAAGGATCAGAAGTTGAAAGGGAAAGTTGCTGATGAAGAGAAGAAACCCAAGAAACAGCAACCTGCAAGTTCCCAGAAGACTAACATTGCCTGCATAATGTGTGGTCTGCACAACCACATGGCTAAAGATTGTTACTACAATCCAGCAAGCACACATTATGCAAATAATGTTAGAAAAGAAGGAGTCAGAGAAGGTTTCTCAGTTGGACCACTTCAAAAGGTCCAAATGATGAAAAAGGGAAAGTTGGTCTCGGAAGCCAAGTTGCTTTCGGAAGAAACTACTTCTTTCGAAGGGAAAATGGCTTCGGAAGCCAAACCTTCTAAGGTTCGGAAGAACAAGAAGGCTCCCTTGAAACCATCTCAGAAGAAGACTACTTCGGAAGAAAAGGTGGTGAAGGCTTCTTCCGAAAAGAAAGAAGCTTCGGAAGAAGGCCATGCTGCACAAGCTTCAAGAAGCTCATCTTCAAAGATCAACCAAGGGATGGATTGGAAGATCAAGGAAGATGCTGCAGCCCAAACCTCTTCTTCAACAATGACCTCTATTGAACCCCAATGCATATCTTTTGGTTCAATTATGTCACTATCATTGGAAGAGCCCAAGACCAGCAAGGCTTGGGCTTCCAAACAAAACTAACCATCTCATCTTATGTGCAGGGACGTCCATTTGACAAGAACAACAATGTCTGGATTGTAGATAGTGGATGCTCCAGGCACATGACAGGGAACAGATCTCTCCTTCAACAATTCCAGAACTTTGATGGAGGGCCTGTCCAATTTGGAGGTGAGGCCGGAGGATATATTTCGGGCAGAGGAAGTATATCCAATGGCAGAATAAACATTGACAAAGTCCACTTTGTCAAACAGCTTGAACACAATCTGTTAAGTGTTTCTCAATTCTGTGATCAGAAGCATCAGATGCTCTTCACAGAACATGAGTGCATTATCCTCAAACCAGGGATGACAATTCCTCCGGAATTGGTGCTTCTTAGATCTCCCAGGAAAGGGGATATGTACAAGCTGGACATGAACAATGCTTCTCCTATGGATGAAGTATCATGCTTTCTTTCCAAAGCTAATAGTGATGAGTCAACACTATGGCATAAACGCATGTGTCATGTGAATTTTAAAACAATGAATAAATTGGCTAAAAATAACTTGGTACATGGTTTGCCTAAAAAGGAATTTTTCTGCAAAGATAACTGTGTTGCATGCCTGAAAGGGAAACAACACAGATCATCTCATAAATCCAAATGTGTTAACTCTATCACTACTCCATTACACTTATTGCACATGGATCTCTTTGGACCCACAAGTATAATGAGCATTGGAAGGAAATCATACTGCCTTGTGATAGTTGATGATTTTACAAGATTTACATGGGTATTCTTTTTAAAAAGTAAAGATGAAACTGCTGAAACTTTAAAATCTTTTATTCTTAAAATAGAAAATCAAATTGATCACAAGGTTAAGATCATTAGAAGTGATCAAGGGACTGAGTTTAAGAACTTTGTTCTTGACTCATTCTGTGACTCAAAAGGGATTGCCAGACAATACAGTGCTCCCAGAACTCCTCAACAAAACGGTATTGCTGAGAGGAGGAACATGACACTTATTGAGGCTGCTCGGACCATGTTAGCTGATTCAAAGCTGCCTCTAACATTCTGGGCAGAGGCAGTCAGCACTGCATGCTATGTGCAGAACTGGGTTCTTGTAGTTAAGCCCCATGAAAAAACCCCTTATGAGTTATGGAACAAGAGGCCACCGTTCATTGGCTTTCTAAGGTCCTTTGGCTGCAGGTGTACCATACTTAACACAAAGGACAACTTAGCAAAGTTTGCTGAGAAGTCGGATGATGCTATCTTTATTGAATACTCTTCTAGCTTTAAAGCTTATAGAGTATACAATATCAAGAATCAACAATTTGAGGAATCATCCAATATAGTTGTTAATGAGCACACTCCTTGTGTTAGGGGGAATGGACCTGAGTATATCTTTAATTTAGAATTGTTTCCAAACTATTCTAAACCATCTTGTGAGAATGTTTCAGCTGGAACAGGTGCTCAAGAGAATGCTGATGCTGATGCTGATGCAAGTCAACTGTTTGAGCTTCCCAGACCTCTTCCAAATTCTCCAAGAGCTGAAAGGCAACAAGCTTCAACCATTCACAGATCTGATAGTGTAACTATCTCCAGGAATAATGAAGCTTCAACAAGTGAATCACTTGATCAACCTCAAAGTTCTTCAGGTGATCCATTACAACACCAGGTTGAGGGAAGTAGTATTCTGAAGGAACAGGCAACTGTTAATCCTACTTCACAACCAACCATTGATGATGTTTCTCAATCATTCAATCAGTCCTCATTGAATGACTTTGAAACAACAGTTGGACAGAGTGATCCAGCTCCTGATCAGAATATGTCTAACCTAGACTTATCTCTGCAACTGGAAGTGATTCCAAGTCTTAGGATTCACAACACTCATCCAACTGAGAATATCATAGGGAATGTCTCTGAGGGTGTGAGAACAAGAGGACAAACTCATCATGGGAATGTCTGCTTGTACTCATGCTTCTTGTCTCAGATGGAACCAAAGAAGGTAGAAGATGCCTTAAAGGATAGTAGTTGGGTTGAATCGATGCAGGAGGAGCTGCTTCAATTCAGAAGATAAAAGGTCTGGAATCTATGCCCACTACCATCTGGTCAAGTACCCATAGGCACTAAATGGGTGTTCAGGAACAAGAAAGATGATAGAGGCTTGATTATCAAGAACAAGGCAAGGCTAGTAGTTCAAGGATACACCCAGGAGGAAGGAATCAATTATACTGATGTCTTTGCACCTGTTGCAAGACTTGAGGCAGTTAGGATCTTCCTTGCTTATGCTGCATCTAAGAACTTCATAGTCTCCCAACTTGATGTCAAGTGTGCTTTTCTATATGGGGATATAGATAGGGAAATCTATGTATGTCAACCTCCAGGATTTGTAGACCCACAGCACCCCAACTACGTGTGCAAACTGGATAAAGCTCTATATGGGCTGCACCAAGCACCTAGGCTGTGGTATGAGACCTTGTCTCAGTTTCTCCTGAAGAATGGATACACTAGAGGTACCATCGACAAGACTCTTTTCATCAGAAAGAGTGGAGAAGACATTTTGCTTGTACAAGTCTATGTTGATGACATCATATTTGGTTCTTCAAACGACCAAATGTGCAAGGACTTTGAAAGCATAATGAAGCAGAAGTTTGAGATGAGCTCCATGGGAAAAATGGACTTTTTCCTTGGAATTCAGGTGAAACAGATGAAGGAAGGGTTCTTCATTAGTCAATCTAAGTATGTCTCAGACATCTTAGATAGATTTGAAATGAAGGATTGTAAACCAGCCAAGACACCCATACCCAGAAACCATAATCTTTGCCCTGACCTTGAGGGGGAGGATACTGATCAACATCAGTATAGAGCAATTATTGGTTCTCTGATGTATCTCACTGCAAGCAGACTAGATATCATGTTTGCCACATGCATTTGTGCAAGATATCAGGCTGCTCCAAAGGTGTCTCACCTAGCTGCTGCAAAGAGAATCCTCAGATACCTCAAAGGAGCACCTAAACTAGGTCTCTGGTATTTAAGAAATAGTGATTTCAATCTCTATGGATACTCTGACAGTGACTATGGTGGCTGCAACATTGACAAGAAATCAATATCAGGAGGATGTCAATTTCTTGGTGGAAGTATTATCTCATGACAATGCAAGAAACAATCCTGTGTCTCTACATCAACTGCTGAAGCTGAATACATTGCTGCTGCCAGCTGCTGCGCTCAACTGCTATGGATTCAAAATCAGATGTTAGACTATGGGTTCAACTTCATGACTACTCCCATCCATATTGACAACAACAGTGCTATTTCCATTACTGAGAATCCGGTGAAGCACTCCAAGACAAAACACATTGATATCAGGTATCATTTCATTAGAGATATTCATGAGAAACAGCTGATAAAGTTAATCAAAGTTGACTCAAATGAACAATATGCTGATTTGTTCACAAAGGCATTTGATGAACAAAGATTTAAGTATCTCATATCAGCAATTGGGATGATAAACATTGAATAACTACCTCTTTTGAAAACCTTTTTTTAGCAATGTCTTGTGTCAATACAATTTAAGCCCTGTTACAAAAGATCTTCAAATTATTCCAAGTGTAAATTCCTTCCGAAGAGGAATTAACTCTCGGAAGATATTCTTGAATATCTTCCGAAGCCAAAATCCTCAATGGAAATTTTCTTCTCGGAAGAGTTTTTGGTCTCGGAAGAAGCAATTGATTTAATATCAGATCCACTTCCGAAACTTATACAACTCTCCATTCGGAATGACAACTTTACCTTCGGAAGCAATGCCTTGCTTCGAAAGATAAAGTGCCTTCAAAAGACAATTTTACCTTCGGAAGCAGTATCTTGCTTCGGAAGAGAAATTGCCTTCGGAAGAAAATTACCTTCGGAAATGTTTTACCTTCGGAAGCAAAGGTTTTATCTGTAACGGATATCTTTTGGGCCCCACTCTGTAAAAAGTAAAGACTTTGTACATGATGGTCAGATTATTTAAAATTATCCTTACCGCCAACATCATTTCTACGCCGTAAACTACCATACCACCCACAGTAACCCCAAAACAGTTACCCTATTACCGCCTCTACCAAAATTCATCCCCTTTTAAATAATCTTGACTGATCAATTCCATCTTCTTTTACCACTTTACAGCCCTAACTGTTCCCTTCACTGTCAAACCCTCAAATTCACCCAAATTTCAAGCTTACCTTTTCTCCAAATGGCGCTAAACCCTCAGCACAACCAAGTCGCATTACTTGACTCGTCAAGGGATGCCGACTTCATCCAAATCATCACCTTTCTCACCGAATCCACATATCTCACTGCACTTACAGTCAACCCCACCGTATACTCCAATCACATGTCCGAATTCTGGAACAACGGTGAAACTGCAGTTCTGAATGGGGTTCGAGTCCTGAGAACCCGAGTTTGTGGCCAAGAGTTAGTCATCACTGAACAGCTCATCAGGGAGCATCTCGAGCTTCACGATGATGGGGCTCCTACTGAGTTCACCAAAGAAGACGTGGAAGGCACCTATATCCTCATGGGATATGGAGGCGATGTCAGCAGGTCAACCGTATACAAGTTCAACTTCTCTTACCATTGGAAGTTCCTGCTACACACTGTCCTGCACTGCCTCTCCAACAAATCAGGGGGTTGGGATCAAATCCCATATGAACTAGGATGCCTAGTTCATGGGTTGGTGAGAGGCCTCAGATTCAACTACTCACGATTTGTGTTGACCAACCTAATCGCCAATCTGAGCAGGGATACATTCTTCATGTATCCCCGATTTCTTCAACACATAATCAATTGTGAGATGGAACCAAGCAAGCTTGTCTGCGCAGCTGCTCTTCCTGTTCCGCACATGAGGCCTACCATCATCAAAATTCTGAAGAAGATGTCCACCAACTTCACTGGAAGGTACACTCCACTACCTCCAGAGATGACTGAGCGCATAGCTCCTGGTGACATCCCTGTTATCCCCACAGGTGATGAACACACACCAGCAACATCCACCACAATACCAAAACCTTCTTTACCCATCAAAGTCACTTACCAGAGACGCCCCAAACGAACCCTTGTTCAATCTACTCTGATTGAACAAGCTCCTTCTGTTCATACCCAAAGGGCTAGAGTGGAATCATGGGCTCCCACTCAGTCCGAGGTCACACCATCCTTCACAATTGACCTCAATGTGGGTTTTGAGCCTCCTCAGTCTCAAACCCCTGAGCCCGAACCTCAAGCCTTAAGCCCACAGGGTGAGTCTCTACACTCCCCTGTGCAGCCTTCTAAGGACAGCCCCACCATAGGCTCAATGCCTGTAGACATTGATCAAGGTCCCGGGTCAGTAGGACTAACCACCCTCTCTTTCACTGACCTTTTACTCCGCACTGATGAAGAGATTACATCTCTCCATGGCCATGAAGTTGATCTACAACACCCTCTGAAAGATCAACAGAGCCAAGAGGGATCCCTTGTCTCTAGCCCCCATCAGAAGCCAATTACTGAGGTGAGTCCCACTGATGTGGAGGGGACTTATGTAGGCTCAACTGCCACTACTCAGAGTCTCTCATTGAGCTCTCAGGACAGTGGTAACATAATTAGGACTGAGTCTACGGCAACTTTGCCCATTGACATCTCTGAAAGAGATGACTCTGAGCAAAGGAAACCAGGGTGCCAAGAAACCACATCTGGTGGTGAGAGTGAGCATACTAGGTATGTTATCTCATCTCCCCGTGATTCTTCTCATGAAGATGAGGGAAGTATGCAACTAACACTTCAGTACTTGCTTTCTAAGGTCTCCAACCTGGAATCACAGGTGAGGATCTTAGAATCAAGGACTGCCACTCAGCAACTTGAGATTAACTCTCTCAAGGCTAAACTAGCTGAGAAACAGACGGAGAGGTCTGTTAGGCATGTACCAATTCAGGTCTCAATGACTTCTTCCTCTAGCTTATCTAGCTCTCAAGATGATGCTACCAAAAAGGGGGAGAAAGTTCAGAGACAAACATCTGAGGAACCACAGACCAAATTCATTTCTTCCCAAATCGTTACACTACCTGAGTCATCTCAATCCTTTCTGGAGATTGACTCAAGGATGCTTCAAGATCTCTATATACTTTTCACAAAGTTTGTATTGAGATCATCCCTAGAACAGCCCAGCCCCGACACCACACTTGCATACTTTGGGGCAGAGGAGCTTCAAAGACTGACTGCACCTTCTATCACTGTGGAAGAAGTTGGTTAACCTAAGGTCTTTATGGAACCTGAGATTAGCTTCGAAGGGGAAATGGGGACTGATGGCCCAGCAACTGAAACAGATGGGACAGAACTTGCAGCAGTCTCATCTTCCGAAGCTCAAGCTGAAGCTTTCGTAGCCTACATGGAAGCCTCGGAAGAACAAGAAAAATCTTCCGAGGCCGAAATAGAAGCTGTGGAAGGCTTATTTCAGATGTCCGAGGAACTGATCATCACAGATGTTATTGCTGAAATAGCATCTGAGGTGAGCAGGGAGGACATTTCTGACATTCCTCCAATCCAAGCACCAGCTGAACCTCTCTCTCAATCACAACCCTCCATCCAAGAACCACCACAGTCAAGCACCATCAAAGACAAAGGCAAAAGAAAATTGACTGCGGAAGAGCTTCAGGAGGAGGAGAGGATTGAGAAGGCCAAAAAGAAAGGTAGGTTTCTTACTGAAAAGCTACTAGCTGCTAGTTCTAAGGCAGCTGCAGCCAATCAGGAAGAAATCAATCAGAAGCGAAGAACAACACTCATTGACCAGCTCATCAGTCTAGGAGCTGCCAATGAGGAGATACTCCTGCTACCACTAGAGGAGTTGGTGACTTTGGAGAGGTCAACCAGGCTACAACAAGAAAAGGAAGCCAGGTTGGCCTTGGAGAAGGCAGAAGAAGAGCAGAGGGAGGCAGCCCTGAAGCTGAGAGAGGATAGGATCAAATTCCTACTCTCAAGAGGCTTCAGTCTTCCTGAACTGTCTCCACATGACAATGACATGATCCTGCTGCTCCACAATAAAGAGCAGGATCAAATGGAGAAGGAAAGGAAGAAGGCTGCTAGGGAGAAGTTGAAGGACAAGAGGAAGAGGGAGGAAGAGAAGGAGGTCACTGCCACCAAGAAGTCAACTGACAAAGCCTGGATGAAGGACTATCTCCGGGCTCATGGCTTCTCTGGTAGGCAGGTGGGACCTATGTCCGAAAGGACACTCCAGCGGATAGTCAGTGAAATCAAAGCTGACATCCGTTTGGGGAAAAGAAGGGAGATGTACAGGAGGGTACAGGGAACGGTCTCAATCCCAGCCACTCAACCACAGCCACAACCCACACCAGAACCAACCTTTTTTCCCATTAAAACAGAACCCACTGATGAAACCTTCACCCCTCAACCCATAACTCTACCCAAACCTACCACATCACCTCAACCACCCAAACTACCCATCCTAAAACCCAAGACACAACCCAAAACCACTAAACCTAAGCCTACCCAACAAAAACCAAGACCATCCCCTCAGCCTCCTCAACATCTCTCCTTTGAGGAAATAAAGGAGTTCAAGACGAGGCTCATCAACTGCACTACTTTGAGCAGCATCTCCTGTGAGGGAGAGCTTATCAACATCACCTATGTTGATAACTCTTCAAGCTCCCTCACCCTAAGCCAATTTCTTGAGTTGCCTAGAGACACCTTGGGCCAGGCTGCAAGACTTCTTGGTCTCAACTCCGATATCCTCAATGCTGAGGAGAAGAGACTAAGAAGGAGACTGGTGACTCTACTGGATACCAGGAAAGAGGACAGGATTTCTGGTCAATCTCCTGGACCTAGAAATGCAATAATCCAGTGGAGGTTCGATGAACCTTCTCACAACATTGTTGTGGAACGGGAGAATGGTGAAACCAATAGGCTTAATGCCACTTCTCTACTGCATCTCAGCAGATTTGATCTTGCTAAGCTTGCAGAGAGGCCATTCTCCAATCCCTCCAACTCTAAGACTGCTGCACACATCAGAAACCATATCAGCGGTCTCCACTTGTCTGAACGAAGTAGAAGAGCCAAGATTGAAGAAGAGTTGAAGTTGAAAGGAGTGGAAGACAAGGAAAGACCAACCACCAAAGGCACAACCTTTCTACAGATGGTGGAAGGTCCTGAATTGGAACCAATAGTTCGATGGGAATATGACTATACTTCCCATCAACTAACTCTTTTCAGAGGGCCACAACAGAGGGTACACATAATCCAAGGTGACAGAGTAGAGGTTCTGTCCACCAAGGATCTGTACAAGATTCTCAGCACCACATCAGGAAAGAATGAAGACACTGATAAACACTTACTTTCCTTGGTGTTGAGAGCTTTGAGAAGAAGAGCGAAATGAAGTTTTGGTAGCATCAGCCTAGGGGGAGTTTGTTGGATCATGATAAGGCTGGTGCAACCAAAACTACTTCACATAGTCATTTTTGGTACTACATTCAAAGGCTTCCGAAGCTGAGCAAGAGATCTTCCGAAAGCTGAAGCCAACAGCTGAAGATATCTACTGAAGGCAAAGGCTGAAGTCAACAGCTGAAGCCAACAGCTGAAGACTATCTTCCGAAGACAAAGTCTGAAAGCTTCCGAAGACAAAGTCTGATGAAAAAGCTGAAGACAAAGTCTGATGAAAGAGCTGAAGACAAAGTCTGAGCTTCCGAAGACAAAGTCTGATGAAAGAGCTGAAGACAAAGTCTGAGCTTTCGAAGACAAAGTCTGCTTCCGAAGACAAAGAAGACTCCAAGCCTCGGAAGAAGCAGTCTTCCGAAGTATAAGTGCCTTCGGAAGAAGTTATTCTTCCGAAGTACTTTATCCTTCGGAAGACATTGCTATGACCAGCAGATAAAAGTATGGTCCCTGACAGTCTGCTGCAGACCTCTGATACAGCATGGCATCTTCCTAAAGAGCCATGTTATTGACCATACTTTATTCTACTGTTCACCTTTTTATGATAGTACATGTTACCAACTTTAGTTGGTGACAAAAGGTAAGTCAGGGACATGTCCTGACTACCAACTCTCAGGCAAAATGTCTGAAAGACCTCACCTAGAGTCTTGTAGTATAGATGTAAGGTTAGAGGTGTCCAGCTGGTATCAAAGTATATCCGGCTGTAGGTAGTATTATATATATCTTCTCCCTGTAACTCTTCATGTAGGCGATTTGAGTCCAAGTGTCTTGTAATCCTTTGAGTTGAGAAGCAATATATAAAAGTACCTTGAAAATTTACCTGCTGTGTTAATTTTCTTACTGCTTGTTACTTGTTATATTGTGATCAACTCTTCATAGACTGCTTGCTGAGTGTTGTTCACAGTGAGTTGAGAGAAAAACCACCCACATATTCGATCCTGCAATTTCTGTTAATTAAAAGTTAATTTTGTTAATCCTTATAAGGTTTATTTGTGCTATTCATGAAATTTGGTGGGCCATTTATGTATAATTCCTTGTTTAAATTAAATTTTCAAAGTTAATTAAACAATAAAAATAATAACAATTATAATATTAATAATAATAGTAATATTGATAATAATAATAATAATTATAGTACTTGAATAATTGACAAGTTAGATTAAAGTTTAGAGGGTCTTAATGTCATTTTATAAACTTTAAATAGAACTTTTATGCATAAAATGATAAGAAATCAAAGTCGGAGGGCTAATTGTGTAAATTCAATAAAAAAACCCAAACCACCCGCCCCCATTAACCCGTTTTTCCGGCAACCTCGCCGGCCGAACTCCGACCAAGTCCGGCGAGGCACCAAAACCACCAAAAATCGACCGTTCTTGATCTGAAACCATTCACAAATCATTCTTATAACCGTTTCGAACTCGAAATGCACATTAATTTGGGTGTTAAGTCGGCTATGGGGAGCTTACGAGTTCGGTAATCGAAAGCCATTAATCTCGAACCGTTAAGCCATAAAGAATCAATATTAACTCAATTAATCAATCATAGTGAACCGTTTAACAATCCCTGATCTATCTACACTCTCAATTCCACCTGAAACCCACACAAACATCTCCTTCAATTACTCTTTTAATCGCGATTTGCTACGCACTCGAACACCACTTTCGGGACTTCAATACGTGAAATTTTTAGAGGGCTTATAATCCATATCACCATATGAAACTACCCACAAGTTTAATTTGATTGCCATCATCGTTTTCATACCTGTTGGGTTCTGACGTAGTCGCGGTTGTTCATCGTAGTGATCGTCATCCATCCATCTTCAAATCGGGTAATTTAACTTATGTATATACTCGAAATTACATGGGGAATCAAAGTCCCATGTTAATTTTAATAATCGTTATAAAATTAATGTTCAATTTGGGGCTAACGATTCTAGGGTTCTTAAGGTTTGGGGAAACTTCCTTTAAACGGGTTTATAGCAATTAGAAACCAATATGAACCGCGGCTAAGGCCTTGGTTCACTGGTTAAGACTCTGCATTCTCAAGATGAGGTCCCGGGTTCGAACCCGGGCACCCTCATGTATTTTTAAGGCTTTTTAGCCAATAAAATAATTATAGAAAATTTTTAATAAACATAAAAATAATTTTTGTAAACTTTAAAAAATTTTATAGACACCAAATAATTTTAAAATTTTTATTTGATTTAAATAATCAAATAACTTACTTAAAAACCTTTTAACAAAGGTTATAATTAAGATTTTTCTATAAAATAAGACTATAAATGATTATGTATACCACTACAATTTTTATTAATTCAAATGTTATTGTTTAAAACTATAATTTTTACAAATGTATATAAAAAGATATTTACACTTTATATATTTAAACTCTGTTGATTATTGTAAAAATATTTCTTCATGACAAATTATTTAATTAGTATCATTTTTTTTCTTTAAAAATTAAAATAAGGTGTTTTTTATCAAAACCCCAAATTCTATTACCCTAGTACACGTTAAATCGTTAATCTTGTTATTAACCTAAATCTTGTAAACATATGTATAATTAGGTACCTTGTGATGATTCACCTTGGAACTACATCTATTATTATTCTTATTAATCGTCATCCTTATACTTATTTGATCATGTGAGTTTTCCTTGCTCCTTTTTATATTTTTCACACTATTTTGGGGTGAAACATGGTACTTATACATCATACACTTATAAACGTTTGAGACTTGTAAAGCACTTGCAATTCATTTTTATATTTTATCATGGTTATTTGTGTGTTGTAAGTGATCATATGAGATACATAATTTGTTTACAATCATTAACTATTGCTAGCCTGGCGACGTCTTAGATCTTTGGGCCTGACAAGCCTATTTGGTGCTAAAGTCGAGGTATTGCCAACTCCTGATGACGTATGCTTGTTCATCATGGGAACCAAATACACTTAGCCAATCTTATATACTTGTAATCAAGTCGAGGTTTGGTTGTAACGATATGTGTTCTATAACTTTACTAACTTATAACCTATGACATGAATTGCTACTTGTAACTTTATCATATTATGTATGAAAACCTTGAAAACTCACCAACTATTTTTAGTTGACCTTTTATTTTTATCATGTTTCAGGTAACCCCCAAGTTTAAAGTGGTGTTTTGAAGCTTGCAATAAAACTAGGACGTGGACCTAGTTAAATAAATAAAATGTTATGTTATGTTTTGATTTATGTTTGAACTTATTTCATGTTGGAGACTTATGTTTGTATTTTCTTTTGAAACTTATAATTTGAATATTTACATTTAAATATAGCGTTATGTGGCTGTGAACAATCTTAACGCTCACATCTTGACGATTCCGCCGTCAAGGTTGGGGTGTGACAGATTGGTATCAGAGCCCATAACTATAGGGATTTAGGTTATTAGAAATGGTGACCTAGACTATAGCATATGCATGAACCTTATATAATTATATTTCTATCTTGTAAAATTATATGGTTTGCATGCTACATAATGCTATGCCTTCTTATGTGCAATTTGATGCCTTAGCATAGGATTGCTTAAACATTGTTACTTATCTCCCTAAACTTAACTTTGACTCTTTGACTCTCCCCGAACATGAAACCTCTTAATCTTATTCTCGACAACGCGTGGAATCTTATGCTTATGTTTATGACTTGGATCTTTAGACGATATGTCTAATCTATATAAATCTCATTAACGTGTTGATTTCATGAACCTAAGAAATATTGTGTGACACATAGACACCTGTATTCTGGTTTTCCTGGCAAAAAGCCTTCGGGCTAAGGTAAGCGTTTCGCATAAATTCTACGGGACTAGTTACGCTTACCTGGGGATTTCTGGGATGAGTGATAAACTATGGTCAACATACACAAGTTTCTAAGGCGAATGGGTCAATTTACCTTGACATGTCAACGTTTCCAAATGGTAATGCGTTACCAAATGGAATCATTTCATATGCCTTATAACTCTTGACTTATCCTTATTTAAATTATAAACCTTGTTATTCTCTTTTCTAGTGTCTAACTCATTTTGCATATTCCAGCATGTCTCGTCATCATGGAAAGCGTGGAAGTTCCGATCGTAAGCTAGCCGCCATGATTGCTCGACAAATGGCTTCTTTCATCCCGACCATCGTTGCTGAACTCAATAGCACTTTGATGACCAACTCTAGCAACAATGGAAATGGTCAAGGAGAGAATAGTGCTAACCAAGGGTGCAACAACCAAACTTACACTTTCAAGCACTTTAGCTCTTGTAAGCCCACTAGTTTTAGTGGCAAGGAAGGAGCCACTGGTCTTCTTGAGTGGTTCGAGAGCATGGAGAACACTTTCGTCAACTGTGAGTGTCCCGAGGCACTCAAAGTTCGTTATGCCACTAATATGCTCCAACAAAGGGCACTTACCTGGTGGAATAGCGAGAAGAGGAATCGAGGAGCTGATGCTATTTGGCACTTACTTGGGAGGAGTTCAAGAACATCGCCATCACGAAGTTCTGCCCGAGAAGCGAACTGCAAAAGTTGGAGGAAGAGTTTTGGAACTTGAAGCAAGATGGTGGTGACCATTTGACCTACTCAACTAGGCATCATGAGTTGAGTTTACTACTACCCCATATGGTTGACACTGTCCCCCGTAACATTGAGAAGTTCATAAAGGGTGTACCACCCCAAATTCAAGATGCTGTGGTGGGTAGCCGACCCGCAACCTTGGAGGAAGCCATCACTATCACCGCTCAACTCACCGAGAACCATATACGAGTGGGCACCATGTTTGTGAAAGGTGCAAAGAAGGTGGAAAAGACGGCTACGAGGCCGTTAAGGAGACTAAAGCTAAACCGTCTCATAACAACAACAACAAGAAGCGCAAGTTTACACCGGCACGTAACTATGTCGTGGCTGCACCCAAACAACCCCAAAGACAACTTGTACCTGTCACTGCACCTGTGGCACAAGTGCCTGGGACTAGAGCCTATGTTGTCCTCAACCTATGTGCAACACGTGTAGGTATCATCATCCGGGGAATCAACCATGACGTATCTGTACATTATGCGGTAAATATGGTCACTGGGTGGCGACTTGTCACCGTGCACCTAACAACGCCGCCATGGTCACAAACTGTGTTTGCTACAACTGTGGGGAACCTGATCATTTCCGCCCACAATGCCCTCGTCTGGTGGGTAATGCTCCACAAGCTCGAGGACGTGCTTTCAACATCAACGCAAATCAAGCACAAGCAAACAACGATGTGGTGAATGGTACGTTAATTTACCTTTAACTTTTGCGACCTAATTCTTTCATGCGTTACTTGTATCGTTGAATACCTTTAAAATTGAACAGGTATGTTCCTTATTAACAAAACTTATGCATATGTTCTATTCGATTATGGAGCCGTTTGTTTCATTAGAGTTTGAACCCATACTTGCTAAGTCACCTACGAAACTAGAAAGACCTCTCACCGTTGAAGTTGCTGATGGAGAGCTGATCACCGTGGATGTCGTTATCCGTGATTGCATCCTAAGTCTTGACGCGCACGATTTTCTTATCGATTTTATACCTATGAAACTTGGTAGCTTTGATGTCATCATTGGTATGGCTTGGTTAGCCAAACACCATGCCGAGATCGTTTGTTTCGAGAAGTGCATCCGTGTACCGTTACCATCTGGGGATACTTTGAAAGTGTTTGGCGAAAAATCTTCCAAAAGGCTTAAAATCATGTCTTGCACTCAAGCCCGAAAGTGCTTAACCAAGAAGTATATTGCCTTCTTGGCTTACGTGGTCAACACGAAAGTCAAAGGGAAAGAACTTAAGGATGTCCCTATCGTACGAGATTTTCCTGTAGTATATCCTGATGACCTCTGTGGTTTACCTCCCGTGTGTGAAGTCGAGTTTAAAATTGACTTGATATCGGGAGCAAACCCGGTGGCTAGGTCACCATATCGGCTTGCACCATCGGAAATGCAAGAACTCTCTAGTCAACTTCAAGAGCTATCCGAGAAGGGTTTCATTCGTCCTAGTTCTTCGCCTTGGGGTGCACCTGTCCTCTTCGTGAAGAATAAAAATGGATCATTTAGTATGTGCACCGACTATCGTGAGCTTAACAAGCTTACCATCAAGAACCGCTATCCTCTTCCTCGCATCGATGACTTGTTTGATCAACTTCAAGGAGCTGCTATATTCTCGAAGATTGATCTACGTTCTGGATATCATCAATTACGAGTCCATGATGATGACAACCCAAAGACCGCATTTCGTACTCGTTATGGGCACTATGAGTTTATGGTGATGCCTTTTGGTTTAACTAATGCTCCTGCTGTCTTCATGGATCTCATGAACCGAGTATGCAAGCCTTATTTAGATAAGTTTGTGATCGTCTTCATTGATGACATACTTATCTACTCCAAGACTAACACCGAGCATGAACTGCATTTGCGACAAGTTCTTGAGTTGTTGAAGAAAGAGCAATTGTACGTGAAATTCTCGAAGTGTGTCTTTTGGCTCGAGGAAATTCAATTTCTAGGCCACGTGGTGAATAGCCAAGGAATTCACGTTGACCCTGCAAAGGTGGAAGCTGTGAAGAATTGGCGTGTTCCCATGACTCCGACCGAGATTCGTTTTTTCCTTGGTCTTGCTGGTTATTACCGACGATTCATCACCAACTTTTCAAGGATCGCGAAGCCGCTCACTTCCTTCACACAAAAGAATAAACCATTCGAGTGGGGGCCCGAGCAAGAAGAAGCTTTTGAAGTGTTAAAGCACAAACTGTGCAATGCTCCTATCTTGACAATACCCGATGGAAACGATGATTTCACCGTATATTGTGATTCATCAAAACAAGGCCTTGGTTGTGTTCTTATGCAACGAGGAAAGGTCATAGCTTATGCATCAAGACAATTGAAGGTTCACGAGGTGAATTACACAACACATGATCTCGAGCTTGGTGTTGTTGTTTTTGCTTTGAAGATTTGGAGACATTACCTTTATGGTACGCAATGTATAGTCTACACCGATCACAAAATCCTTTAACACGTTTTTAATCAAAAAGATCTCAATATGAGACAACGTCGTTGGGTTTAGTTGATTAGTGATTATGACTGTGACATTTGTTACCATCCTGGGAAGGTAAATGTCGTAGCCGGTGCATTAAGTTGTAAAGTCCATAACAAAATGACCTCGTTCCAAGAAATTCACGATCGACGACAATGGTTTGATACTTTGAGAGTATTCGATACTGAAATTCAACTAGATATCAACAAGGCTACCGTACTGCTACAAAACTTGAGAATAGATAGTGACATCGAATCTAGTATCTTGGAGGCTCAACAAATGGTTCAACAAGAAGGAAGAATGAAAGATGAACTGGAGCATAACCTTCTAACTCAACTGGAGACGAAACTTAATGGGTTGATGTATTTCGCAAACCGAATTTGGGTTCCAAATCGTGATAATCTTTGTACCCTTTTCATGAACGAAGCTCATCAAACTCGTTATTCTATTCACCCTGGCTCCGATAAGATGTACATGGACCTGTGTGGTCATTATTGGTGGCCTAGAATGAAGAAAGAGGTAGCGACTTATGTAGCTAAGTGCCTCATGTGTACGAAGGTTAAAGCCAAACATCAACGTCCAAGTGGATTACTTGAGCCACCTGAGATCCCTATGTGGAAGTGGGAACACATATCCATGGACTTCATAACCAAGCTACCCCGAACATCTCGAGGACATGATAGCATATGGGTGATCATTGACCGATTGACCAAATCGGCGCATTTTATACCCATACATGACACTTACAAGACATCAAGGTTGGCTCGTATATACGTTAATGAAATTGTAAGTCGTCATGGGGTACCGCTTCACATCATATCCGACCGAGACGCTCGTTTCACTTCGCACTTTTGGTCGTCTATGCAAGAACTCTTGAGTACTCAATTGGATCTAAGCATGGCTTACCATCCCCAACTGATGGTCACACCAAGCGAACCATCCAAACCTTGGAGGATTTGCTACGCCTTTGTGTCCTTGACTTGGGTAGTGATTGGGATACGCATCTACCGCTAGCGGAATTTTCGTATAACAATAGTTACCACTCGAGTATTAAGATGGCACCATTTGAAGCACTTTATGGTCGTAAATGTCATTCACCGATTTGCTGGACCGACATTGGTGAAAACTTCATCACTGGTCCTGAACTTATACAAGAGACGACCGACAAAGTCTCGATAATCCGCAAGAACCTGGAAGTGGCAAGAAGTCGACAAAAGAGCTATGCTGATAAGCGACGTAAGCCATTGGAATTCCAAGTTGGGGAGATGGTTCTTCTAAAGGTCTCACTGTGGAAAGGTGTTGTCCGCTTTGGAAAGAAGGGCAAACTGGCTCCAAGATTTGTTGGACCTTTCAAAATCCTGAAAAGGATTAGGAAAGTGGCTTATAAACTGGAACTACCTTCCGACATTAGTGGAGTTCATCCTGTGTTCCACGTCTCAAATTTGAGAAAGTGCTTGGCCGACGAAAGTCTGTATGTTCCGCTGGAAGACATTCAGATCGACGAGTCCTTGCATTTTGTCGAGAAATCTGTTGAAATCGTGGATCGCATAATGAAGAAGACTAGAACCACAACAACCCCAATCGTCAAGGTTCGTTGGGAAAATAAGCGTGGCGCTGAGTTTACTTGGAAACGCGAGGAGCACATGAGAAATAAATACCCGTTTTTATTTGTATCGTTTCATTTCTTTTAATTTCGGGACGAAATTCTTTTAAGTTAGGAAGACTGTAACATCTCGTATTTCTGCTAATTAAAAGTTAATTTTGTTAATCCTTATAAGGTTTATTTGTGCTATTCATGAAATTTTGTGGGCCATTTATGTATAATTCCTTGTTTAAAATTAAATTTTCTAAGTTAATTAAATAATAAAAATGATAACAATTATAATAGTAATAATAATAATAATATTGATAATAATAATAATAATGATAATAATAATAATATAATACTTGAATAATTGACAAGTTAGATTAAAGTTTAGAGGGTCTTAATGTCATTTTATAAACTTTAAATAGAACCTTTATGCATAAAGTGATAAGAAATCAAAGTTGGAGCGCTAATTGTGTAAATTCAATAAAAAAACCCAAACCACCCGCCCCCATTAACCCATTTTTCCGACAACCTCGCCGGCCGAACTCCGGCCAAGTCCGGCGAGGCACCAAAACCACCAAAAATCGACCGTTCTTGATCTGAAACCGTTCGCAAATCATTCTTGTAACCGTTTCGAACTCGAAATGCACATTAATTTGGGTGTTAAGTCGGCTATGGGGAGCTTACGAGTTCGGTAACCGAAAGCCATTAATCTCAAACTGTTGAGCCATAAAGAATCAATAATAACTCAATTAATCAATCATAGTGAACCGTTTAACAATCCCTGATCTATCTACGCTCTCAATTCCACCTGAAACCCACACAAACATCTCCTTCGATTACTCTTTTCATCGCGATTTGCTATGCACTCGAACACCACTTTCGGGACTTCAATACGTGAAATTTTTAGAGGGCTTATAATCCATATCACCATACGAAACTACCCACGAGTTTAATTTGATTGCCATCATCGTTTTCATACCTGTTGGGTTCTGACGTAGTCGCGGTTGTTCATCGTAGTGATCGTCATCCATCCATCTTCAAATCTGGTAATTTAATTTATGTATATACTCGAAATTACATGGGGAATCAAAGTCCCATGTTAATTTTAATAATCATTATAGAATTAATGTTCAAATTGGGGCTAACGATTCTAGGGTTCTTAAGGTTTGGGGAAACTTCCTTTAAACGGGTTTATAGCAATTAGAAACCAATATGAACCGCGGCTAAGGCCTTGGTTCACTGGTTAAGACTCTACATTCTCAACATGAGGTCCCGGGTTTGAACCCGGGCACCCTCATGTATTTTTTAAGGCTTTTTAGCCAATAAAATAATTATAGAAAATTTTTAATAAACATAAAAATAATTTTTGTAAACTTTAAAAAATTTTATAGACACCAAATAATTTTAAAACTTTTATTTGATTTAAATAATCAAATAACTTACTTAAAAACCTTTTAACAAAGTTATAATTAGGATTTTTCTATAAAATAAGACTATAAATGATGATGCATACCACTACAATTTTTATTAATTCAAATGTTATTGTTTAAAACTATAATTTTTACAAATGTATATAAAAAGATATTTACACTTTATATATTTAAACTTTGTTGATTATTGTAAACATATTTCTTCATGACAAATTATTTAATTAGTATCATTTTTTTTCTTTAAAAATTAAAATAAGGTGTTTTTTATCAAAACCCCAAATTCTATTACCCTAGTACACGTTAAATCGTTAATCTTGTTATTAACCTAAATCTTGTAAACATATGCATAATTAGGTACCTTGTGACGATTCATGTTGGAACTACATCTATTATTATTCTTATTAATCGCCGTCCTTATACTTATTTGATCATGTGAGTTTTCCTCGCCCCTTTTTATATTTTTCACACTATTTTGCGGTGAAACATGATACTTATACATCATACACTTATAAACGTTTGAGACTTGTAAAGCACTTGAATTCATCTTTATATTTTGTCATGGTTATTTGTGTGTTGTAAGTGATTATATGATATACATAATTTGTTTACAATCATTAACTATTGCTAGCCTGGTGACGTCTTAGATCTTTGGGCCTGACAAGCCTATTTGGTGCTAAAGTCGAGGTATTGCCGACTCCTGATGACGTATGCTTGTTCATCATGGGAACCAAATACACTTAGCCAATCTTATATACTTGTAATCAAGTCGAGGTTTGGTTGTAGCGATATATGTTCTATAACCTTACTAACTTATAACCTATGACATGAATTGCTACTTGTAACTTTATCATATTATGTATAAAACTTTGGAAACTCACCAACTATTTTTAGTTGACCTTTTATTTTTATCATGTTTCAGGCAACCCCCAAGTTTAAAGTGGTCTTTTGAAGCTTGCAATAAAACTAGGACGTGGACTTAGTTAAATAAATAAAATGTTATGTTATGTTTTGATTTATGTTTGAACTTATTTCATGTTGGAGACTTATGTTTGTATTTTCTTTTAAAACTTATAATTTGAATATTTACATTTAAATATAGCGTTATGTGGCTGTGAACAATCTTAACGCTCACATCTCGATGATTCCGCCGTCAAGGTTGGGGTGTGACACACATCACGGACTTGATCTGTGGCTACAGTGTCAAACTTTTTACGATGCAATTAGCAGAGCACACAAACAAGCTGTAGACCAAAGTGCGGGAGGAGATTTCGGAAGTGTCACGCCAACAGAAGCATACCGAGCCTTAGAGAGAGCAGCTAAGAAGAGCTTGCTTATAATCCCTTGAGAAACAAAATCAACTCTAAAGGAATTCATCAAGTAGACTCTGAAACGCTGATCACAGCCCAGTTAGAAGCCCTAACCAAATGATTCAAACAATTGCAAGCCGAACTTAACAAGACTCCAACACGATGCAACACATGCGGAAATTCACACAAAACCAATGAATGCCCACAAGGTATTATGATGGTTGAAGATGTTGACTACGTAGGAGGCCCAAACAACTCATATAACAACAACTCAAATTGGAGGAGCAACTCGAATTACAGAGAAGCTGGTAACAACCAGTTATCATCTGGATTCAACCGTAGGCCACCTTACCAACAACAGAAGCCACCATACCAAGGTCCAAGTAGTAGTAATCAAGACCGTGGAACATCATCAATGGAAGACTTATTGCAGCAATTGCTGTTAACCACACAAGCCACAGATGAATACATCCAAAAATCTGATTGAAGAAATGAGGATAGGTTCTAAAGAAACGAGGCTGACATCAGAAGCAACAAAGCATCATTGCAAACCATTGAAAACCAAGTAGGTCAGATAGCACAACAACTATCTACAAGACCCCAAGGTGCTTTGCCTAGCAACACTATGACAAACCCTAATGCTCAAGTCAAAGCCATCACCACAAGGAGTGGCAAAACCACTCAAGGTGATGCACCTGCATTACAGCCCATCCTTGAAGAAACAGAACATGAAACTCTGAGTAATGTAAGAGACAAGCAAAAGCAACCTGTTATTGTTGAAGAACCAGCCAAGAAATACGTACCACCACCACCCTATGTCCCACCACCTCCATATCCCAGTCGTTTGAGACAACAACGAATGGAGGCACAATATGGCAAATTCCTGGGGTTGTTCAAGTAACTTCACATCAATCTGCCATTGGTGGAAGCCTTAGCCCAAATGCCAAATTATGCAAAATTTTTGAAGGGTGTACTATCAAACAAGAAGAAACTGGAAGAGTTATCCCATGTAGTTTTGAATGAGGAATGGTTAGCACTTCTTTAAAACAAACTACCTCAAAAGATGACTGATCCAGGGAGTTTCACCATACCTTGCCTAATAGGAAATCTTTCTATCAGCAACGCGTTAGCCGATTTAGGTGCTAGCATTAACCTTATGTCTTATGCGGTTTTCGAAAAGTTAAACTTAGGTGAACCTAGACCTACTCGTATGAGCATTCAATTAGCTGACCGTTCTGTCAAATATCCGAGGGGCATTGTTGAGAATCTCTTAGTTAAAATCGACAAGTTCGTATTTCCCGTTGACTTTGTGATCCTCGACATGGATGAGGATAAGAATGTTCCTCTCATCCTAGGTCGACCTTTCTTAGCAATCGCTCGAGCCCTTATTGATGTTTGCACCGACAAAATCACAATCCGAGTGGATGAGGAGGAGGTGACATTCGACATAGGACAATCCATGAAACATCCTCAACATCATGATGATTCACTCTATTATATTGATGTTTGCGACTCAATCATAAGCTGTCATCTGAAGAACACTCATCAAATTGAAGCTTGCAATACTCAATTAATAGAAGTCCAAATCACCGAACCTATCTGTGAGAACCAAATCATTCCAAAACTTGAAGTTGATGAAACATCATCTTATCAAGAAGCATTTGAGATTATCGATCAAGAATTAGAACCCAAAGCCAAACCTTCTATCGAAGACCCTCCGGCTTTAGAACTCAAAGAACTTCCGTCTTATCTCGAATACGCTTTGCTTGAAAACACCTCTTAACTTCCTGTCATAATATCATCCGCCTTATCAAATGATGAGAAGAACAAGTTGCTCAATGTGCTGAAGGCACATAAACGAGCAATTGCATGAAAAATCATGGACATCAAGGGAATTAATCCATCCTTTTGCACTCATAAAATATTAATGGAGGAAAACTTCAAATTCGTTATTCAACCTCAAAGACGTTTAAATCCGAGCATGCAAGAGGTGGTGAAGAAAGTAGTAATCAAACTGCTAGATGCCGGTTTGATTTACCTTATTTCTAATTCGCCTTGGGTCAGTTCAGTCCCAGTTGTTCCAAAGAAAGGAGGAATGACTGTGGTAACTAACGAGAAGAATGAGCTTATTCCAACTCGTACGGTTACACGATGGAGAGTTTGCATCGACAATCGCAAACTCAATGACGCCACAAGGAAGGATCACTTCCCTCTACCTTTCATTGACCAAATACTCGAGAGACTGTCTGGAAAAATGTTCTATTGTTTCCTCGATGGTTTCTCAGGGTATTTTCAAATTCCCATTGCTCCCGAAGATCAAGAGAAAATGACATTCACTTGTCCGTATGGCACTTTTACTTATCGATGAATGCCTTTTGGATTGTGTAATGCCCCTGCTACATTTCAAAGATGCATGGTAGCAATTTTTCATGACATGATTAAACACTCAATGGAAGTTTTCATGGATGATTTCTCCGTCTTTGGAAACTCAATTGAACAATATCTTGAAAACCTGGAAAAGATATTAGTTAGATGTGAGGATTCTAACCTTGTTTTAAATTGGGAAAAGTGCCACTTCATTGTTACTGAAGGAATAGTGTTGGGACATAAGATCTCTCGAGCAGGCCTCGAAGTTGATCAAGCCAAAGTCGACACTATTTCCAAACTACCACATCCTACAACCGTGAAAGAAATTAGAAGCTTCCTGAGTCATGCAGGATTCTATCGTTGTTTCATCAAAGACTTCTCAAAAATCGCACAACCAATGACTCAACTTCTTGAGAAAGACGCACAATTCATGTTTTCCAACGAATGCATCAGTGCATTTGATCTGTTAAAAGAGAGATTGGTCACCGCTCCAATTATGGTTTCCCCTGATTGGACGTTACCATTTGAACTAATGTGTGATGCAAGCGATTTTGCGGTAGGAGTCATGTTAGGACAAAGGAGAGACAAGCAATTCCACCCAATTCACTACGTGAGCAAAACCCTAAACGACACACAAGAAAACTACACCACCACCGAGAAAGAACTTCTTGCGGTAGTTTTTGCATTTGACAAATTCCGCTCGTATCTGATCCTTTAAAAAACAATCGTTTACACCGATCATGCAGCCCTTCGTTATCTTTTCAACAAACAAGATGCAAAGCCGAGATTGATACGGTGGATACTTCTGCTTCAAGAATTCAACATTGAAATTCGCGATAAGAAAGGAGCGGAAAATCTAGCAGCCGATCATCTCTCTCGTCTTGAAGATTCAAGCCCTTCACGAACCAAAGAATTCAAAATAAACAATAATTTTCCTCACGAATTCCTTATGAACATCCAATCCTCAATCGATGAGCATCCTTGGTTTGCCGATTTCACGAACTACTTGGCAAGCGGGATCCTACTCAAAGGAATGACTTATCAGCAAAAGAAGAAATTCTTTACTACGTTAAGCATTACTATTGGGAAGACCCGTATCTATTCAGAATCGGTGCAGACCAACTCATTCGAAGATGCGTATACGAAAGTGAAGCAGAACAGATCTTAAGACACTGTCATGAAGGACCCACAGGAGGACACCATGGAGCAACCCTAACAACCAAGAAGGTCTTTGACTCTGGATTCTATTGGCCCATAATTTTCAAGGATGCTCATAACATGATACGCACCTGTGATGCATGTCAAAGAGCAACCAACATCTCGACGCGGGATGAGATGCCTCAGAAACCCGTTCAAGTATGCGAGGTATTTGATGTATGGGGTATTGATTTCATGGGGCCATTCCCGGTGTCATTTGGCAATCGATACATCTTGGTAGCAGTCGATTATGTCTCAAAATGGGCCGAAGCTCAAGCCCTACCTACTAATGATGCAAGAAATGTTGTTAGATTCCTTAAGAAATTATTCTCTCATTTTATTCTCTCACTCGTTATGGAGTGAACCATCGCTTTACGACTGCCTATCATCCATAAGCGAATGGGCAAGCTGAAGTTACTAATCGAGGTATCAAACGAATCCTGGAGAAAATTGTAGGACAAAATCACAAGGATTGGTCTACCAAGCTAGATGATGCATTATGGGCTTTTCGAACAGCCTATAAGACTCCTATTGGCACAACACCGTTCAAACTCGTTTATGGGAAGTCGTGTCATCTACCTGTGGAACTGGAACACAAAGCCTATTGGGCACTCAAAGCAGCAAACCTAGACTAAGGCCTTGCAAGAAAGAATCGCTTTCTACAAATTCATGAACTAGAGGAACTGAGAGAACAATCATATGAAAACGCCAGGGTTTACAAGGAAAAGACAAGGAAATTTCATGACTCTCAATTAAAGAACACTAAACGTTTTCATGTGGGACAACGTGTCTTACTGTATAACTCTCGTTTACGTCTATTTCCCGGAAAGCGAAAATCACGTTGGTCTAGACCTTACAAGATTAAAGACGTGTTTCCGAATGGTGCCATTGAAATCAACAACCATGACGGTTTAAGTTTCAAAGTAAATGGACATCATTTAAAACCGTATAACGATGGACCAACCAATATTTTCTCGGAGGAATTACACCTCCGCCCCGACGAAAACTAAGTGCGGGGAAGGGTCGCGCCGAAGACCCGAAACTGAAACGCGGCACTTGTACATAGATTTTATTAAAAATTTTAACTTCTTGTAGGTCACACAAGCACAAGCATGGGGCCCTGCCCCACTAAACACACCCCGTGCCTCTGACAAAAAATTTTCCACGATCTCCGCTGACGACTCTGGAACGTTGCAAGTAAGACGGTCTCTGACAAACACGGGGCCGTGCCTAGCCAAGCACGCCCCCGTGACCACCTTTCACGTCCTGTGTATAAATACCACACTTGTTCCAACCTTTCATCACATCCATTTCTGCTTAAAAACTCCTAAAACGATGAAAGAATCAAGTCACGGAAGCTCTAGTTTGATTCATGCAAAGAAACCGCGTTCTGAAACACGAGAACCGATAAGTCAAGAATACTTCTTCAAGCTTCACAAGCTAATCAAGAAATTGACTGAGATGAACCTCACCACATCTCAACGCTTAGCTGAACTTATCCAAAAAGTTCAAGAAATGAGCGAGGAACTCGTTTCTGTCAATCGTCAGCTCGCGGAACTTAGCAACCGCACTTCACACTATCCCATCCCGAGCCTCCCACATGAAATATGTGGAGGTTTCTTCTAGAATCATTCTGTGATGTGTTATGTGCGCTAGTGCGCGTGAAGGACTCTGGTTTTGCAGTTTCAGATTCTCAGCTTTTAACGGATTATGTAACTGTAGGAACTAGGAAAATGTAATTGTCGTTTTGCTTGTTTTAATGGATTCTAGGACTAATTTCATAGCTTTTCTGATGATTTGGATATGAAAAAACTTAACCAGGTAAATTGCATAACGCGCGAAAATGAAAAACGAAACAACAAAAGACTGAAACAAAACTGCATAAGGGGAACACGCCCCCGTGCCTATATAGGCACGCCCCCGTGTTCGAAAAACAATGACACAATCTGACTTTTTTCAGCCTTTTGTCTTGTTCCCCATCAATTGTGCATGTTAAAAACCGAACTCATCTTCTGCAAGGTCGTATCCTCTTCATTTTTCTCCATTTTTTTTCAAATTTTTTTTCACATTTTCAAGGTTTCTTTCAAGAGTATTGATCAAGAGGTTAGTATACTAATTCCTATGATTATGATGGTCATTTACATGTAGTTAGGTGATTAGGTCTCTAAACAACCGAAATCCTAGCAATTATCTGTAAAGACTTGTACTTAAACGTATTATGGAATGATGAATGCCTTAAACCTTCTTCTTCATATTTCTTCTTGAAATTGATTAGTGTTAATTAATATGATTAGTTAGTTATTAGTTATTAGTATGTTTTCTTTTAGCATTCTTCATAATGCATGGTGAAATCATTATTAATAATGTTCAAGTTACAAGAATTAGCAAGTAGTGTTAAACAATATATATATTTTTGTCTTAAATTATTAACTAATGTTTAAAATGCTTAACGTTTAATCTTTGGTTTTTCAAGCAAGAAAATGGTAAACCCATTTTTAATCAAAGGTTTACAAACAAAACACGCGTGCCCGAGTCAAAATTTCATATCTCAAAATGTCAACCGCACCCCCACGTCTCACAAGACGCACCCCCATGTTTGACAAAATTTTTCTTAGATGTCAAGTTTTTAACGGTTATTAAACATGAGTTGAATGGGTTGGGTGTTATGTCTTGTGAAACCCATGATCTTCACCAATGTCATAAAACTACTCTAGAATTTTGTGTTGTATAGTTGAACTTATTTGTCAAAATTTCAGGATGATGAACCACCCATATTTGCAATTTGAAGGAAACCATGAAAGATGGTGTCGTGACCGGTTGTAAAGACTCTTGAAAAGGGCTGAAAGGTCGCATTTGCAAGCAGATAAGGAAACCTTGGCAGCTGTTGGACAGCTCGAAAGATATAACAATTTATTGAGTATTCAGTGGAAGCGGTTGTTTTCACAAAACAGACCTTCTGTTTATGAACTAACTCTTGAATTTTTAGCATCTTTCAGATTTAGCATGAAAGACTCCGACCCTTGGGATGATAAAGCAGTTACTTTCAGACTAGGTGGGCAATGGCGAAAAACATCCATCGCTTTGTTTGGCGTTTATCTGGGAGTATATACAGAACAGGAAATGGAGGAGGAAGTAATTCAGGAATGCCATCTTACCATACGTTTCCAGATGAGGAGAGTAGGGACGCGGAAAGTGGTGCCATGAGAAAATCATTTTGGGAAAGAATTGGAACCGGGGTGTTCAACTCGAGTAAAACCAAAAGCAGTCAGATTCGAGACCCGTTACTGCGCTATATTCATCGGTTGCTTAGTCATTCAGTAACAACTCGTGGTCAAAGTGAGGGAGTTGATAGCCTGAGTGACTTGGTTATTTTGTATTGTATGACAAAACAATTGCCATGGAACACTGGGTATTTGTTTTGTACTCTGTTTGCCAGGAACGCAAATACAGGTGCTCCGACACCCATGTTTGGAGGAAGCTGGATTCTGAACCTGTACGAGAGCTGTGTAGCACGGAGGGAACCAAAGGAGTAATGCCAGGATTGTTGGACTTAAGCATTTGCATGAGCATGTACATGATAACAACCCTACCAAATGGACAGCCGAGGTTTATGGATAGGAAGGGACAAATCTGGGATCCAGCAGATCCTGAGGAGATTATCATGGACCTTGATATGCCAACACATCATGAAGAAGTCAGGGCTTCCAACTCACATGCAGGAGAATTCCCGACCATGTTAGACCTGTATAAAGCAATCCAAACCACCAGCAACCACGCAAGGAGATCGTTCGAATACGCGCAATAAGCCTTCAACCGTGTCGAAAATCTGAACTCCAGAGTGGATGACCTGAGCAATTATGTCACGTACATCAGAAACCGAATGTATCATGAGTGGGGGGATATCCCGCCACGAACCCTTTGAAAATCCGTATCACTTTCAGGGCCCGGACACAATTATTTTGTGCCAATCTATCCTTTAATTCATGTCATTTTATTTTTATTTTGTGTGTTTAAGTTTTTAATGCTTTCAATAATTGGATGATATTTCAGGTGATCCCGACGAGTCTCATAATTTAAGGCATGAGTCGACTTCATTATTTTTAGAAGAGTATCTCGTTACCATTCCTTGGTTTATATTATTGATCACATTAGAGACAATGTAAATTTTAAGTGTGGGGATGGGATTAATTGAGATACACATGTGACACTTTGCTAAAATAGGTCAAATTAAAAATGTTTAAAATCACTTAACCATTAATTTTTATGACACAAAACCAAAAATTTAAACAATTTTTGATAAACCAAATTATAAATATACGTTTTCGGGAAATAAATAAGTAAATAAAAGAAATCCAGATAAAAAATTGAAAATGACTTTTTTGTGATATCCTTAAAAGCAATAATCCAGTAAAAATTCCAATCATGTAAAATGAAACACTTTCACCCAATTGCATCCGTTTGTGAGTTATTTTTTAGCCTTAAACAACTTTTGCAAACCTTTGCAATTTTACTTTCATTTTGGATTCAATTGAGGGTGCCTTATGATACGTGTGATTAGAACTTGCTTTGGGTATACATTTCAAGACCATAATTAGTTTTTTCTGCATAAAAATGAGTTAGGTATTAGGAAACATTAACCATTCAAGCCCCAACCATTTTCTTATAACTTTCCTTACCCAAACATCAACCCTAGTTAGCCCCGTTGAGCTTAAACGTTTTTATTTTGATCACCTGAACCACCAAGTCACTTAACCAAAAAGCCTTCAACAAAACCTGTTTTTCATTAAAGACATGTTTTTGGCTTATAAAAAAAAGAGGAAAAGAGAAATTTGGTCTTTTACCGGCAGACCTAAAAGAACTGGAATACATCTTTTTGATTTTAATTTGCTTTGTTGCCTTCATCAAGCAAAACCGGGACTTCCCCCGGAAATCCGTGAACAAATTTTCAAACTCACGTTCGACGCGATAAAGAAATGGCGAAAAAAGGAACAAGTTCTGCCATTTTATGGAATTTTAAAAAGCGCTATAAAGAGGCGGTCAAAAAGATACGAAAGATGTCCGAACTGTGGAAATTGGTCCCACAATAGAAAATGAAAAAGAACCAAACCGAATCTCAATACGAATACACAGAACTGATCCGATTAGGTGCTATTAGGCTTCAAGCCGAACGATCCTTACAAAAGGAAAGTTTTGTGTATCTTCGGGTGAAGGACAAAGTAAGGTTCTTGAAAGCAAAATACGGTCTTGACAATCTGACCTTAAACGAGTCTTCAAGTTAGCATATCCCTTCTAGCTTGGAGTATTGTATAGGGAGCTTTTTACTGCTTTTCTTGTAGTTTATGTTTGAAAAATAAGCCAGGACCGTCTTCTTTAGCATTTAGTCACTTCTTCCAAATATTCCATACCCGAGCCCGAGCCAAGTTACAACCCATCAAAGACCTAATGATTTGTTCAAGTAAATATCTAAGTAGGTGGAGATCTGATCCCTTAACAAGCATATGATTCCACATGTATTCATACTAGGCAATTGAGTGTATTAGTCATACTTAACCCTAATTATGACTCCATTTATTTAGCCGAGTGTGAGTGCATCTTGTGAGAAGTGTGGATTTTCGCATGATTATAATCTTTACTAAACAATCCCATTGCTTGCTAGGATATCATTCTATACATGCTTAAAATGTTTACATTTGGATGAAATAATTTTTACTTGCATATTTCCCGAAAGACATATTTATCTTTTGATTTATTTGGTTTTTGGTGGAATTGTCATTTTAAGTGATTTTTGTTGAGGACAAGAAAAGCTCAAGTGTGGGGATATTTGATGTGCTTCAAATTATACATAAAATTACTATCAAAAGCACATCAATTGTTCATTAATATCTTACGTAAAATGATGATTATGTACTTAAAATCGTTTAATTGTGTTTTCAGGTGTTGTAAAGGGCAAGATGGATAAAAGAAGCATATTTGATAAGAAATTGAAGAAATCCAAGCTTTCAATTCCAAGCATGGAGCTATACCTTATTAAGCACGCCCCCATGCCTTGCCTGAAACACACCCCCGTGTTTGGACATCTGACAGGACAAAAAGTACTGTCCCCTAAAAGTGAACACGGGGCCGTGCCCCATAAGGCACGGGGTCGTGCCCCACCACAAACACGGGGTCGTGCCCCATTTAACACGGGGTCGTGCCCGACAGCTCCTACACCTATGAGCCGACCAACTTCCGTAAGCATTGTACTAACACGGGTCCATGCCTTTTTGGCACGGGGCCGTGCTTAAACACTCCGGAAAGCTTATAAATAGAGGCTTAAGTTCAACATTTTAGGGAGCTTTTGGTGGTGTGATACTCTGCAGAATTATCTTGGGAATCAAGTCTTGAAGACCATTTAGAGGCTCGGGAGGTGCATACAACACTTAGAAGAAGCTCGGGATTGTCTAAATATCATCCATTATGGATCACCGGTTTGATTGTTCCATTTCACCGATGAATTCATATTTATCTTCTATGTTGTGTATTGTTATGTTCAAGCTCATTATGAGCTAAACTCTCATTATCATCCTAATTAGATGAAACTTATGTAATTTATGATGAACTAATGGTGTGATTTATATTGTGTTAATGTTATGGTGATCTTGGGAAAACTTTCGATGGGTAGCACCAACATTTGAATGGGGGGTTATAAACTTATGATTTGTAATTGTGATTGTCATACACGGTTTAAAAATATATGATCAACTTTTATTCATAACAAAACTATGGTTAATTAACCAAAGATGGTTATTACAAATCATATCACCTTAACTTTCGGATCATTTACGGGTTCCCTTTTATTAGTTTGAGAAATCTACAGTAATTGTTATGGTTTTCTAAAATTAATGGTATGTTGAAAAGGAACTTGATCAATTCTCTTCTTACATTAAGTTATGTTTTCAGAAATCGTATGTCGAAAAGGACACAAAAGATTCACCTACATTACTAGAGCTTTGACCTAAGCAGTAAATCTCAACCTGACGTGGTCCTAGTCACTACGAAGCGGATAGACGAGAAATCACGCCAGCTCATCTTTATAAACATTAACACAATTACCTTATTCAGTATCTTTAATCACACCACCACCTCATCATAGTTACATAAGTGTAATCCAAATTAGGATTATAGCCTTTATCCCCTGATTTTAAATCCAAAAGTTTCAACTTGTTTTACTTTATTTGTTATTTCTATTTTTAAAACCCTAAAATAACCTAATTTACATCAATGCAACTTATCATTCTCCTAAACAAAAATCAAATCTGATAGTCAATCATAAAGGTTGTTGAGTAGGCTTAATGTGTTCACGGATTGATACTCGGTTCTTACCATCACTATATTACCTCACGATAGGTGCACTTGCCTTTTGTGTGTGTAGTTAGTAGTAGTAACAACCATTTAAAACTGAATATGTGCGAAATTCTTTTATCAAATATATATTCTTTCACACCGTATCACTTATAAATACCATGATACACTATAGAATGTATCACAATCAACCCTGACCTGGACTTTCCTTCCTGAGTACTAAAATATCCCTTAACCCGTTACTACTAGATGGTTGGGTTTAAGTGTGCCCTTCTAAGCATGACTAAATGACACTAATTTGTGACATAATGATTATTGAATCTCAATGGGGGGGTTTCCCTACATAAAGGGCCCATTATGTGCGGTGGATTCCCTAAATAATACTATCCACAAATCACGCGGCTCCTAATGGAGTTAATGATTGTGCTCCGTTTGGGGACAAGAGCAGGTAGTATTGCACCATAATAACATAATACCAACGAGTATGTATTTCACCTCAAAAAGTTGTAAAGTAAAAAAGGGGGTTCATGAGACTCACATGTGGTTGATCACGTGGTTGTCTGTGAGGTTTGGATGCTACCGAATATGAGGGTTCCTATGTTTATCTCAAATGAATTAGTGCTAATATTAAGGAATCAATTAAGTCCAACCCTCATGTTTTGTATTTGTATTCCTTAGCTTGGTAGGTGTTATATCACATATGTCTAATCTTAATTTAGGTACTTGGGTTTTTGTTAGTATCTTTAGTTTGCTTAACATTAGGTCATTATCTTATAAGTTCTGATTATTTTTGATATTATAGGTATGTTATAGTCCCAAAACAGAAAGATTTCAATAGTTGGCAAGACTGGTCTCTTAACTTTGCTAGATTTACATTTTTGACCCTAAAGTTTAGGATTTTTGCACTATAATTACCTATAATGGTTCTTATAGTTTTTAGTGGATTAGTCTACAGTAATAAGTTGGTTTTTATGTCATTTGATCTCTCTGAAAGGTTTCAATAGCTTGTTTTTTTGTTGAAGTGTTTTATGACGTTACCTTTAAATACCTTCTTATTTGAGGTCATTGGATGACCCAAATAGAGATTTTGCCTTGAATATACTTGTTTAAATAATAATTGGTCTTTTTAGGGTTAATAGTATGGCTCTAGGTTTTGATGAATTACTTACTGTGTTTTTAAACGTGTACCGTATCGCGATTCGGGTGTATTGGTGATATGAGATTAATCCTTGGTTTTTATATTTATTTTAATTTATGATTAAGTTGTAAGTTATATTCTTCCGTAAATCATTGATTTCAAAAGATTATGGGTTATTTATCTATTTTATGATTTTTCCTATTTATCAAACTGTTAGTTATTTAATATATAATACTAAATTTGTAAAACTTTTTATAGCATTCTAAAACTTGTAACTATTTAGTTTTTAATTTTTATTTGTCTTTACTAAACATTT